>OZ010590.1:40019304-40069304 GCA_963932145.1 Acanthosepion lycidas | reverse complement strand
GCTTTTTTCGATGTATTGTTTGTGACAATTATTGTAAGCGATCAAGTAAAGTTATCATTTAAATTCCCCGCATTCCTCGTTCGTGCGATGTGTAATTGCATCATTATAATAAATTCAGTCCCCTGAAGTCCTAAGGATGAAGCACGTTACAAGAGAATTTTTTTCGAATTTGTGATACCTTTTTTTCCCAATATTATTCTTGATGTATAAAAATATAAATGTAGATGTAGAAATGATTTAATAACGAGTTACGATCAAGCATATATGTGACCCATTAGGTAAACATACAGATGAGCAGATAACTATTTATTTAATTAACGCTGCCGAGAAAAAAGTGCTCAATGTAGTTAAGCAGAACTTAGAAAGTATTAGGTTGGTGCAAAGATAATGTCGGTTTTTGACGTTAAAAAATACGTAAAAACGACATTATTTTTGCACCAAACTAATATATATTAATAATTACACATATACCTACGTTTACAGTACGTGTTTTTGTTTGTTATTTTTTTTTGTTTTTTTTTCCTTAACTTATTTTTTTTCCTTAACTTATTTTTTTGAACTTCCCACGCGTGTTATTTGGTAGCTACCGGACTTTCTAGTTCATATCACTATAATCTTATCCGTTGACTCAATATACATTAACAGATCAATTTCCTTATCAAACTTATTGTTAATAAATATATTTTTCGATATACGAACATTACATTTTGAATATATACCCCAATACTATATATTTATAATAAGATTGAGCTTTACATCCACACACAATGTAGACTTGTCCCCATAAGACCAAGAGTTTAAAAAAAAAAGCAACCGTATTGAATAGTTAGTAACATTTTGTACCTAATGAATGTGTAAAACATGAACGTATGTATCGTCTGTAAACGTAGGTATAAGTGTATTTATTAATATATATATATATATATATAGTTATCTCATATATATATATGTATATTACAACATTGTTATATATATATATATATATATATATATATATATATATATATATATGAAATTGACAAAGTCCGACAATTATTTTAAGACATTTTTATGTTTTTACATTCTTTTTTTATAGATACATACATTGAAGCAAATGTTCTGTTTATAATTAACTGTATTAACAACATTTTCCGGGCCGAATATCCGAGAAATTGTCATAGAAAATATACGTCCTGCGACAGTAATCGAACCTGTATCTTATACGGAACCGTCATATAGCCCGACGTGCTTTTATCGATTTCGCCACAAAGCAGCGTTCGGTTCGGTTCAATTTCACTGTTTTTAAACTACAATATTCCATGATTCTCTCAAGTACATACATATCTGTTCAATGCGTATCCAAATGTAAACAAATGACGTCACCCATTATGAAATGGACGAAGTCAGACAATTATTTTAAGATATTTTTATATTTATACATTCTTTTTTTTTTTTTTTTTTTTTTTATAGATACATATATTTAATTAAATTCTCTATTTATAATAAACAGTATTAACAACATTTACCGGCCTGTATGTCCAAGAAATTGGCTATATAACAGTTCCGTATAGGATACAGGTTCGATTCCTCTCGGAGGAGCCATCTTATCTATGATAATTTCTCGGACATTCAGGCTGGTAAATGTTGTTAATACTGTTTATGATAAATAGAACATTGGCTTAAATATTTGTATGTATAAAAAAATGAATATATATATATATATATATATATATATATATATATATATATATATATATATATATATATATATATATATATATATATATATATATATATTACGATGGGTTCGTCTCCGAAAGTCTTATCTTCATTTTTATTTGAAATGTTTCATTGATTTTTCAAAAAATATCAATATATGAATCTTCAACTGTTGCATCGTTATTAACAGAATAAAATTAGTTTTGTCAAAAATTATGTATTAAATTAGAATTGTTCTTTTTATGGAGAGAATCCTCGAAGTCATAATATCCTTTATGGTTTGATTTTGCTTTTATATTAATGGCAACCTCTGTTTGTTTGGGGATTTAATCGACGTCGGTTCGCTACACTTGATCTTCTTTTCTTCCTTTCTTTCTTTCTTTCTTTCTTTCTTTCTTTCTTTCTTTCTTTCTTTCTTTCTTTTCTTTTCTTTTTTTCTCTCTCTCTCTTTTTCTCTCTCTTTATCCCTTCCATTTTCTGACGTCGTTTTAGAGTTTCTAAGAGAAAGATAAAAATAAAATAAAACACACGTCATTCCTGCTAGATTTACTTTAATGAAACAAGTAATAAATAAACAGTTGAATGCAATTCTTTCCACTCCAAATTCGTAATTTTAAGTGGAGATGAGTGTATAATTTACTACAACACATAATGTCGATTCCAAACATTTGAATTAAAATGAGATTGGCATCAATATTTTCTCTTCTTTTTTTAGGTGATTCGATATTTTTAGCTGTTTTTATTTTTTTTTTAAATCAATTCAGAAACAAATAAATATTATATTAATCTTTTTGTAAACGTCTAATAGCTCTTGGCAATGGGTGCCCCATAGTTTTCCTTTTTTTATGAAGGTTTTATGTCAAGCCGTTGAACATTTATTTCGCTTTTTGAAAAACACGGGAATGCCTAGCCAAACACATGTATAATCTAAAATAACATTTATATCAATAAGAAACAATTTTCTTGAAAATATCCTCGTCAGAAAAAAAAAATGATTTAATGATTGGAATGTCAATGTTAACAATGGTCTTATGAGCCTCTACACTCTATGAAGTAAATTTTGAAGAATGTTTTTCCCAATTACTTTTATACTATTTCTGTCTAAATATTGTTGCATACCTGTGAGGAGATATTCTGTCAATATATCTACCAATGTAAAGGTACAAAAGTATTATTAGATACATGCCTTCCCCTAAGTACATTATTTTGAAGTGGTTATTAACAAAGTTAAACAGATATAGTTATCCTAACAATTTATAATTTTATTGCTAAAATGTAAGGTGAAACTAGTACAGTGCAAACATATTTTGAGAATCTCCTAGTGTGTTCGATCCTACATCGAACACACTAGGAGATGTGCAAGGAAGGTGTGCTGGGAAAATTAAATTCATACATATCACCTAAGCGCATTACTTTCAAATATTTGTTAACAAAGTCAAGCTGATTTAAGATCCTGAAAAACAATTATATTCTTGCTAAAAATACGTTGAAACGGGCACAATGATAACATATTTTGAGTTTCGAAGGCACTAAGTGTCAAGACAAAAAAGATGCACAGGTAAAATTAGATTCACGCCTCTCCTCTAAAACCATTATTTTGAAATGTTTATTAACTCTATACCACTAACCATCAATTAAAGTTACACAACTAACCATGAGTATATCATTCCCGATTTTGAAAATATCAAAAAAAATATTAAATATAAATCTTTATTTGAAATATTTTACATGCAGGCACTTCAAACTTTGTACTTTGAGTTAAAATTAATAGAAACTGAAAAACGTATTATTTAGGTAAGAAAATCAGGTACTGAAAATTGTAATTAAAAATATAATAATTTGCGCTGGGGACTATATACCTAGGGTTAGTGTTCTAGGGTTAACGAATTGAAAGCTTCTAACGACCCATATACTTGTTGCTAAAAGGTAGTCATGAAGATAAATTCATCTTCTGAAATAAAACACTTCCCTGAAAAACAAAGAATGTAGGACGATTTCCTCAAAAATGAAGAGCTTACATGAGTCAACAAAAGGATGCTGAACATATCATAGGCGAATATTATGACTAACGAGAAAGAATATGGGAATGAAAAGCACTCCTATACTTAAAATCAGAAAAGGTTACATAATCAGGAAATTAGGCTTGGGAAACAGGAGGTACCATACCTAACAGTCAATGTGTAAATGAATGTAAAAATGAGGACAAGTTGTGAAAATGATAATAAGTGAACAAACATTGCTTAGAGCTAAAAAAAAAAGAATTGAGGTTTTAGAGTACGATAAACACCTACATCTATAAATATTAGGTTGGTGCAAAAATAATGTCGGTTTTTGACGTAAAAAATACGTCAAAAACCGACATTATTTTTGCACCAACCTAATACCTATGACTTGAAGAGATACACGCCATACAAAAGGAGAAACATTTCAGCATGTTGGTTAATGAGAGCTACCTATTTCTAATAATTATTCCTTAACTTTTTATACAGTAGTCTTTGGTATGACGATAAACTACATTTTGCAACAAGGCCGCTGATGACGAGGTTAGAGATTCTTAAGGGCGTAGGACCACGTATTAATTAGTTTTGTCAGGTCCACACCGATCCGAGGTGTTAGAACCTGCTAACTTTCCAGATATGGGCAAATAGTGAAACGCCAAACAAATACCAGACTCTAGGAAAGCACAAAAATACATGTTTGTAGCAAAGTTACCAGCAATACATTTTTATATTATAAAATGCCCAAATATAAATATTTATAATAAAATAAACAGCAATACAATTTTATAGAATTACTAACAAATCATTTTATATCAAAATGACCAATACATTTTACCTGTAGTCGAATGTATACAATTACGTTTAAAATATATTTAGTTGACACCATAAAATTGTGTTCAATGTATTAAGAACACAACAAAATCATCCAAGACAATTTTTTTTGTACGGTAGAAAGCTACATCGTCATCGTCGTCGCGTTTATCTCCTATCCAAGCATTCTGATCGCTTCTTTTTTGATGATGGCTTTGATGTCTAAATCACCCCCAACGTGCATGTTCAATAATTGAAGCCTCCCGATTCACCAAAACATGCCCCCGTTATCAACTTCTTATCGCCGTTTAGCATTGCAAGTGTTGGTTTAAGGTAAAATAAAGTCAGAGTAGAGGTAAGTGCTGATGGCCTCAATTTGTTTAAGATGGCCATCAAACTGTCAGGAAGTGACCCACCAACGTGATTTCACATCCTAACTCTACGGTACGTAGGAAATGAAACATGTAAAATCCAGTTATGAAACTACAACAAACTGCCGATGACGCTGTTATAATTTCGAGTGTTGCCTTCTGCAGAATGACCATCATGCGTAGACCTCTTCATTTGTTGGTTCAACCATTAAGATATATTGTAATCGTCATCCGCTTGTTCCACCATTGCAGTCATTGGTTGTTCGCGTGTACTCTGAATCTTTGACCCTGCGTACAATATTTGTACAAAAAATATTTTTCAATATAGTTATTATAGTCTTTGAGTTTTTTTTTCATAACATTAGTTTTAATTGGTTAAATATATAGATATGATAGAATTATTTATATATGGCAAAAAAGATCTACTCCTGAGAAGATATTGACCAGAGAGAAAAAAATGGTCCAATAACTGAAATTATGTTGCAAATTTCTTAATACCGTGTAATTATACATAGCCAATAAAATATATTTTTCTCATTCAGTCTGTTTTAATTGTCAAGATTTCATATTGTGTATCTTGAGACGTGGTGACAGAAATTAATTTGTTCAATTTGACACCAGATGTCGTCTCACATTCACTCTCAAGTAGCTAGTCGAAATCAACACAGCGTTTAAGCCGATGTATTCTGGAAACGTAAACAGGTGGAAATTGCATCTCACAAGTGCCTTTAATTAACTCATATCAATAGTTCCAAGCAGAAGTACTGACAAATCTAAGTGTAAAACATGATCGTTACATGTTATAATTTCCTTAACAATGTTTTCCTCATTCGACGAACAGCCTCCTCAATTAAACGCAGGACAATGTATCACGAGAAATGTTAAAAACGAACCGATTGTTAGGACGATATTATTTAAAATGGTTCATGGGATATGGATATTACTTCTTGACGAGCCCTTCTGCGAAAAGGTAGCGATTAAAAATATTAGAAACACTCTTACTCTATTTCTATAAGCTGGGTCGCTTCAGGACTTTGGTGGCCATGCCACTGCACAATTCACTGTCGTTTGTAACGCTAGGTACATCTTGCTGATGTGTTAACACTCTTCAAATTTGTTTTGCCACCCAAGCTCGTTAGATAGATTAAGTGCTGCTCTGCTCTTTCACTCTGTCTCTTACTATGTCCTGTCAGTGTTAAATTTTCAATTCCCACTTTCCTCATTACGTGTCCTAGAATCTCTGTTGCCTGTTTCATTTATATTTATAACTATATTTTGTTTCCATTTTAGCAAAAACCTCGTCATTGCTACTATGCTCATTCCATGGAATTTTCAGCATTCTTCAAGGATCGAAATTCTGTTGTTTCATGACTCTTCTTCATCTCATGAAGAGATTATCCAGCATTCACTGCCATATAGTGGCCTAAGAAAAGATTTTAGCCAGGAAAAATAAAATATATCCAATTTCAAAATTTAATTACGTAATTCCTATTCAACATACAGAAACAGTATTTGGAACCAGTATTTGGAACCAGTATTGAGCAGGCTCTCCATTTTCTAGTTTCAGTGCTTGTATTCGATTTTTCATGGATTATCTACAATCTTATGAGCCATATTTTGCAACTCATTTAGCAATGTTTCCTTAAGGGTTGCCACTGACGTGATCTTGGTTGCACACTCTCGAATCTTCAATCCAGGTTCTCCCAAACGTGTTCTATGGGATCCATGTCAAGATTTTTGGTAACCCATAGCAGTGGTATGATTCCTTGCGAATCCTTCCAGGCCTTTGCTACTTTGTTCGTATGACATGGCGCTGCATCTTCTTGAAAAAGGTAGACATTCTTGTCAATCTGATTGGCTTCAAATAGTGAAAGTAGTGCTTTTTCTAATATTTGACAGTGTTTTGGACCATTCAACCGCTGCAGACATTCAATGTTCCACGTTTCATTTTGATTTCTCCAAATCAAAACCAATCTCGAATTCGAATATTGGTAGAATTTACTTCCATCTGACCAAATTACAGACTGCCAAAATTCATAATCTTTGCTCACTAATTCTTTCGCCCAGTCCATACGAAGGTTCCTGTTAACCTCTGAAATCAAAGGCTTCTTTCTTGCAACTCTTCTTTGATAGCTTAGTTCTTTCAGAGTTTTTTTCACCGTACATGGCGACATTGTCATGCTATTGCCAACATCTTTGACGCTCTGACAACGGTTTCTGTTGACTTCCCTATTCAGTGCCCTTTTTGTTCGCTCAGACACGATGCTTGGTCTTCTTGAACGTTGTCCCACACGACAATAGCATTCTTCCTTAAATCCCTTTACAATATTATTGACTGTTTGATAATTAACCTGGAAAAACCTAGCAATTTTTCTATTTGACTTCCCACACTGACGCCATCTTATTATTTATCCTTGTTGAAACTTACTAATTTCGTTACTTCCGCAAACATTCATTGCAAGATATATCAACTATTGTTCTTAACTGAGAGTAGCTTGATACTAACATGGTATTGTCTGAAAAGAAGGAAGAGACGTTATTAACCAAACCAAATTGCTGTAATCAATGGTGGCTAAAAACTTATCATATCCAACTGTATAAGAGGGATGACATTACGTAACAGTTCATATTTCCCTCTTACTTAATACCTTACTAAGTTTTTAGAAGGCATCTTTCACTATATCAATCGGTATCGGTATTTGTATTCCCAGTTTGTAATTTGCATCTCGAAATATTATCGAAATATTTTCTAAGCGTAGCTGAGATGTGATACAAGGCCGAAACCATGGGACACCTAGTGAGGATCGAACTCACCAGTCAGTCGTAATTGATTTAGCGCGCGATGCAACTATGGCAACGTTGTTGAACAATACTGGTGTCAGACGCCTTCGAATATCACTCGCACAAATAGTACTTGCTCTATAATACTCGCTCGAATAGTAACCACCGAATATTGATCCGAATAGCAATCTGTATATTGATCACTATAGAGAAATATATAGAAACAGTATAGATAATAACGATCCGTATAGTAATAGAGGATAGTGTAGAAACAGAGATCAGTATAGTAATAGAGGATAGAATAGAAATGGTGACCAATTAAACGCCACGCTAATTCCCATATATACATTGCCTTTACTATCATGTAATCTACTTATTCAAAATGGGATCGCCTGTGCTTGCTCTCTGGTGATCTGTGTTCAAATTCCAGTGTCGGCAGCGACACTTTATTCCTATATAACAACTTTGGAAATCCGGAGATAATAAGGGGGAGCAGAGACGTGTTAAAAATGTTTTTTTTCTTCATGTACTATCTCTTCAGGACATGCGTGAAAGCGCTTCTACAAAACATCCTATTAGTTTTGTTTTGGGAGAAGCATATTCAACCATGTTCTACAGGGATAGGAGATGAGGAAGAAGAAAAATCATCTTGAAAATCTATGCCTGGCAGCTGATCTCTCCTCTGATCTAACTCTCACATATTAACAGAGGCAAGATGATTAGTATCCTTAAATAGGTATAAAACTAAACTAGTAACATTTCATCACCACCGAGAAGACCCTAAACATGCACTTCGAATTTCGGTGTTGCATTTTCTCAAAGAGGCTCCTTACCCCGGGCGCCTACTCCGATCTTGAATGGACCAAATATATTGTTTATTATTACCATATCTTGTCCGGTACTGCCTCGTCTTCAATGTTCAGCATCGATAGTGTCCAAAAGTGATTATGTGTATTTGTGGATGGTGAATTTCAAAGAATGAGTGTCCTTTTTGTTCTTATTTACAGTTAAACATTCTCCTTGCTCTCCTATTCATCCGAGTTATCCTCAGTATTCTACTGTAAAATAAATTCCCTGGTGCCTCATGTCTCCTCTTTGTCTGTCAGTGCATGTGCAGATGGAGTAAGATGCAACATAGTATAAGTTAAATCGTATTACTTGCATACTGAAACAATAATAGTAAAGTAGTCAGTTACTCAATAAACTTAAGTTAGTCTAGAAAAAGAAGAAACTAATTCTATTATTCCCTATCGTTGCAGCAGTCGGCGAAAATAACTTCATTTATATTCATAATTCATTGTTTGAACAATGGATTGCCAATATTAACTCACTTGGATATATATCAGTCGTTTGGATAATCTATCTATCTATCTATCTATCTATCTATCTATTAATATTTCCTTCTGTGTATATATATATATATATATATATATATATATATATATTATGAGGATAATATGTATATTTGTAAATATATACTTAATAGGTCTGTTATATTACATCGAATACTGTTTCTCTAACAACAGCATTATATCTGCGACACACACACACACATATATATATATATATATATATATATATATATATATATATATATATATATGTATTTGGGTGGAGGTCTTATTTTAAACGTTATTTATTTTGTCAATCGGTCTGCACAATCAAGAAAACTTAGAGAAAATATGGCCTTCTGCAGAATTCGAACCTGCGTCTTAATTTGCAGAAGAAACTACTGCATCTACTATATTAAATACGCATATCCACTAAATATAGCGTTTGAAGTAATAAAGACGTTTGGATAAAAATCAAATCAAATCCATTCATTCTTTTTTATCATGTACAGGGTGGTCTGAAAGTCTTGTCACATCTATATTATATAATTTTCTATTTCAACGCTCTCTCAAGTATTATCAAAGAGAGAGTTTCACATGAATGATACCAGAATACCCATCAGCTGAAGGACATCGTTCAGAGAGCCTTTGCAATCAACAAGCACAGCTTCGTAAAATACCATGCAGGACATAACGCCGCACCATTTGCACCACGAAAATGATGGTATTCAAACAGACATTCTCGATGTGTGACAGCGTCAATGAAAGTGAAAGTGAATCCTGTAGATGTGTTTTGTATTAATGTATTCCTTTTTCTTCTGTTGTTTTCAACAAATTTGGGCAGGTACTGACAAACCCTTCGAACCATCCTGTAGTTCGATCCTATGCATATAAAATCCATCGGAATTCAAGTCAGTAATCCCCAATCATTTCAGTGGAATTATCTAGTCAGGGAAACGCAATTTGCACAAGGAACAGTTGGCCTTCCTTTCATGTTGGTTTCTTTTAAATAATCCCATATAAACATTGAAGATGGACCACAGGGTAAAAACAGATAGTAAAAGCTCATCGATTATTTTCGTTAAGCAAATAATCTTAAACAATCAATACTGACCTAACGCGTAAAAAGAGTTATGGTCTAGTTAGCCGATCTTTCTGGCTGATTGAGTTTATAAAATATGGCGGAACAGTTTGAACATCGGACATGAGCGGAGAGAACGGGAGCCCCCGTGTGACAAGCCAGAGGCAGAGCACAAAGCAAATAGTCAAAGATCCACAAATTGGCATCACGCCATAACTCCTTTCTCTGAAACCAGTCTCGAACGAACCGCTTCAGTGACATCGACAATAATTTTCGGGGAGTATAGGACACATGGGCGAATATGTTGTAATGGTGTTGGGATAAGCCTGGAAACCTAAATGAAGCCCTAATTGATTTATCTCCCAATTTTATCGAGTTTGGCACGTCAAGATGAGATTTTAGATTTATTTCATAAATAAATTATAGTTTAGAACAGCATAAAAAGAAATGGATTGCTTACGTACGAGATAGAATAATGTACTAGGATTCCATGTGCTAAAATACGAAAAACGCTTACATATATATATATATATATATATATATATATATATATATGTGTGTGTGTGTGTGTGTGTGTGTGTGTGTGTGTGTGGAGAGAGAGAGAAACAGAGAGATAGAGAGAGTATGAGAGAGATAGTAGACGGAAGACCTGGTGCCGTTGATAGCTGTGCTAGCACTAAGTCACGAATCATCGTGACCGAGGGTTTGTGTGTGCTGGTGTTGTTCAGATTGTTGATCACGCTACATAACACGCTCTATCAAAAAACTGTATCTAAGATCTGCGCAGAATAGTCGTAGTATAAACAGCAGGTTGGCTCTGTAGGTGACGAACAAACACAAATTTGCCTGAACGAGAGTCTGCAAAAGGGACTGGCTAGCCGACATAGTAGCCGTGTATCCTCGAATACGAGTAGCCAGCAGTTATATTTATGTATGTGTCTGTGTGTGTGCGCACTCGCGCGCGCGTAAGAATATAAAATTATTTGGGCAGACCGGAGTCAGATAAGAGGACGGATATTTTAAGAATAGTAATATAAAAGATTGAAAAATTCACCGTTTTTTTTCTCAATTATTTACCATATATATATATATATATATATATATATATATATATATATATGTGTGTGTGTGTGTGTGTGTGTGTTAGTCATCAACATACCAGCCTGTTCCGCTCATCAGTGGTGTTAGACATCCGATTGCTTCAAGCCTGTATTAAACCTCGGTTGATTTGACATCAATCAGAAATTTTACCCCCACTGTATAGGGAAATTTGTAACGTATTATATACATGATGTACAATATATATCGCTCTTTAGTTCTGAATTAAGCGGTATTGGCTACTATATATATATATATATATATATATATATATATAGAGAGAGAGAGAGAGAGAGATTTTTAAGTGATTTTATGCATCCTGACATGCCATCTCGACTTCAGTTACTTTCCCAGCGACGTGACTTGCCTTCCCTTTGCCTTTTGTACAAATATTTTCATGGATAATGTTTTGATGGACTCATTTCTCCTTAGGCCTCAACTTCATGAATTTACGCGTGTTGCTAGATTGGCAACTAAGTCCCACTGTTTTACTATTGAAGTAGATAGATGATTGCTTCCCAGAACACTACAATCTTAACCTCTTCAAGTTTACAGTCAGTCACTATCTATTCGCTTTATTTCAGTATCATCCAATTCTTTCTAACTGTTAAGTTCATGTCGCGCACCTGAGTAAATCAGCCTCTACATTTAATGGGTACTGAGCGTTGTTTTGAGAGACATCTGGAAAAAAAACGTGAAGAAAAAAATCATTTTATTCAGGATATTTGCTTTGAATTTGATTTCTTAAAATTTGAAAGGAAATACAGAATAATAGCTACTGTTATTCTGCTTTATTTTATTTACGATCGTTAACGATTTCTTCCAAGAAGACAGTGTGGTATTTGTGTATAGCCAGTTTTCTTTCAGGTGCATTTTCTGACCTTCAGTTCCAGATTACATTAAGCGAGACGGAATTGGCAAAAACTAGAGAGATGAGAATGAAGAAAGAAGTTAAATGAAGAAGTAAAACAAAAAACAGAAAAAAAAACAAAAGGAAATCTCGAGAATGCTCAATAACATGGGAAACAAAAGGGTTTAAGGAAAGGAATATAACGCTAAAATCTAAATAGTGATCGGCAATAGAGGCGATTTTGACACAGAAAAGGACAACTAAACACTGCCAACTCAACTCCGCCAACTGAGCGCTGGGACAACTCAGAAGGGAGAAAACACGACACCAGTAAAAACATAAGACATTTATTTTTAATAAAAATAACATACAAAAAAGTAATTCAATAAAACACACTTGTTTTTATTTATTTTTAATAAAGTAAATGGAAAATATGCAAAACAAAATTAAGCAGTTGTTTGTTTTTAATTATTTTTAATAAATTAAATCTTAAATTCTATCTATAAAAGGCAGGTGTGTGTGTGTGTGTGTGTAACGAATGCACGGCCGTAATTTTCGACGGATTTGCACCAAAATTTACATGCACATGCTCCAACTTAGTAGAAAGGCCAAGGCCGAGATTGGATTTCCCAACACCCATCGATAGTGGAAATAATCGATTTTTTCATGCTTCTACGGCAGTCTTCATGTAGTTTGCAGCCATTTTCTACTGACCAGAGTGAGAGCCTATAGCTGGCTGCCTCAAATAGGCAGGAAGATTCTATTGGCCAGCGTGAGAGCCAACAGCTGAATGACACGAATGTTAACTAGAATGCTAGCAAACAAAAAACATCGATAGCTGCATTCGTCACAAGTGGGAAAAATTTTAATCTGCATGGCACTTTACACCAATTGGCTCTTTCGTTTGCTTAAACTCAACATTGATTCTGATTCCGCAGAACTGGGTTAGGGGTGAAAAAGCATTTGTTGTTAACATTCTTTTTTCATTCGTTTTTTCCAGTTACGCTGTCGTTTTTTTTAAGCTGATCGTTATGTGTTCATTTTGTTTAGTTCTTTTTTCGTAAAAGATTTAATGTTTAGTATAGACCTTAGAAAAAATTCGCATTGTCAGATAGGCAAGAATTAAGACATGTAGCAAATCAGCACGGCAAAGGGCACTCCTTTAAAGGCAAGGAAGAGCAAAAATATTTTAAGTCAAGTGATAGCGATTGCTGTATGAGCCGTACGATTTTTGAATCAAGCACAGGCAATGCCGGGCCATGCTGCTAGTGTAATATATACTTTAATAAAGAAAATCTTAATTCATATCTTTAGATGACAATTTACTTTATTAAAAAATAATATTATTTACGATTTAATTTATTAAAAATAATTAGGAACCAAAAACTTTTTTGTATTTTCGAAAACGCCTTATTTGAAGAAAAATATTCGCTAACTAATGTTTTAATCCTTAATAAATTACTTTTATTCATTTATAAAAATATTATTTTACCTGGTGCTGAGTTGTCCCGGTGCTCATTTGGCAGTGTTGAGTTTTCCTGCACCCATTTTGATAATCCCTCCATATAAGAGTATATGATATTTAACGTACTGTATATCTTTAAAAAAGAACAACGAACAAAAAGACACTAATACTATATTTAATGTCAGGACGTTAATATCATTATTTTAATAAAGATCAGTTTTGTTTCTCAATTACTTCCGTTCTTCGGATCATGCGTCAGTATGCGCAGCCAAATAAACTAAATATATATATGGAAATATAATAAATAAATATATCAATAAAATATGAAAAAATCATGAATATAAATTCCCTAAAGTATTAACATTTAATTACTTACGGTTAATTACTTCGCGCACTTCTCTTAATCCCGCAATGGCATACGTAAAGGCATTATTACGCATGGAGTAAGATCACTTCTGGCCAGAAACTCATACTTACTTTTGTGGTGTCCTCCCTCTAATGAGTCTATTGTGGACTCTTCCGTTTACTATAAAATTAGTAGGAAAGTAAGCCTCGGGGGAACAATATTATAGATTAATCGCTGGTCAACCGACACACACTCGCAAGTCGGGCAATGCTCTTCTGTTGTATTTATTGTTCAATACACGATTGATCCGCAACCTCTTGTTTTTTTTGTTTTTTTCTTATTTCTTAAACATTTACTTGGTTATAACAGTTAACACGGCGCATCGATTCTATATTTACTTCCGTTTTATCAGAATTCCAGCAAAGTATGATAGTGTTAGACGAACGAGACATCCCAATTCTGAAACTGTAGAAATATTTCTATTCCCCTTCTTTAGGGTATCATTTACGTATCTTGAAAATCAGGCATTACGACGGTAGGGAGCACGGTAGCCGACCACGGGTCATTAATGCTTGTTTCGAATGGGGACTAACTTGA
This sequence comes from Acanthosepion lycidas, assembly GCA_963932145.1. Classification (NCBI taxonomy): domain Eukaryota; kingdom Metazoa; phylum Mollusca; class Cephalopoda; order Sepiida; family Sepiidae; genus Acanthosepion; species Acanthosepion lycidas. Next base: position 40,054,876 of record OZ010590.1, on the reverse strand, counting down.
ATCGTCTTTGAGAATAATCAAGTGCCAGTCTTAGATCACAGCCACATTCAATGTAAGAATTAACAGACACATTACCCACCCAACGATTTTAAGCTTCCAATGGATATAGGATGATACCTGAATGGTGACGCTAGTCGTCAGCTGCTTAGTTTTCCAGAAGGTCACATGTGTTGGGTGCCCAGTGAGGGTGGAACACCTTAATCAAACGAGATGGTCATCTAGACGAACTTAATAGCCACTGTGCAGTGACACCAGATTGTTTTTTTTCTAAGGCTAGCTTAGTTTGACAAAGAGCACAAGTATGATGGAATCAGTGAGGATCGAACTCACTCATAAATATGGTTAACCAGAAAAAATATTATCAAACACACACACACACACACACACACACGATCAGATCACAGAGTTTGTCTGACGATAACAAGAGCGTGAAAACCAGGGTCACCAACTCACATCAACACAACTAATTATGTTAGCTCTATCACTGATATTGAGCGCTTTACAATAAGTACCACACATACATAATATATAAATATTATATATAGAAATGAGGAAGCACAGTGGAGTAATGGAACGGGGCTCGGAGTGCGGAATCGGAGTGCCGAGTTCGAATTCCACTGGAATCCATTAGATTCACTTACGCACTAATCTTTTACCTGTGAGTAAATGGAAGGACAGACCGGGTTCTATAGCCTTGTATGGTGTTACAGTTTCAAAAGTGAAACTGTAAAAATTGTTCTTAAATTCAATCAAACTGGGTTGGTCATAGATATGAAAAGACATGGTGCTCGTTTAAGTCGTTCAGATGAAAACATTGCTGAAGTGCACCATAATGTGGCCGAAAATCCAGACAACTGTTTTCGTCATCATGCACAGGTATTGGACCTCTCCACAACAACGTTACCTTGTTTTCAACTACAATCTCGGTTGGTCTATTGTGTTGGCCAAAAGATCGTGATGTTTGAACGTCCATTTTCGTGATAGGCTTCGAGAAATTTAGCACGTTGTTTGATTGTTAATCTTTCCATGGTTGAAATTGCCAAAGACTTAAGTTGTTAAATCTGAAAGAAAAAGAAAAGAAAATAGACGCTTAAACTAAAATTCACATTTAAAATCGGTCCATTATTTGTCAATCATATGTGAGTCTATTATCATCTGCTTCTTTCTAGGATAGTTAGATGTTTACATCTGTAGTCAAAGTAAAGTGAAATTTTACATTTATTTTAGTTTATAGGCAAATTATTTTCACATTGTAACATTTCCTAAATATCTTGATCGTATCGAGTAGTTGAAAATCATTTTATATCAGAATTTCCCCTAGTTTTCTTTTTAACGACAAAAGAATTGGAAATTAACAGTTTTATAAAAAATCTTTTTCTTTTTTGATAATTTTTTTAAGTCCAATATTTTTGTGGAACTCTACAAATTATTTTCCACCAATTTCATTTCAACTAAATATGTCTAAACATTTTATTAAAAAATTTATTATACTCTCTGTAGCTAATATGAAGATATGCAGAAATTAGTAATTTGATAGATCTTTGATAATTTACTGATGACTTAAAGGGCTTTTAAAGGTTACGTGACAGTTCCTTGATGAAAACCGTTAGTGGCTGTTGGATTGCCTACAGTGAACGGCCTACTTCTCATGACTCGTAAATTACAAACAAAATGATATCACAGGTCATATGACTTATTTTTGCTTCCTTCACATACTGCTTGGCGTTTTTATGTGCTTTCATTTTTGTTAGTGGAAGGATTTGTGGTGTCTACTTATACATGTTGTACCAAAAATACGTTTTTAGAATTTTGGTTGCGAGTCCCCCATATCAAAACAAGGACAAAAGTCCGTATAAACATGTCTGCAAAAAATTTGACTTTAAAGAAATTTTACAAGAGATGGTGCTGTGCTGTCACGTAGACTAGTTTATATGTGTCATTCGTGTACATTTGTGGATAGTCTGTCCTCAACGTTTATCGTGTTTAGTTAACTGAGAAGTGACCCGTTTAACCATGGCGGCATATTTTACACACGGCTACCACAACGGTAATGAACTCGAGGTTGCACAGCTGTATCAGATTGCGTTTGCAGCCCGAAGGCACCCGAGTCATTCAAATTTGCTGCTGTTAATCACCTCGTAGCGAAGACAGGAGGTGGGACAGAACAAATGATGATAATAAGTATTTTTCGATTGTACATGTTAAATGTACAATCGAAGATACACTCGAAGTGTCCACCGTAAACTTTACACTTAACAGCCCGCAAACTTTGTAAAAGTATTTTTGACACTCTCTCTCTGTATATATATATATATATATATATATATATATATATATATATATATATATATATATATATATATATATATCTTCATTCAAACAAATAGATCAGCCGGTATATTTTCTTTCTGTGACAGAACATGCAATAATTAAGCAAACATATGAAGTACACTCCGACTATTATGCATAAAATGCAAAACATTATATATATATATATATATATATATATATATATATATATATATATATATATATATATATATAATCCAACCAACCTAGGTTTCACCTAAACGGATCTTCAGGGTAAAACTGGCTAAAAAGAAAAATAACTGAACAGTATTTATTGATGAATAACAAATAAAACCATAAACGTTTTAGCCAGTTTTACCCTGAAGATCCGTTTGGGTGAAACCAAGGTAGTTTTTCCTGGATCCTTGGGATTTCTTCTAGTTTATCGCTCTCCTTAGAGTTTTGAGCAATCTTCGTTTAGACCTCCTACTCGTTTGCGTTTTTCCTTTGAACGTTGAGCTTAAACACTTGACAATTAGATTCATATTGTGCTCATGTACATGGCTCTTTCTTTTTTTATTTCTATTTTTTTTCTTCGGATACCGATTTTTTCTACTGATAGTTAAGCTATCCGAGGTTTTCCAAACGAGTATTACCATTTATATACATATATATATATATATATATATATATATATATATATATATATATATATATATATATATATATATGTGTTTGTGTGTGTGTGTGTGTGGATGGTTTTGGACAAAACATTCACCACTGTAATCAAATCTCTTGTGCTGTTGTCCGGCTGTCAGTTTCCTGGGAACTGATCCGCTTGACCCTCATACGTCGAATTAGAAGGGAGAGTCGAGTATATATATATATATATATATATATATATATATATATATATATATATATATATATATATTTATTTATATATATATACTGCGTGTTAGTATGATATATACGTGTACTAAAGTTTTTTATATGAATTTTTATAACTTATGCTCGAAATACTTTCTTTTTATTATTCTAGTCCTTCCGCGATCTTCTTATCGCGATTGCATTATTACTGATATACTAATGGACATTGAGGTGTCAAGAAGTCAAATATGTTTCCTCTATCTTGCAAACCACTTCATTTAATGGACCAAAGTTGATTTTTTTTTTCAAGTTTTGATTCCCTGCCTAAATCTGTTTATTCCTATAAATTCATGATCTTCAGATTCAAGTCATCGTTCGGAAGCACTATATTTACTGAAGTTCAGTATTCAGTATATACATATATGTGTCATATTATTATTTTATTTTATTTTTTTTTCTTTTCTTTTTATTTGTTTTTTGTGTGGGGGGTCGTCTTACGTTAACATGCAGAAGAGTAGTAATCATTCTTAATGATTTCATTCATTCATTCTTTTTAGCGTTCTTTCTTCTTCCATTTCTTCATCATTTAGCATTTTCCTTTTCTGTATTTTCCTTTTCGTTCTGCATCCTTAACATTCATAGCTTTGTCAGTTAATTCATTAACGAAAACGTAAAAAAACAAACAGCCTTACATTCATAATGCTAAGGACTTTTTAAAAAAAAATATTATTAACACTCTGCATTGGCTCGAACCGCAGCGCTATTATTTACTACAATAAATGCTGGTAATTACAACATGTGGTATGTCTTAATGAAAGTTTCGATGGAACCAAAATCTGCAACCAGAGGAGAAACACGATAAGAACAGATAAGTGCAGGTAATCAAAGATGGCAAAAGAAAGATGGAATCTGTGGCGATAACAGGTTTGGCAGTATAAAAATGGCGTCAAATAAAATAATACAAAAAAAGAAAAAAAATCTGGAGATCAGCCCAACTGTCTCTCGTTCGGTCATTGTACAGATATTTTTCAGTCCAATACATAGGAGACACTCTTTAGTCAGTTAAAAAAAAAGAATGATATAAAAATAACAAAAAAAATAGTCAAACATTTCTGTAAATGAACGTGTTCTGTGTACATGCATTTACGCTCCATAATGTCTTAGGTAAACTTGATATTTTTTTCTCTAAACATTTGCTTTTCGTTCGGCCATTCCTAACATCCTCTTTTTTCACTAGCATTTCGACACTTAATGGAACGTCTGTCTGTAAACACATATATAGAGTTTTATTTTTATCCTTACGAAAAATAAATTAATAACAATGCTCAACGATACCTCGTTTTAAAGAAATCTCACGTTGAACATAATATATATCTCACAAAGCACGGGCCTTGTACCAGACAATACTACCTTAACAAATGCATAGGCATTATTTGGCGGCATAAAAATCGTGCCAGTCTTTTAGCATGTAATATGCAAAGCAACCAATCAGGACATTAGAAAACAATACAAAAGCCTAAATGTTATGCTTGCTAGAGTAGTCTTTTGCTATAGTGAGAAATGCCCTCAAGTACGTATCTTTGTTTCGTAGTTTCAAGCTGATTACGAAACAATGAATTGAAACATATATAGGTACTATGGATTATTTTGTATAGACATATTTCGCTGGTATTTTATTACTTCATTCATTTCGCAATGCTTATAATAATAACAAAACCCAACAACACAAAAACAACATCAGCAACAACAAAAACAACAAAAATAATAATAATAATAACAAATACAACAACAATAAATAATAATAAGTAGAATTAACTGTTAATTTTTTACGGTTTTCCTATTTAGTTTTTATGATGCATCTTAATTTTTTAACTTAATGACTGAATAAGTTCCTAACAAATTCTACGACGTTAAATTACCAACGGAAATTGCCTTCATTAAATATCTGAGTTTAATATCTTTAATAAAATACAGTGTAACCCAGATATAAGAGACCCTGATATAAGAGAAACCCTGATGTAGGATAAAACCCGGATATAAGAGAGATTTTCTCTGGTCCCAAATTAGAGCCATACTTACCTAAACAAAATAGACCAAGCCCGGATATAAGAGACTTCTTCTCCGGTCCCGACAACTCTCTTATATCCGGGTTACACTGCATTCACAATCATAAATATCCATGCACACCATTATGTAAATAAATAAGAGGGCATAAACCGAAAAAGTTAAAAATTGACCTGCTTTTCTATTTTCCGGAAGCACATTAGAGCGTTATTGCATCCTTTGTCCTTTCATTCTGTTTGTCTTTCTTTCTTTTCCTCTCCGTTCCCTGAAACTAAAAAACGCCTTCCCCCTATCGTTGGAATCAAACAGGAATAGATCAGTTTATCTGAAATAATGCAGAGTGTAACTAACTATTGAACGAAGCAATAATAATAATAATAATAATAATAATAATAATAATAATAATAATAAAACAATTGATGATCTTGTATCATGTTCCGCGGTATTGGCACCTACTGAATCTAAAACACAGAACGACAGAGTGGGTCATTATCTGGTCTGGAATATCTGTAACACTTACATTTTGAAATTGGTATGAACACCGCGCAGACCCGATTACGGAGATAGAACCTTTAACAATTTAATGGGACTTTATACACACAGGCAATACACACAGAGAGAACAATCAAATCTAATCACCTGACATCGTGATTAGAGACCACAAAGTCAAAATTTGCCTCCTTATTTACATGGCAGTCCCTGCAGACTGAAATTTATCTATAATTTATATTTAAAAAAATCAATGTACAAGGACCTTGAAATCGAAATCACAAAAGGTGGCGCATGAGAACATTAACAAATCCTGTTTTAGTTGAAACCCTCGAATTGTTTGGAAAATATTCTAGTAGACTCATTGAAGGAATTAACGCTGCAAATACACACGACGTATAATAATTATAAACATTTAAATTTACGCAGACTGGACAAAGATTCCGAAAGGTCATAAGTAAATTTCATCCAAAATTTGAATTGAATTTTGTTCAAGTCATGTGAGCACATGGCTTAAAGAAATGCTAAATATCGTAATCACAATTACAAACCACACATTATGAAGGGCTTTATCTATGTAAAATATGTGCGATATTATTTTCAAAACTGCTCAGTGGCAAATTTCATGATGCCATTTTTGTCCTTAGATCTCTGGTCGGGACCCGGAATGAAATGAGGATACACCAGAAATCAAAGAGAAATAAGACAATAATAATAATAATAACTATCAAAATACAAAACTATCAATATACAAGGATCTTGAAGGGGAAATTTCATAAACTTGAGGGCATAAATCATTACCGTTGTACATGGAGCACTCGAATTGATTGGAAAATATTCTCATAGAATCAGTGAAGAAATTGCTGGTAAACTACACCTTAAAGAAATACGAAAGATGTACTCATAAGTACAGATCAAACATTATGAAGAGCTTTATAATGTAAAATGTGTGTGACCTTAGGTTTTGTTTTTTTGTTTTTGTTTTTTGTTTACAAAAATAATCAATGGAAGCAATTTCTGACCTTAGATTTTTTTTTTATTAGTGCGTGGGCGTTTTTGGTCGATAACGCTGCAAATATACACGACGTATAATAATTATAAACATTTAAATTTACGCGGACTGGACAAAGATTCCGAAAGGTCACAAGTAAATTTCATCCAAAATTTGAATTGAATTTTGTTCAAGTCATGTGATCAGTTTCAATCAATGAGTAGCCCGAGAGACTATACTGTCAATAATACAAAATAACTTGGAACTGCGACAGATTGCGAGGAAATGTGATATTTCTTTTCTAGGATTTCAGATATTAGGTTTTTCTTTTTTTTCTTTTTTTTTTTAGCTGATATATTCCAGCAATCACTATGCTGCTGGGAGACACGTGTTTCTCTTGAGAGACCATAACACCATATAAATTACCAACCAACGCTATATAACTTTTCTTCAGTGCATTATCGTTGACAGATTCAAAGCAGATTCCTTTTACAAATTTCATTCACAAGGCTTGATTCAATCCATTGTATGGATGTCAGGTTCTTTCCAACGGTTCCGCCCATTGTGACAATCTCTCCTAGAACGATAGTATTGATTGAGTGTTGTTTTGAAGACATATCTACTGTGCCGGTTATTCAATACCGAAAAGTTCGGTTCGGCATCCGTCCGTCTCGGGAGACGATGTGTTGCGACGTCGCTGGAGTGTCCTCTCCAGTGTGCTACGAGACTGGGCAGGATGTATGGAGAACTAGGGCTGCCCAGACGTCTAGTTCCCACTCTCGACATTGCTAGCAGTCCAAAGGAGAGGATAAATCAATATATTTTGGTACCAGCACGGCTGCAGTAGTTGCCGGAAGGTAGCACAGAGTGCCGTCCATCCGCCTTCGGGGCCCCACTCCGGATTTGTGTAGGGTTTACTCATTGGCCTTTCTTTCTCCCGAAGATTTCGACAAGGCAGTGGGCCTATTTAACCCATAGCTGGGGTTTGATTCATTGGCACCAGGGTATATCCACACACCGGTGGGCCTGCATGCCGCATGTTAAAGGGGCCAACTCTTTCTTCGTTGCCTGTAGTTTAGTCGCTACGAGCAGGCACTATATAGGGCTTTCTGATGGAGAGACTATATACTGGCAGGGGAAGACTTACGCTCTCGGCTCCCCTTTTCGCATTTCTGCTAACCAGCAGCGGTAACTGAAAGCGAGAAGAGACCAGCACTCCCACTACAGACTACCACACTAGACGCATCGCAACAGCCGAAAAGAAATGATCTGTAATCAACCTTTTGAGTCGTTGGTTTCTGTTACTGTTCAGATATTCTTTTAGAAGTCTGTTTTTTACTTCTGTAATTGGTGGTATAGACCAAGTATAATCTCTACTTTTATCTTCATGAAATGTTCCTCTCGACTCATAAAATCATTGAAGTACAGGGGTAAGATAACTAGAATCGGTTAGGACATATTTTACAGTACATGATTCCTCCCATCCTTTTGTAGAACTACATATCTCCTGCCTCAAGATCCTACTTCGCTTTTGAGAATATTATCCAGTATTCATTATTATTTTGAACGACCTATACTACATAACAGTTTGAGTTTTGTTTTCTTGCTTTCTAACGAGTCTTTGTTATTTTTTAATACGTTGCTTAACTTTAGGAAGGCTTATTTCGTTATGACAATATATCTTTCGATTCCGTCATAACGTTTTGCGTTCTCTGTTAAAATTCTTCCAAAACATTTAAAGATCTCATACTTAATTCATTCTGACGTCTCCAATACATGTTCCCATTTTGTGCTGCTCTTTCTGCTAATAAGCATATAGTCTGTCTTCATACAATTGATGCTTTCTGTCACTATATTGTCATATGGTTTCTTTTATGACACTGAGAGGACAAAGCACACGAGAAGAAATTAATAAGTTTCACAAAAAAACGGACAATGCCAAATCTATAAATGATGATAAATTTTCCAAAATGTTCTTGAATTTGATATGGTTTAAAAATGTTCAGGAAGATTAATACTGTTAGGCTTGGATAAATTATTCCATGGTAAACAGGCATTCTTGTTTTGTAATATAATATATAGAGAAATTCAACATAGAATATGCCGTGCTTTGGTTAGTTTCACACAATACCGCATGTTGCTACAAAAACAAAATATTAACCAAAAATCTCGATTCATGTACTTAGTCACGTCATATTGATGCTATCATATGGATATCTTGCATGGCACCAGACTCATTCAGAAATTCCTTAGCGCTTTCTTACATGGATGTTTATATTTGGCTAAGAGCGAATGGAGCCTGTATAACTTTGCGAAGACCATCTTTCTTCACGTCGACTGGCATTACATCATCACAAACAGTACAAAATAACTGAAGCCATATCATTTGAAAACTTTCCACAACAGCAACAAATAAGATGAACAGAACATATAACTGAAAAAAGTAAATAGTAACATAATCAAAATGTTAATGTTCCACAACATTTCGAACAAAAATTTAGGAAGGAAGATCCACCGATACTGGAAGGAACAATAACAGTTACTGGACTTTAGAAACCTATTCTCCTTAAAAATTATTTTAATAGAAAGATTTCATAAATTTAAAGCGAAAATCATAGTTTCCGCCCAGTCCTTGAATGCCAGCTATTTCTTTATAATATTGCCATTAACATCAGATATGAAAATAGAAACTAAACTTAAATCACAATCCAATGATCAGCAGTGATGAAAAGCGCAACTCAAGTAGGACTGGGTGTTCAATTTCAGAATATCGAATGTTTCCTTATAATTAAATATTATCCTTACCAATCCAATTCCAGCGCCGTAATGGTATGGTATCAAATAAGGCTACTACTAGCTGCACATGAAGTAGGAGGGGTATTGAAGAGTTTAACACCGTCAAATGCTACACGGGAAAACTTCCGGGTTCAATCGAAATGGAATAACAGGGAACCCTAAAACATCTAAGTTACTCCAAATATTCAACCTGGAATTCAACACTTACGATAGATCTTTCTCTCAGGTTTCTTAAAAATTATCAAAATATATGCTAAATAATATGAACTGTGCCAAGTTAGACCGGAGATCTATTAAATATTGCATTTGACTAACATCTGTGTCACCAGTAAAATCGACATGACCAAATTATAAAGCAACTACTCACTGACAATGCCTAAAAAATGAAAATGTGTAACGAAATAAATTTAAAATTTCGGGAATTGTGACACTTCTTCGGATGTTAAGGCATTCCGTTTATGAGATCATATAGACAGGGTATTGGGTGTTAGAGTCTATAGCAGAATGACGATTAGAATAGGAAGAAATATCGAGTCAGATGGAGTTGGTATTCTCCCTTGTCAAAAATATGATCTGCTTTGTTTGTTGGTCATGAGTGAAAACGGAATCTTGTTTACTTGCGCCAACACTCTTTTTTCGGCAGGGCGCTATTTCGAGATTTTTTTTTCCTTCTGTAAGATATTTTTCCTTCATCTTCATTGTTAAAAATATACACGGAAAATTTTGCAGATTTGTTCACACAGACGCAATTTGGTATCCAATAACCGTGTTGGGCAGAAGATGGACTATTTCTGAAAAACTGTCAGCAGCACCTGGGCACACGTGCTTTAAACATTTGTCACGTCGTCCTGTCACTTCAAATAGATCTTGTGTCAAATTTACCCTCGAAGGAACGTCCACAAATATACAGTTTTTTACTAAGACGCAAAAACATCGTAGATTAATCGTATTCGATATTCTGTTATTCATCTGTTTATATGCTATCACGCATGAGGTTGTTTGAAATCATGAGCCTCCACTACTTCCAGTGTTATTGTTATAATAACCTTTCTTTCTTTTCTGATCTTTTTTCTGCGGTTTATATTGCTTACTTGATACCTTGCCATGTTATTTGTGACTTCCAGAGTTTATACTATTTATATTGTTCGGACTGGTCTTCTCATCTTTACTCTCACATTCACGACGTTTCGGCCGTTGTACGCCCGGTTTTCTTCAGGGGATATTTGAAGAAATCCGGAGCGCACAACGGCCGAAACGAGAATGCTATAGTAAAGATGAGTATAACAGTTCGAACAATGACAGAGTGTAATTAATTGCAATACCTCATTTCAGAAATACAACAATGTGAGTATTAAATTCTCTAAGATTTCTTTTTTCATCGTGTCCAAAACTTTTCAGCCGTCGCTTCACGATTAATTTAAGATAGGTTAAATATGAAGCGGTAACATCTATAGAATGGTTACCATAGAAAAATGGTTAAAAAGTTAAATTCGAAACCAATCTTAATAGATGCTTTTTACTCGTTCGCTTCTCATAGATTATAATATGCTTAGCAAATATATAATTAAAATGTTTATCCTCAATCTGTTCTTGCAAGGTCATTTAAATTTATATTAACGGTTTCTATATTTGTAAGCATTGTAACAGACTAAGCAATTCGGAGCAAATTCTTCTTCCTCCGTGACGGAATATCACAATGAGCTGTCTCAATTCCATCTAAAATTTGTAGTGTCTCATTTATGGAGACGGTATTTATTTGTCATTCCTACTTATCTCCCTTTAGCAAAAATATGAGAACGCCTTTTTCCTATCCTCGGGCTTGGTAGTTTGTACTTGGACATCTTCGAAATCAATAACTGAGCAATACTAAATAAGAATTAGACGAAATATCTTAGACCTAAAGAGAGGAGAGAGATCAATATACTCCCATAAATTAAAGAAAGATTTACCGGGATCGACAATCGCCTATTGCATGCCGGGAGTACAACGGTCGAAATGTTGTGATAGAAAACAACAACAACAAAAAAATAAACGTAGGGATCAATAGCCCATGTCAAAATAATGGGGTTCTCATCCCAGAAATCCAGAGAGATATTAAGTGAAATTTGAAACATAAACACGGACAATTTTTAATACCTCCCTGCATTCAAAAGGTTAGAATTTTTGTTTGTTTTATTTACTGGGATTCATGCTCTCATGTATACACCAAATGATGTTCCTGACAGCTCGCCATCTAAGTGGTGACTGGTCGTTCGTATTCGAGAATACATGTCTACTATGGCGGCTAGCCAATCGCTGTTGCAGACACATGCTCTGGTATATTTGTATTTGTTCAACACCCGGACCTTAGTTACAGTTTCTGGGAAATAGCGTACCTGGTTTTATCAACTGTCTGAACAAGATCAGTACGCTCAAACACTCGGTCACAATGACTTGCAATTTACTACAGTATAACCATCGACAGCTTCCAAATAGTTCTGTCTACCAAATTTCTTAGATAATGCTAGAGTCAATCCGTGGTATGGTTTTTAGGAAATTTCTAGATACCACTCCCACCTCAAGAAAGTCACCTTCATGAGATTCGAACTGGGGTTTTCATGGTCAGAAAGCGAACGTGCCACGTGCCCATTCCATCTAAGTAATAACCGTACATCAAGCTGTTGAAATTCGCTCATCTTATGAGAACAGCTTGCTCTGTCCGTAAAGTCAACTAATTTGTACTAAAATGATAATCATTGATGTTGTACAGACATTAATCCTCACTGGGGCGCAGATAAATTTTTTGGAGTCAGACTTAGATATTCTGGTGTCCATACTCAGAATATTGGTGCCACATATGTTCAGGTGCACCGAGAGCTTCTTGATGAAATAAAAAAATAATCAGCAATATTATTGGTCCTGATCTGGCGGATCGGATTCAGTCACTTTCCTACCGCCGTAATTTTGCTTTGTATGCCTTCTCTATAAATAATTTCCTGATAATTATTCGGATGATCTCTTCGGTATGGTATCTAAACTTTTTGAATTTAAGCGGAGTACCAGACTGGCGTCGAGAGCTCACCAATTTACAGTTTAGCTGTAATGTAGTTGTTAGCATAGATTTTACCGTTACATATAATCTTTCCGCCTACATGCATGTGTCTTATTTACTTTGCTGTCTTGCATGGGTGATACGGATTAAAAAGTAAAAGACAACATTTTTTAATATAACTCTTTACCTTTCTTTCCCTTTGAAATTTTCACCTGCATCGGGAATGTAATAAATTCAAACTACTTATTTTAGCTCGGATAATCATTGATGTTGTACAGACTTAAATCCTCATTGGGGGCACAGATAAATTGTTTTCGAGTCAGACTTAGATATTCTGGTGTTCATACTTAGAGTATTGCTGCTACATATGGCCAGGTGCCCCTGCTATTTGCCTAGAGCTCCTTGATAAAATCCAACGAATAATCAGCAATATTATAGGCCCTGATCTGGCGGATCGGATTCAGTCACTTTCCTACCGCCGTAATTTTGCCTCTCTATGTCTTCTGTATAAATATTTTCATGATAATTTTTCGGATGATCTCTTCGCTATGTTACTTAAACGTTTTGAATTTATTAGGTTGGTGCAAAAATAATGACGTAATAATGTCGTTTTTTGACGTTAAAATACGTCAAAAAACGACATCATTACGTCATTATTTTTACACCAACCTAATAATAGGAGTACCAGAATGTCATCGAGAGGTCATCAATTTACAGTTTAGCTGGCTCTATGTAACCGTAAATTCTATGCTAATAATTTTTTACGCAAATCTCGATTGCGGAACTCCTTTCCTCCTCCATGTTTGTGTCTTAGTGACTTTACTGTCTTGTATGGGTGATACCAATTCAAAAATAAAAGACAACATTTTTTAATATAACTCTTTATCTCTCTTTCACTTTGAAATTTTCACCTGCGTCCGGTATGTAATGAATTCAAACTACTTATTTTAGCTCGGATAGATTAAACCTCTACTTTAAAAATACATTTTCAGTAGACGGTGTAGTAAATTGCTTTTTACTTTTCTCGGTTATGTGAAATCGGTATGGTTTCAGCTATTTGTCTTTCCTGCAGGCATTGTGATAAATAAAAGTCGAACTTACCGTCGAAATGAATGTTTAGAACGTCCCGCTTCTGTCAATGCCAAATATACCTCTTGGATATATTTTGGTTTATCAGATATACATTGCTTTGTACCAAATTTGGCAGGAGAACATTTTCCAAGAATGGCCGATAAGGGTTGAAGTCATTATATTTCGCAAGTTCTAAACATTGCACAAAGCCCTAAGCTAATGTCACAAACATTTTTTTTCTTTTTCTAGAGACAATCGCAATTACTTCTCCAGTATGAAAAGAATACATAACGTTTGCTTTAAATCTGGTAAGAATAGGATACAATGAATTGTAAATATGTGAGCATTTTTGTCTTACAAATATTTTTGGAAATTAAAGCGTATTTGTGTAACAAAAATTACCTTTGCGAATTCTTAAAATCCCCGACTGCACAAATTAGAATAAATATATTCATGGCTTGAGCAAACATGCACAATTTTATAAAAGTGTCAGCAAATAGGCAAAAATATTCCTTAAAAAATATGTTGATGCATTAATCCCATTTGCCCAATGTTAGCGTATTTGATTTCCCCTCATGATTTTTTTGTATAATTATACTTCTTCAATTTATAGGTCTCCATAGCTTCCTACCGTTTGTAGCTCTAAGCAATGTTTGGCTCCGGCTTACCTTTCCCAGTATTTTTTCTACCACCCGTGTCTAAAAACCCGTTATATTGTTTTTGTAATCTTTTCCAATCATAAACTTCATTATCTCCTGTGAGTGTTAAATTAGCCAAGTCCGTTTTCCTCATCGATCTGTACAACAAATTTCAACTTTCTAATTTTAAGTAAAAATAAAAATTTTGTTTGCATTTTCCTCACATGATCCATCTATGGTATTCTCAGCCTCCTTGTATAGAACTACGTCTCCATCAGCTCAAGTCTCATCTCCATCCGTAGAATAAATTATCAGGCAGCCATATTGTACGAGTGATATTCCACAGCATTCTTTTCTGTGTTTCTCATGAGATTTTTCTTGTTTTTAATGCATTTTAACGTTTGGAAGGAATCTTCCACTATTCCAATGTGCCTTTGAAATTCTGCATCAATTTTTCCATCGTCTTCGAGCACACTTCCCAGAAATTTGAATCACTGTACGTTATTTATTTATTTATTTATTTATTCATGCATTCAGTTTTTAGTTCCCACGTTTGGCTAACACAACTTACTAACGGTCACATGTTCTATCTTTTTTATAATTAATGTTCCCCCAGAGCTTTCCTTTATTGAACCTTCTGCGTTTGTCATAAGCGAAATATGTACACCACTTATGCTGTTAAGACTGCATCTGCCAATATATTAAATCCTGGTAGGACTTTTTTGTTGAATTCTTATATAGGTTAACACGTTGTCAGTCACAAGCGAATTATGAAAGTTTAATTCAAACGGCAAATTTATGATAGCCAATTCAGGCAGTAAAAATTTCATGAGTTGATTTATAGTTTTAAACCTATCATAAACCTGTTTTCACATTCGAAGTATCACTTCGAATCAAACGTTGTCGGCGCCCCCTGATAAAAATGCATCAGAAGATGCTGAGCACGAGATAACTAGTAATCGGTACAAGGTAACTAGTAATCGGTTTGAGATAAATCTACTCAGTACGAGATAACTCTAAGTCGCCGTCATAATAGAAACTGTTATCCAGTGGTTCGCAGTCAGTATGTTAAATAAGTTTGGTGAAGCGACGTATCCTGTGATCAACCGTAATATGTCGTTCACACATTTTGGTTAGTGGATTTGTCTAGTGGCATGTCAAACTCTATGGGTTATTTAATGCCGAAATGTAAACATTTTGAACCTAACTCTATGCCTTCAACTACAGATAAAATGTAGTGTTGGCCATTTTGCTATAAATAGATAATATTATTAATTTTAACTGTAAATATTAAAGCGGTGCAAAAATAATGTCGTTTTCTCACATATGTTACTATGTAAGAAAACGACATTACTTTTGCACCCACCTAATAGATATTGTTGGTAATTTTGATTTATATATGTTGAAATTTGATATTGTCTATATTCTTGTTTATAAATATGTATTATTGTTAATTGTAACTATAAATTGATATTGCTGGTAATTTTTATTATATAACTGTATTGCAGGTATTTTTATACTTTCGTGGTGGTTTGTTTTTGTTTGGAAAATCACTATTTGCCCTGGAAAATCACTATTTGCCCTGGAAACCGAAGAGGTGCTATCACCTCGGTTCAGAGTGTAGCTGGAAACAACAGCATTTAATAGGTGGTTTCACGTTTCTCAAAACCCCCAATATCCCGATCAGGCACTTAACTGCCGGAAGTAGTTTATCGTCATACCCCGAACTTCATAGATTTTAGGAAAACTGAAGAAGTAATGCTAAAGAATTTCACACATGTGGGAAACTATCATCGATTAATGTTCTAAAAGGGACTCTCAACACCGGAAAATATAAGTTTTGGCTAGTATACTGGTAAATTTTTTTGTAAATGGATTTATTATGTGAATCTAAAACAAATACTATCTTATAATATACAGTATATGTTTGCGTGTGTGTGCGTGTGTGTGTGTGTCTCCAAGCAACTCCTTCATTCTCACTGGTCCGATTTCAATGATTGATAGCTCATTCAAAAGGCAAAGAAAAGTTAGGCACAGGAAAAGATTTCCGTAGATCTCCGACTCAGTGTTGCTAGATAATGCAAGGTTATATATATATATATATATATTAATTGATTTAAAATATGTTTTTTCCGCTACACAGTTCTAACCATGTTTCAAAAATGGATGGTCCGAATTTAATTTTGTAATTAAATTAAAGACATTAGTTTCATTTCCTCCTCAAGCGAATTTTGGAGTAACTTTTAAAATTACTGGGTTTTAAAGAAAGCTAAAATCATAATTCACGTTTCCAAGGTTACAGATTAATTCACTTCTACTAGACAGGGGTGTTTGCGTGTTCTATATGTCTATATTTTGATGTATCTGTTATTAGCTACGTTTTGGTAGGAGGTAGGGATAAATTTATATTGAGCACTATTTTGTAAAAATAAAAATATCTATAAGAACACCGGATTATATATCTTACTGTTCTTTCTTTTTATATATATATATATATATATATATATATATATATATATATATATATATATATATATATATATATATATATATATATATATATATATATATATATTAGCCATTATCGTCGTTTTCATGGTTCAAGTGCAGTACGTTTTCCTTTTGTATCCAAAAAGGTAGTGCACGTTTTATGATAAACTAGCTTAAATGCCGCCCTATTGGGTGGCAGTTAAGCTAGCTCTTATGGAGGACTCTTGGTTTGACCATCATCACAATAGCTAGGGAGGAGTAAATGCGATAGGCATCAATAAACTACAGAAGAACTCAAAATTGATCGCTGCATTTAAGTATTGAATTAATGTTTACACTTACCTTTTAAAAGTTTAATGATAATTCTTCTGCTGTCACTTAAAGAGGATTTGATGTTTGTAGATCCTTATTTCTCGTACAAAGAATTATCTTTATTTCATAGGTAACTGAACAGAGGACAATTTATAAGATACAATATAGTGTAAAAATAGAATTAGGTACACATTCAACATTTGAAGAGTAAGAGAAACATAAGAACTAAATAAGTAAAACCGATATTATGGAATTTAAATGAATAAATGCGAAATTCTCCGACGACTTCTAAAATTAAAAAGCCACCGCTTATATAGCAACTAATGCGCGTAATGCTCAATATCTCTAATATATTACCTAATTCTTGCCAATATCATTCTTCAAGTTTAACTAATTTACGTATTGCTTTAAAAAAAAAGTTTATTTCGTTAATTAATTGTCCATCATTACTCTTCTTTTATTTGAGGATTGTTTTGATTTTCATATCAAAAAGACTTCTGTTTAGGAATATCGTCTTATATAGTGGGAAAATGTGTGAAATGAAGTTTTTTACTCGGCCTTCAACAAGTTGGCATCTATTTGTATAACTCGTTAATTGTAACAAGCAAATTTATGAGTTTTTGTTTCAATGATTTCAAGTAGTGAATATATCTTACTTTGCAAAACGATAGCGAGCGGCCAAGCCTGCTAGTTATAAATATATCTAGAAAAGCTTTATGTAATTTATCTTTTTTTATCATTACACCCCAGGTAAAGCGATAATGCCACTGAGATGCAACAGATTACTGGGAGTCGAAGAGAAATAGTCGTTCATGTGGAGGAATGACAAAAAAGAACGATCCAGGAATACTTGGGATAACGATTAACGTATTTCAATTTTTGAACATTGTATGTGGCAGCGAAACAATGAATGAGGAAAGAGTACCACATGTGCAACATGAGAGGTAAAGAATATGACTTATCGAGGTATTTCATTAAAAGGAATTCGTGTAATTTCACCAGAATGCGGAATTCTGAACCCTAATTCTTCAAGGTTAATTACTCATTGATTTCGCTTCGTTGTCTCATGTGTAGGCTACAAATAGAATAACAAAATACGAAGTTATTTGGTTTTACTTTCGTTATTAACTGTGGTGGACGGACATTTGCGTACTGGACATTTCCGTTCCGGAAAATTGTGTACCAGACAATTGCGTCCCTAGACAAACGCGTCCCTGGATAATCGCGTATCTCTGATAATCTTTTGAAGTTACCATACTCTCGTTTCTGCAGATTTGCTAATGGTAAACCAACTTTTAATTATTTTAAACAAGCAAAAACGTAGTTAACATAAATTTTGAAAGAAAAAAAAATTATAGAGCTGTGTAATATAGAAATTTGCAAATCAATACCATTAATTATTCTAAACTGCTGAAATAAATTTTTGAAAAAAAGAGAGAAAAAATTATTTATCAAAGCAAGAGAAAATTAAGCGAGTAGTTTCTGTTTACTTCAGCAGTGGTTACGACAAATATCTAATAGATAAATCTAATGGATTCTGGATTTTATAGATTATAATTTTATTTCCAACCCATGGCTAAGTTCCGAAAATCAAAGACTAGGAGGAAATATTTGAGGACAAGGAAAATTACAGCTACCATTATTATATGGAAAACGCAAATGAAACACAAATATACTGGCGATGTGTAAGAGCGATCTTTCAAAACAAAAATTCATACAGTGAATCGTCATTGCATTTTAAACAAAAATAAACTTTAATATTTTTTTATTCCCGTTTTTTTTTTAAATTTATGATTATTACCTATGCTTTTTTTGTCAAAGTTTATGGTAATTTCCTTTAATGGTTTAAATAATTATCAGAGGTACGCAGTTATCCAGGGATGCATTTGTCTAGGGACGCAAATATCCAGTTACGCAGTTGTCTGGTTTCGCAATAGTCCGGAACACAAATATCCACCACGCAACTGTGTTATAACCCTTAACTGTAAACAGACTATGCATCAAAGGAACCTTTCAGATAGAGACACATCCTTAATCTTTCGGATATGATCTTCCTGAATTTCGAGATAAGCAATAGTTCTGACGAGTATTTCCTGAAGTTATTTTACTCCTTATATTTTGAGATCAACTGTTCAACTATTATATTTCTGTTTTTTCTTCTATACCCAGCAGTTACATTTTTATCTGTTAAAAGGATTTGAGAGAAGTGTTGAGTGATAGATAGCTGCTCAGTTTGAGGAATCAGAGAGCCAAGTTCGAATTCCAGCCGAATCCACTACATTCACTTACGTGCTAAAACTTTAATACCCTTGGGAACGGTATGAATCTTCTTCTAAACCCCCACCCAACTATGGGTAAATAGCAGAACAGACCGAGTTCTATAGATTTGGATGGCAACTGATCTACCGCAGAAAGAAATGGCAAACTACTGCAGGAAAAAATCTACCTCGTGTGGTGTGTATCGAAATATACATGATGCTTACGCGTGTATCACGCATGGCAACTGACTAACTAGTGTTCTGTTTACCTCTCCATAAATAGGACATATCGATTGGTGAAGTTTACACACTCAGCAATGTGTCACTTGGGCTCAGGTTGGCAGCGAGTTAAACATAGCAGGCAGCATTGCGATGCACACCATCTAGTGAATGCATGTGGAGTGACCGATTTCTCGTGTTGACTGATGCTTTTTCTAAAGAAGCATCAAGCTGATATCGAAGATGCAAACAAAAGCACGATTTCGGCTACAAAACGTCTACCTGGAGAATGTGCGATTTATTATCTTTCATCTTACAAAAAGACGCCCTAAATTATTTTCAGGTCTCTTCTCCTAATTAAGTTACTTATTGGGTATTTGTAAAAATCATGCTTAACTTTCCCTATGTTGAGACAATAACACTAAATCATAATGTCATTTCGAATTATGGCCTCAACAAATCTTAGATGTTAACTTTCTTCCTGAGTTGGTTTTTCACCGCAACGATGACGAAAGATTATGGCTCCTGTCACAAATGTAAGTTCATTTGTCCATCGAAGCGAGGATTAGCGATGTAGATGGTTACATCTATTAATTTAACTTACTACCTTATAATGCTTTATCTTAGGTTTGAATCTCTAGTTCACTCTGTTTTAATTGTTTTCGATGTAGATGCCTATAATTTAGGACTGCCAGTTAAAAATTATATATAGTATGATGTTATTCAAAACCAATATTTTATGTAATTTAAGTTAAATAAATTAATAACTACTTGATAATTTCTTTTACATTTTTTAACAAAAGTTAGAATCATTTTCGTGTATTGTAAAATATATTTCTTCTTCGTCAAATTCTTATCCCTTGTGGTTTATTTTCTTGCCTCACCTACTGCTCCTTTTACAGCTAACCATTTAAAAAAGCTTCTGATACTTTTGCCTTTCGTATATTCAGTAATTGTCTTTTCGATCCTCACTGTGTGCCGTTACTTTCGGCCTTGTGACACAACTAAGCTAATCTTGAAAGATCATTAATCAGTAATTGACTTCCTTCATTATGGATCCTAGATATTATATATCTTTCTGTATTGCCAGGGAAATATTTTACCGAGAGAATAGTGCCTCTATACATTTTCATAAATGGGATAGCTTTTATTTAAATAGACAGATACACACACACACACATACACACACAATATATATATATATATATATATATATATATATATATATATATATATATATATATAGAGAGAGAGAGAGAGAGAGAGATAGATAGAGAGCGAGAGAGAGAGAGATAGATAGATAGATATAGATATAAAACTGAATATTAAAGTCAACATTCAGACGTGACAGGGTGTTTCATGCTAGACGCAATCATCAGGCCGCGAACGTTTTGGTTTTCATCGCTTAATTATATATATATATATATATATATATATATATATATATATATATATATATATATGTGTGTGTGTGTGTGTGTGTGTGTGTGTGTGAGAGTGTGTGTGTGTTGTGTGTGTGTTTGTGTGTGTGTCAGTGTTGCATTGTGGATAATCTATTCTGGCGGTTAATTTTGCGGGAGTTTTTTTAATCATTTATTTGTTTGGGTTAATTTATTCGTTTTTCATTCTCATTTTAATTTTGTATCATTTATTACTTTCGGTTTCTGATGTTTTATTAGCATATTAAAAAAAATGGGTTGGGGGTTATTTGCTTAAGTCGTTTATTTAATAGTTAGTCTTGGTCTGGGAACATAATTAAGGGTATATATCTGTTTATTGTTTAGATTGCTGGCCGTAGTCTATTCTCTTATTTTGGCGTTGCGGACAGTTTTTAATAAATTTATTTTGGTTGTTGCAGTCTATTCTAACGGTTATTTTGGAGGGGTTGTTTGTTAATTTGTTGAATATTACTTTATTTATTTATTTATTTATTTGCGGTGATTATTTTACTTGTTTTTTATGATTATTTATTTTTTTATTTATCAACCCAAACAAATAATTAAATAAATAGAGAAACAAACCACTCCCGCAAAAATAACAACCAGAATAGATTACCCACAATGCACCACTGACCCATATATATATATATAGTCGAAGAAATATCTAACATTCGCGACCTAAAGTTTGCGCCTAGCATGAAACGGCCTGTCGCAACTGAATGTTGACTTCGATGTCACTTTTATATTTATATTTACATATATTCTATCTCTGATATTGAGTTCGTTGCCCCATAAATATAACACACTTTAAAACTATATTTCTTCATATATATATATATATATATATATATATATATATATATATATATATATATATATATATATTTTACAGTTCAAATTTTGAAGCCACCACCCGAATTAGAATATGTTAAACTTGAAAAAAAGTTGGTAAAATGAAAAGTAGGTCTTAGAGTCATTGAAAAAAAGAATTGATATTTTTACGAGAGCAAAATTTAATGATAAAAAATGCTTTCTTTATTCATAATGCAATTTCTAATAAATAATCGTTTCTCACCTTTTTTGACCTGTACAATAATTTTCTCTTAATTAAATTACAAATCAACTAGTTTAGGGGCCAATTTAAATAAAACAAACAAACAAACATTATTAGGTGTTCCCTCAAACTTCTGAACTTTAGTATAAATATGCATACATACATACCTATATATATATATATATATATATATATATATATATATATATATATATATATATATATATATATAGAGAGAGAGAGAGAGAGAGAGAGAGAGTATGCAATATTTATATAAAAATATTTAAACTATACAATAATAGGAAAAGGATTAAGCTTAAGAACATTAAGATTACCTCCTCGGTTATCCGTTGAAACTGCAATCCACCGAAATAAGAAAATAAGCCAGTACCCACCGCGGGCCATTTAAAAGATAGAAGCGGATTGGTTGTTACAAGCTTCCAATCGGATGTGCGGAATATGTAGTCTGTCTTCGTCTAATTCTTTAAAAAGGCCAGAGTAGCTGTTAGGGTTTGACCGTGATGGGGAATCAAGTGTAGATCTCCCCTGATTGGGTCGATTTGGTGATGGGGAGTATGATGTTGAAAGACACGAAACTACCTGATGAACCGAGTCAAAACATTACTGAGGACTTCCTCTGGCGCCAAAATAGACCAAACCCGGATATAAGAGAAACCCGGATATAAGACACATCTTATACGGTCCACACAACTCTCTTATATCCGGGTTACACTATATATATATATATATATATATATATATATATATATATATATATAGTGAAGAAGCTTTATTATTTTTTAAATCACTGAAAATTCAACATTGAACTGTGGATGCAGTAAGAACAGCTGATATCGGATAGATGTGTGTCGAATGGAGGGCCATTTACTCCTAATGCAACTGCATAAGCAAACTAAAACTAGGATCTTTATGTCAATTATTTACGCCATACCTTAGACATATCTACGAGAATATAAACAGGGAACAATTCGGGTTAAACATGAATGCACAATCTCTAAACATCTACGATCTCTTGATGACATTTTATTAATAAAATGATAGGTTCATTGAATAGAGAAAGGGATTGAGTAAGTTTATAATTAAAAATAGAAAAACAGTAAACATGCCATGCGTTTAGTGTAGCGTTAATCGGCGTGGAAATTTTAATAGGTGAACCTCGTTCAAATTTGAACTTAAAAGTTTGTTGCTTTTAATTTCCGGAAGATGCTCTCTGAAGAGACATGAAACGATGACTTCTCCAGCTCGTTATAAGTTAAATAGGACTGTAGCTTTGTATACTTTGGTTCAAACCATCCTAGGAAAAGGAAAACTCTCAATTCAAAACTGTCGTCAAGGCAACAGGAAACCATTCCAAAATATTCCCTGAGAAAGCATGGTAATTAAGACATAATAAAGAAACGGCTATGCTAAAAGTCATGATCTTCTACGCCCTGAAAAAAAATGAAATCTAATGTTGCGTGAACGAAAGTTATAGATGATGAAGATCTGGAAGAATTCCAGGAATATAGCTAGTTAAAGCGGATTATGAAATTAGAATAAAATCCTGAAAAAATGAAATTTAATGTTACGAGAACGAAAGTTGTAGATGATGAAGATCTGGAAGAATTCCAGGAATATACCTAGTTAGAGTAAAATACTGGAAATAAATAAACAGTGTACAATAGGTAAATTGTCGCCATTTTATAATTGTAATTACATGCATGAGCGATGTTTTTTTTTTATCGACTCTACAGTATAGTAGTGTCATTCGTCTGTGAGAAGAAGAATATTATGACGCATTTCACTCCGCCAGAAGTTGGGAAATGCAATATGTACTGTTTGACATTCGCGCTGGATGTTCCACTACGAACATTTCAATGTGTTTGAGTGTCAATATGAGGATACGAAAGGATCTAGATTAGTATATTGCAATATCGAAGGTGTGACAATTAATGATGGCGAAGTTTTATCCACAACCATCTAGCAACAGGGACTTAGGTTCAACATGTTGACCTCCATCACGTGCCTTGAGAGGTCAGTGGTGCCCTGGGTGAAGAGAGTGGCTGTTGGAATATCCCATGTCTAACAACAGGACTCTGCACCATGACACACAAAGAAGAGACTCCATTAATGGCTGTCAGACAATTATCTTCGACCATATCACCTCTGACATCTGGCTACCTAATTCCCCAGTATGCAAGCACCTGGATCATTATGTCTAGGGCGCAGTTGACCGAAAGACCAAAAATCTCTATTTACCACCAAGACGAGCTGAAGGCAATGATTATGGCAGCATTCTCGAACTTAAACAATAGGACAGTCCAAGCGAGTTACAGCAGATCCTGAAGTAGTCTCGATGCTGCGATTGAAGCTAATGGCAATTTTATTGAATAAATATACTCTTTAGTATGTCACGATATATTTGGCTAATTTTGGTAAATATATCTGTTAAAATGTGATGTCAGTTTTATTTTTTATTTCTACGCCCTTTAGACGAAAATATATCCATC
Organism: Acanthosepion lycidas; assembly: GCA_963932145.1. Classification (NCBI taxonomy): domain Eukaryota; kingdom Metazoa; phylum Mollusca; class Cephalopoda; order Sepiida; family Sepiidae; genus Acanthosepion; species Acanthosepion lycidas. Next base: position 40,030,355 of record OZ010590.1, on the reverse strand, counting down.
GCAGCATGTTTATAATGGTTTAATGGAAATCAATAAACGTAATGAAGCCATTGAATAACATGTTTAAAATGCATACTCTCTGTGTAATATTAGCTATGAAGAAGGAAATTACTGGAAAGTAATTGAAACTCACCTGAAGCGAGCTGAATGTGTAATGCTCCTCATGCCAATGACACTTCCACCGAGCTTCACTACGGCATATGACTTCACTGAATTTGATGTGTTCCTCTCAAAATTTAAACTGGGGTCATCAGGAAAGAATGTGCACCGTTTCGGGGCCTTCCTCTCAACGGTCTCAGTAGCACACCGCCTCCACTCACAGATGTTAGGCCCCATTATAACGATATAATGAATATAATGACATTATAATGATATACTAATGTAAATAATGGGAGATACGATAGAAAAAGAACAAGAAAGAAGCAATGACAATGAAAACAATGCGGATAGAAAAAAGACTTACATGAATGCGAGGAAATACCAAGGAAAGAGATGTGGAATTAAGAAAGCGACCAGAATGGAGGTGGTCGAGAAAACGATGCAACAATTGATTTAATGAATCCTACTGAATTTTAAATACTACAGAAAACAAGAGAAGGAGAGATTTTGAGTAGGCGACCCTAATGTCTAATTCTACTGATATATATATTCCACATCTCTTACCTTGGTATTAAAATACACTTAAATTCAACTACATCCCTGCCATGCGCAAACGCCTTAGGGGTAGATTCACCGACTGACGCCAATTCAGCGGGTTTTCGATCCTAGCTAGAGGCAACTGTTCTAGCCACACTGATGAGGCGATACAACGAAATAGTCTGTCTGTGGATAAGAATATATATATATATATATATATATATATATATATATATATATATATATATATATATATATATATATATATATATATTGAAAAATAAAAAGATTAAAATCTTTAGACACACTGAGTTATTGATTAATATTCTTTCGTTTTTTTTATTATTATTCCATTTATATTCCTCGACTAGTTTCGGCCGAAATGGCCATCATCGGGAGGAAAAATATTTCTGCTTGCTGCTAGCACTAAACTACAGATATATATATATATATATATATATATATATATATATATATATATATATATATATATATATATATATATATATATATATATATATATATGTGTATACAGTGGGGAAAACAAATGAGAACAGGAAAAAATTGATTTAATAGAAATAAATCCCATTTATTTGTTTTAATGGTTAAAAATATTCATACAGTACAAAAAAGAATACATAAACTTCCGTTAATATTTTGTCGAATAGCCTTTATTCACTTCCGCTGTAACATACTTCTTGTAATTCTGAATTAGTGATGTTAATTGGTCTTTTGTTCCATTCTTCTACGCATATAGTCTTCAGATCTGGGATGTTTGTTGGAGCTCTTGATTGGTTTTGAATTTTTAAAGAACGCCAAAGATTCACGAATGGATTTAAATCTGGGCACTGACTTGGCCATTTCAAGATATTTACATTATTTTTATCAAGTTATTTCTTCTTAGTTTTTTTGCATTAGGTTTAGGATCATTATCTTCTTTGAAGGTCCAATCAGGAGGAAATCCAAAATTTCCAACCGAAATCATTAAATTTGCTTCCAAAATATTTTGATATAATGCGGCATCCAATCTACCATCTATTATTGATATTTCGCCAGAACTATTGCAGAAAAAAAAACAAAACATTCCCAAACTATGGTGCTGCATCACCAAATTTCACTGTTGGAACTGTGTTCTTTTGATTGAAGGCATCGACATGTTTCTTCCATACGTGATTTCTACAATTATGTTCAAACAACTCAATAATATTGTTTCCGTCTGTCGATACTACTCTTTCTCAATACGATTTTTCCTTATGCTTATGTTCACGAACAAATTTTAACCTGGCATCTCTGTGTCTTTTCAATAGTACTGAAGCTTTCCAAAGGGAGTGTGTGATTTTAGATGGTTTCTGTGAATTCCATTGCTTATTATTCATTTAGTGACATTCCTGATGAAAGCAAATCATCCTGCAACTTTTGAGGAGTAACCATTGGACTTTGTTCAATTTCACGGAGTATTTTTCTCGAAGATCTTGAAGAGACCTTCCTTGAAGTACCTGTTATTCTTTGGTTTTCAACAGTTTTGAGTTTTTTTATACATCGCAATCGTAGTAAATGAAATATTCAAGTTGTCTTTTACTTTCTTTCCAGAGCTTAACAATCAATCCTTTTTGCGAAATTGTCAGTTCATTACCTCTTGCCATGATGAAAACCTTCTTGCATGAATATCAATTACAGGATGTTCTCTTTGAATTTCGATGCTAAAAAATAACTATTAATAACATTAGTGGAACGTTGTAGAATATTCCACTTGAATAATCTATAGCATTAAAACAATTTAAATGTTTTAAAATCTGAAATTTGCATTATAGTAATACCTTTTTCAACCATTAAAATGGATAAATGAGATTTATTTCTATTAAATTAAATTATTTTCTGCTTTCTATGCATATTTAGTTATTATGTATCTGTGTACAATTAATTATATGATAAGTATGTTTATTCGTTAGTTGGAAATACAATATATTAAAAATACGTATGTGTACAAATATTTGTTTTCCCCACTGTATATATGTATGCAGAGTTGACAATCCCTATTGCAAACGCTTGCTCAGGCGCATTGGTGTTTATTCAACATCCACAGAACCCACTCTTGCAACTATGCTGGGAATACCTTAGTTACAGTTTCCGGGAAATGAGCGTTTTATCTAGCGTGATCAACAATTTGAAAAAGGCTAGCACGCTCAAGGCCTCAGTCAACATGACTTGTAACTTCGTGCTATCACAGATATCGACGTCCCCCATGGGTTCCATTACCCAAATTCACTCACAATCTTAGGTCAATATATATATATATATATATATATATATATATATATATATATATATATATATATATATATATAATATTATTTTTATCTATACAAGAACTTACTTGACTCCAATTGTCCCCGAATCTGCAGTTTCGTGGTAATATGTCCATTTTCAAGACGGTAAACTGTATATTAAATATTTTCCGTTATATTTACAATACAAATATTTAATATACGAATTAACCCCTTGAAATTTGGATATATTGCTAGGAAACTCTGGAGTTGGAAACAATTATAGATAAGTAATTCTTTTGTATATATAAAAATATATTATCAATGCTCGATTTGTATAGAACACTATATGAAAATATACATTTCACTTTTAAAACTGGGTCTAGAATAAGCCAATGAAATTTCAGTGTTCCATTAACAAATAACATAAGACATTACAATATTAAATCCCATACTGACAACGCCTGTATGTTCATCATGGCGAGTTGGGTTGATCGTTTTCTACGGCTTATCATGTTTCGTATGTAATCTAAAACCTGAAAATAAGATATATTTAGATAATAATATTTACTGATACATGTCTTTCTATTTCACCCATAGCTAGTGGGTAGAAGAGGTGAATTTATACCTTTCCCAAGAGTATTTACGCGTCATTGTATATAACCTATCAAGCAGGTGTTGGAACTCGGCTCTCTGATTAACAATTCAGATTCATTATTCATTACAACACCCCTACAGCAAAACTTACAGCACCAGGTATTCCCAGCCTGTCACCCATCTGCGTACTGACCAGGCTTGGTGTTGGATAACTTGAGTTATCGTAGGGAAATCGATGTTTCAACCTGATGCGGTCGTAATGTATATCATGACGATGGCGGTAGAAAATACTTTAAAATGACAATAAAATTTTAAAAACAACCTCAGGCAGTCCACCCACAATTTCTGTCTCAATGTATAACATGTTATTTGAAAATCCGGAAAAAAAAATAGACAAACAGATGCTGTCGATTAAATTTACCAGAACCGATAAGTGTATCGATGAACATGAACCGCTCGTCACTCTCGTGTTATATATAGCGATTTTGATTCAAAGAGGTCATCAAAGGTTGTTGCTCTTGAATATGTATTCTATAGATTCAATTTAAAATTGATGCCAATTTAACTTCATATTTATCTCTAGTGATATACGCCTCCTATAGATGACGCTCCACTATCATTAACGGGTCCTATCACCAATATCTCGGCGATTATAGATAATAGATTTGATTCCAACCATGTGCTGATGCTTGTGTATGTTTAGCTGAGACAACTCGTACGTAATTTTTGCCAGCACATATTCCATTCGCAAGAAATGTTTGCAGTAAATGCGTAGGAATGTTTATAATCAATCATCTACTTTATTTATAAATGTAACTCAATAACTATATACACGAACGCATAAACTTGATGTGTAGTTTGAGTCTTTATGAAAATATGATAAATTAAATTGTAAAATGAACTAATATGAGGATATAAATAAAATCACGTTATGATAAATCGAATTTAAAGGGAGAGAAAAGATCAGCTCATTTTTGTTGGACTGTAAAACGAAACAGGTTCCAAGGGAAAATAAAACCAGCATTTTTTGCTAAGTTTTCTTCAGAAGGAGGGAATTGAAAGAAAGTAAAATGCGCTTTTGTCGTCAAGTGCTTACTCGCAATACATCATTCACCTCGATCAAGATTGGTTCTGTTCAAAAAACGCCACTTGGTTTTCTCTATTTATTTAATTTATCTCCAGACGGAAAGAACTAGCTACTCCATAAAATCAGGGGTACTCCTAGGAGACACACTGTACATTTAAGCTTTGTTAACACCCATTCCTACGTATTGAGAAATTCTCTCGATAAACAAATTCATCTCGATTTTACTTTATCACCAATACTCTTAGTCGATATCCAGCAAAAGTGTTAACGGATATAGACTATACGTATGACCTAGATATCACTGAAGACAGCATTACCAATTCCATAGTTCTAATACATCATCTAGAAATACTGCTAATGATGTTGGACTCTATGTCAATGCCTCTAAAACTGAATTCATAAGACTCAATACAAACTGCCTCATATGAATTAATAGAATCTGTCGAATCTTTTACATACCTAGGAAGCATGATAAATTCTACTGAAAAAGATGTGAAAATAAGCATAGTCTGATTTTCTTGTCGGCGGATAATTAGCGCTGCTATTGAGACGACTGTGGGGGATTTTATCAGTAACGCTGAATTTTACATATCTGGCCGGAATGCGCTACCTGTCTATGACGTGGTTTAAAGGCAGTCTTGGCAGACATGACCGATCGCCAGCGATATGATCGGATGTGGATCGGAGAAAAAGGCTGAGTTATCCTTGTTCGCGGGTGCGCCGTTGCGGGATTATGTTTGTGGGCTGACGGCTTGTATCTTTCCCGAGCATCTTGTTTCCATTGACAATTGCCAATGTGACAATGTGTCGCCCTCGGGGTCTTGGGTGAAACCGTTGGTGTTTCTCACTCTACTAGCTCTGGTAAGAATGGTTGTGAGGGTACGGTGGAAATCTTACGAAACGAAAACTATATTTCATTAGGATCTGATCCTTCCGCTATGAGTTCAAGATGAAGATCAGAACTAATAGGAAGCGATTAGGTTCGAAGGATCAGCAAAATGTTGGTGTGTATTGCGAGCCTAGTTCGGTTATATCGGGCCACGTTGGTTTCATGTTTTAGTCTCCACAAGGCGCAATGGGGCTAAATCCTAAAGGATCCTTCCTCTGGTTAATCTAGTCACTTTGTTCTAGTTAATGTGAGTGACAATCGGCTCTGGCCTGGTTACCGTCTTTTTTTTGGTTATCATTCTCTTCACAATTCCCTAGTTCCAAGTTTGTTTCCCAATCTTTTCTTTTGACTGAAACAGCCTTTTTACATTTTCCAAATCACAAAATGTTTTCACCCCTCCTACGCCACTAACAAATGAGCATTTTGTTTCTGGCTAGCGGAAGAATACACCGGCCATATATATATATATATATATATATATATATATATATATATATATATATATATATATATATATATATATATATATATATTACGAAATGGACAAAGTCCGACAATTTATTTATTAAAGACATTTTTATGTTTAACGTTCTTTTTATAGATACAAGTATTAAAGTAAATGCTCTGTTTATAATAAACTGTATTAAATAACACTTACCGGCCTGAATGTCCGAGAAATTTTCAGAGAAAATATTCGTCCTTGGACAGGATTCCGTATAGGATGCAGGTTCGAATCCTGCCCAAGGACGAATATTTTCTCTGAAAATTTCTCGGACATTCAGGCCGGTAAATGTTATTTAATACAGTTTATTATAAACAGAGCATTTACTTTAATACTTGTATCTATAAAAAGAACGTTAAACATAAAAATGTCTTTAATATATATATATATATATATATATATATATATATATATATATATATTAAATAAAAACAGACCATTTTAAGGTTTCGTGTAATAAATTATTTCACCTCAGCCTTTTTAAAGGACTGCAGATCATCAGACTTTACTTCCAAACAAAAATGAAAAGAAAATTTACACAGTTGTGACGAAATCAATAATTAAACAAATTCCAAGTACTGTAAATGCTAGAATAAATAAAACCTTTTAAAATACGCCAAAAATGTGTAAATTTTCTTTTCATTTTTTGTTTGGAAGTTAAAGTCTATGGACTGTATTCTTTTTAAAAGGGCTGTCGTGAAATAATTTATTACATGGAACCTTAAAGCGGTCTGTTTTTATTTAAATTATTTGCTCTGGATTTACATTGAGCTCTCTGGATTTTATCCTCCTTAGGTTACCCATACGAATTACCTAGTTTTTATAAAGTATATATATATATATATATATATATATATATATATATATATACAGATTTTATTAATTCATATGAAGTTTGTATTGAGTCTCATAAATTGAATTTTGGAGGCATTGCCATAGATTCCCACATCGTTAGCTGCATTTCTAGATGATGTAACAGAACTATGGAATTAGTAATGCTGTCTTCAGTGATAGGTAGGTCATGAACAAAACTTAGCAAAATATGCTGTTTTTATTTTCCCTTGGAATCAGTTTCATTTTACAGTCCAAGAAAAGATGATCTGATCATTTCTCTTTCCTTAATTTCGATTTATCATAACGTGATTTTATTTATATACCTATATTAGTACAATTTAAGATTTAATTTATCATATTTTTATATAGACTCAAGACTTTAATCTTTAATGCCCGATTCAATGTCTTAGTCTATGAAATATCACTAGACCAAGGAGTAACACGCAAGGATCGATGATACACTTTGAGGAAAACCTTTTGGTACAGGGGCATACGACGACACTCAGCTCCGGGCTGTAAATAAGCGATAGTAAAGCTAGAGAAGGTAACGCTAACACTCCCCAACTGGAAGAAAAACAGGGACACATCTACCTGCAGATAGACGAAATACCGAAATCGGTAAAGAATAAGGATAAAGGCGTACTTCAGCCCTACCCTTTAAGTAGAACCCCCTGCAAAGCCCAAAACAGACTGACTCTCCTATCTTTGCCTGTACCTCTTACCAATTCTTCTCTAACTGAAGGTCAGGCCAAACTACACTGTAAGAATACTGATAGCACCCTTAGTTCCACTGAATGGGCCCAGAAGAACGATGCCCTTCCAATAGTCCAAACGCGAGCCAGTATATTGTTACGTTTTATGCCGTAACTTTCTCGTACCTCTCAAGTGTCTTCGATACCATAGCAATGTCGGTGCCGCACGTCACGAAAATAGAAACGTCACCGGTGTATGCGAATACCCTGGCTTGAGAATTTCCAGAAAGACCCCTTCTACATAGTGGCGGTCTGCACGCCCGGTCATACGCTGGGGCAGATACAGTACCAGACCATAATTTGAGGCGGACCCTGGCGAACTGACAGCACAAAAACCGCCAACCGCTTTCTGTTTACCTGTACTACAGAACTTGTGGAGTGATGTAGCAGGATAAATCACTTAGAGAATTCGGGTTTTAAACTGGCGGCCTGCTGGACAACGGCCAGCTACTTATGGTCATGACTGTCGAATACCTTGGACTGATCAAATTTGATCAGCGCGGCCTATCGTTTTCTTCCACACCAGTTATGATCGTCACAATCTGGTGCAGGTCAATCGGAATTGTTCAGCCCTTCTCAGCACAAATCTTCTCCGGTTCCGACAGAATTTCGGCAACTGACTGCAAGCGCACCGTCAGAAGCTTGGTTCAAATCCTTTTCTGTGTCCAGCAGTCATCTAGTTTTCCTCCGACGATGCTGTTTCATTCTCAAAGCGTGATTACCCCCCGCCCTAGAGATCAGATCAAGGATGGATTACAGACTGAAAGCGTTGCTAAACATTACTCTCAAGATTGGTACAAATATGTGCAACAGCCTCAAGTACAATTCGTAGAGCTGACCATGAAGTTCCGTAGACTTACCACTGCCAACACTCTTCAATGCCTCGGGGATATCGCCCTTCGTTATCTCACCGTGATCTCAATTAAATAACGAAACAAAATTCATCGATCAGATCAACCAAGTTATGGTCATTCAGCTCGGTCCGACACTTGGGGTGCAGAGTAGTATTACAGCCTGCCATTAAAACTAGGCTTCTGGATACACCAGGAATGGTCCCAAATGTTCGGAAAAACGAGCAAAGCTCTCTCGGATCGTTGGAAACCTAAACCGTAACGACCTGGAACAAATCACTTTTCACGGCATTATCGATCAAGGCCAGCCGAGTGAAGTATCGTGCCCGGAGAACGCTTCATTACAAAGAAAAATCCTCTGAACAGCAGACTCCCGTGTGCTTAATAGAGGAAGATAAAGGTAGGTTGCTTGCGGTACCTCGGTTTTCCTGTACTTCTTCGGCTCTTACTGGCAATAGGGACGGATTGTGACTCTGTCGCTACTGCTGCATTCTCTGCCATACTTCGTCGTGTTCTTTTTTTGCTATCCTCATCGATTTCCTACTCCCTCCTCTTCTTCAGAGAAGAAGACCTAGGTAGAAGAATTTATTTCACCTGCATCGCATGGTCTTAATGAGGCAGCTGAAACTCATCCTACTGCCGTGATGTAGAAAACTGCTGCGCCTGCTGCTTGCCTTGATGTTTCAGACTCTGCTACAGTTGCATCTGTTGAGGCTGTGCCTGCTCATGTTTTCGGCTTTTTGAGGGCGACATCCTGCTGTGGAGTGGAAAGAGGAACGCAGAATTTGTCCCCTTCTTAAGCATCCATCCCTAACCATAGAGGGCTTTCCTTGCGACTTATGTTTTGGAGTGTGGCGCAGCGTCCTTACTGGGACAAGTGTTTCGTGGCGCTACAAGTCCAGCTATACGGTCTCCTTCCTTTCACTATGGCAAAGATCCGTCTACCACGACAGCGTGTAACAGATTTCTAGAACGTTCTTCCGGGTCACCTTCCATAGGCGTTCAAATTCACTCGAGGCGATGCCCGCTTTGCTTGCGATGAATGAGATATCCCCCAGGGGTCGCTCTTGGGCAAAGAAAGCCACCAAATTGGTATATGTAATGTCAATGACCGCCAGGGGAAGTGCAATTTGGGTTTTCCTGATTCCCATATTTTCCGTTGGTACCCTCACTGATTTTGTTATGAAGATGCTCTCAGAAAACTTCTCGCTTGCCTCATTGTTGCTTAACAGGATGTTCCACATGGCGTTATGACCTTTCACTTGACGGCGTTTAGTACATACTCCATGGTCTCACTACAAGCTCTGACCAACCTTATAGTCTTCTAGAAGGATACGCATGGATAAAACGAAGAAAAATAAACAATCTTCAACACGGCTCTACATTTTCAAATAATTTTTTATTATAGAAAATATATCTATTTCCAACTGAAAGTATTGAATTAAAAAGATTCTTTGAGAAACAAATTATGATGAAATATTTAAGTTGTCAGCTTTACGATACAACCGAATCAAAGGTTTAATTTAGAAGAAACAAAATACGTCTACATGCAAGAATATGTGTGTCACGTATTTATGTTGTTTTATGTATGCGTATAATTTTGTAGCAGTCAACAGCTCATATGAAGTATACAAGACGGCCGAGAAAATTGCGTTATTGATACTACTATCTGGTGACAAATAAATCGGTTTAATTTTTAAGTGTCAACATTGCTAAGGATTTTTTTGTAATATGTTATACCCAAATAAGCGCGTCTCATATGACGTGGCTAATTGGTAATTAAATATATATATATTTATATGAATATAAAAATTTTTGTAATATGTTATACCCAAATAACTATGTGAAATGAGAGTAATTAAGGTTTGAGAATTTCAGTTTGTACAACAACAAATGAGCCCTGGTCAAACGTTAGCTGAAAAACGAAATCTACGAATAAAAATGATCGCTTTTATATCGAAACATCGGCTCTATAAATCCAACAATTAGCTTTATGTAATAAGAATAATGATTAATAAATATTTTCCAAATTATTTTATATCCATTTTAAGGGGGGATAAATTGTTGTTTTTTTCTGAAGCAGGCAGAAAATATTAATTGCCTGGAAATTCAAAGAATTCAGCGCGTCTCATATGTCGTGGCTGATTGGTTAATATATATATATATATATATATATATATATATATATATATATATATATATATATATATATCAAAATTAAAATTATTGGTGCTGTCCCATGCAGAGCGATGAATTATTATTTATTTATTTATTGTGTGATTGGGTTTGTACAATAAATGAGTACTTAAATTCTATAGCTTTTTTTCTACTATTATTTAATGGGGCCCTCCCCAACATACGTGGGTGTACATTTAAGATAGATTTCCCGTGGATATATTTGTGCATGGAAATGATCGACCCGTCAATAATAAGTATGAGTAATCAAATCGTTAATAGACTAATTAGTATCGACGATATATAAGCTAATGCACATGCCCCCACCACACACACACACACACACACACACACATATATATATATATATATATATATATATATATATATATATATATATATATTGGTAACATTAGCAAATCATCATACTCTGGTATTAGCGTTTGCTTGAAGCTAATTGTTTC
>OZ010590.1:39971804-40014304 GCA_963932145.1 Acanthosepion lycidas | reverse complement strand
AGAGTAATTGAGATAATGGCTCATTTACTATAGTCCTGTCTGACATAATATTAAAACTTATTAACTAATAACTGAGCTAGGATTAAAGCATACGTAATCGGTTATGGGTCCATAGATCTATGATATATTTGAATGCTGTCGCTAACAGATGTCAAATATGGCTACCAGCATCCGAGTGTAGAGTCAAGGGTTTTAGTTAATGTCCAGGAAGTAACATCATACAATAAAACCGGCTCTACAGTGGCGCGAAATTATGTCCTTTTGAGGTTGTCTGGCAGATCAGAGTTCCATATTACATCCATTTTATTCAATGAGGCCCAGGATTTATGTGGATTTTCCCATACATATCAGTAGACATTATTTCACTTTCTAGGTATGTAAGAGTTTCAAGAGATTTTATTAATTCCCCCGAGACAGTTTGTACTGAGCTTTGCTGGTTGAAGCTTATGAATTTAGTTTTAGAGTTATTGCAGTAGAATCTAATATAGTTTGCAGCATTTTCTAGATAATATCACTGAACTATGGAATTGGTAATACTGCCTGCAGTGATAGCTAGTTAATCTACATAGTCAATATCTATCAACTATTTTGTAGTATATCGATTAATAGTTTTGGTAAAATCTAATTCTTCACCTACGCTTACTAAGTAAATATATATTTCCCTGTATATCTTAGTGAAATTGTATTTTAATTATACCAAATTTAGATACGTACATAAAAATATATTGGTTATTACAGCATTTTTTCCAAATTGTGTAACAACATAGTTGTCCATCCCATGAACTTTTTAAAGTTTAAAAAACACGAAACTAATTGAGTTTCTTTTTTTTTCCAGCATTAGCCATTTTTACACCTTTTATAGTAAGAATCACTAAAAAAATTTTGCGTTACTCAGAAAGATAAAATGTTAAAATCTTGTGTCAGCTCCACTGTCTTCCCAAATTAGCAATGGTGAGAGGGAAAAGATCATTTAGGCTTTCAGTAATGTTACCAACATCCATACTCTGGCTTCCATCTTCAAAGTCCGTTCAAGAAATATCAAGAGAACGGCGAATAATTTTAAAAAAAAAAGATGGAACAATAGAGAAGGAAACTTGACACACAGAAAGAGGTACCATCTTTACAACTTAGAGATAAAGAGATCAATTAGAAAATATCCGACCATATCCATAAGTCGTTTGACACGTGAGAGATGAGATTAAACTATGACAGTCCAAAGAGCAGTGAAAAAAGACTTGAAAATGAAATCATACGTAAAACCTGTAAGGCACAGAAAATTACAGGGTAAGACAGGGCAAAGATCCTCTTGAAAAAGCTGAAAAATGAACATGGAATAATATATATATATATATATATACTTTATTTCAGTCTCTATAAAATTCCAATTGTTAGCTATGCTTCATTAATGATGAACATTTTTATTTGTTCGTTTATGATCGATTTCATCACGATTCTTCTGTTAAGCTTGGAGAGTAATTATACATTTTTATTGCTTAAATTTGAGTCCTATAGTGTTATAAAACTTCATAGAATTACTGTAAGACATTTTTAATCATTTTCTAAGATACAACTAGAAGACTGGATGATGATCTGTGTCAAAGAGCATGAAAGATATAAGAAACTGTATTCAGTAATGAAGTAAGCCAACAAGATTAAATTGAAATTTCAAGTGAGTGAAGAAATGCAAGTAAAACATAATAACCTACTGCAGCGGCAAAAACATTAAAAAAATGATAACAAAAGCTAATACTATGACCAGATACATAAACGATAACAAGAACCTCCTCACGGTTAATATTGTACGCGTACCAAAGAAGCTGGTGTAGACAGTCCCCGTATCCATTAGTCGTTATGTAGTGCAGGGTTAAAACTGAATCACAGATCAATCAAAGCTAATCGCCCAGACATCGTGATCAGGGACCGCAAAAATGTGTTTCTTAATGACATACCATTCCTTGCAGACTGTAATGTATCTTTGAAGATTAAAAAAAAACTATCAAAATAGGAGGACCTTGAAATGTGGCACAAGATGGTATAAACAATTCCAGTTGTACTTGGATCCGTCGGATTGATTGGAAATGTTTCCAATAGACTCTTTGAATGAATTCCTAGTAGGCCATGCTTTAAAGAAATATAAAAAAAATGGACTCACAAGTACAGCTCACACCTCACGAAGGGCTTTTCTTTGTTGTAAAATATGTTTGATCTTATGTTTCTTTGGATTTTGTTTTTTTGCCCTAAAATCTGCTCAATGTAAAATGCCATGATGCCATCTCTTACCTTTGGTCTCTGTTTGAGACTCAGAAAGAAATGGGTATACACCATAAATTAAAGGAAACAATAATAATAATAATATTAATAATAATAATAATAATGACATTTTATTAGAAACACAGTCAGAACAATCAATTCTAATGTCCCAGACATCGCGATCAAAGACCACAAGTACAGAATGACCTTTCTTATTGACATTGCAGTTCCTGCAAATTGTAATGCATCTTTGAAGATCTTAAAGAAACTATAAAATTACAAAGATCTTGTAGTGGAAATCTCAATAAGGTAGCACATGATAACATCAGTAATTCCAGTTGTAGTTGGAGCCCTCGGATTGATTGGAAAATGGTCCAATATAAGCCATGAAGGAATGCCCGAAAGACCATACCTTAAAAGAAGACAAATATGTTCTCAAATATACAGTCCACACATTAGGAAGAGATTTATCTATGTAAAATGTGTGTGATCTTAGAGTATTTATTTTCACCAAAAAAATTGATCTGTGTAAAATATCATGAGCACATTTCTGACCTTAGGTCTCTGGTTGGGACCCAGAAGGAAATGTGTATACAACAGAAATCAATAATAATAATAATAATAATAATAATAATAACTAGCTACTAGTTTTCAGAGCTCAATGAACTGCTCGAGTAACTATTATTCCCCTGTTGCAGACGTCTGCTCAGATACATTTACATTTGCTCAACACACACTGACCCCCACCCTTTTTTATACTGCAACTATGCGGAGTGAACTATCACTTTTGGGTCAGTACAACAGTTTATTCAAACGGTACAGTAATGTCACCACAACGGTATATATCCCGACACCAACAATCAAAGTACCACATATCCGCAACATTACAAGTACGTCTTAGAGGGTGACATATTCTAAAATAGTTTATTTGATTTAATTCATCTGTCAGAGATTAACGCCAGGCCCAGCAGTTTTAAACGCGTTATTTTTGTAGATTTTCCTCTCGTAGCATATGGGGATAACACTCAGAAAAGATATTTGACGTTTTATTTAGAACGCTTATTTTAGCCTGGCCCAAGGACAAATTAGAAAATAATAAGAATATGAGAAACTGCTTTCAAATTTAACTGGTTACGGCCAGCTCGTGGTAAAAAATTGGATTCAAAGATAATTATTACTCTGATACCAGCCGGAGACCCCTATGGTAAATAGCAGAACAGACTGCGTTCTATAGTCTTGGGTGGCAACCGGTGTAGGAGAAAGTAACTCTGAATTCAAAACTGTATGCAGCCCTGGCATAGCACATACAACTAAAGGAAGGACCGTTAGCATTAGCTCGATGATCCCGACTGTAGTCGAATAATGGATTGATAACAGTGAGATCTGTATTCTACACTAAAATTCTAAAGATTATTGTCATGTAGGATTCATTTTTAATGGCCAGTCTTAACAACATAGAAAGGATTTATATCAATTGCAATAAGACTGTATGGAAGGTTGCTAGCAAAAGGCCCAACTCAACATGCAAATTACAGATTGAAGTTACCAAAATCAAACTTAGATATCTGCGAACAAAATAAATAATATTGGCATCTTGAGACAAAAACAAAAATATAAGATTATGTTATTAACCTAATGTCTGCGGATATACATAAGCGCACCTGTTTTATTCTTTGTTGTTTTTTTAAACAGCTCTTGTTAAATAATCGATCTTTTACAGCATTTCATAAGAGTGAATCCAATATCAATTTAATTATGTGCTAAGACCCTTGGGAAGTGTATGAATTCGCTTCTCCATCCCGCTATGGGTATATAGCTGGACAGCGTTGGTTCTATAGCCTTGGGTGGCAACCAGTTTAGGAGAAAGTAACTCTGAATTCAAAACTGTATGCATCCCTCGGGTAGCACATACGATGCAACTAAAGAAAGGATCGTTCGCATAGGCTCGATTATTCCGACCCTATTCGAATAATGGATTGATAACGGTGAGGTTTGTATTCTACACAAAAATTCTAAATATTATTGCTTATGTAGCAGTGGTTGTTTAGTGTTACTACTAAACACCATATATGAATGAGTAGACGTTATGTACAGGTTTGCTACTTATTGTAGTGGAATTGTTACTTGTACTGTTAGCATATCTCAGTTGCATCTCTGTCTTCGAGCATATGGTGCTAAAAGAGGTTAATGATCAATTTAAGTCCTGCAAATAAACCGAGTTACGTTTAAAATACCTTGAGAGGCACGATGGAATAATGGATACCGGTGTGGATTTTAATAATCGGAGAGCCGAGTTCTAATTCCAATAGGGTTCATTACATTCAAATAGGTAAATTTAATGGTTTTCCCCCAACAATAGCAGGACAAACTGGGTTCTACAGTCTTGGGTGGCAACCTGTCTAGGTGAAAATAACTCTGAATTCAAAACTGTATGCAGCCATGGCGTAGAACATACGATACAGCTAAAGAAAGGATCGTTTTTATTGGCTCGATATTCCAGACTACGGTCGAGTGATGATGATTATGATGATTATCCAAGACGTGTGATCATTTGTCATAAATACATTCTGTTTTCTTTATCAAATATACTTCCATAGATGGAATCATTGCTGCAATTGATTTTTGGCGGGATAGCGTGTAGCTATTAATGTATTCCCGCGCTACAAAGAATTTAATTTTTCGATATTCCGTGAACTATATTTACTTCTTTTTGTCTTCATCCGCGACGTTTTAATCTGTTTTTATATACGCATATTTTATTTACGATATTTCTTCGACAGACATTTTTAAACTACTTTGAAAAAAAAAAAACATCGCTTCGCTAATGTTATCTTTCATTCATTCTTCTTTCATTTCAGAAATCTGAAATAATGAGAAACCTTTCTGTTGGTTAGTTGTATTTGTTATTCTTAAGTTCTATTTTTTTTTCTTTCTTCGTTATTCCCTTCGTAAATTCTTTCTTATCATTTACCGTCTTTTCCTGTCCCTTCTTTAATCTTAGATCCTGTTCTTCATTCAGAACGCCCGTCCTGGGTATGACGATAAACTACATCCGCGTCCTGGCTAAGACGATAAATTATCATGAGGTATTGAGTAGCTTGAAACCACCTGTTAATTGCTGGTGTTCCACGTTCACCCTGGGCAGAAGTGGCAGCTCCTGTTAGGGTCCCAGCTATGGGCAATTAGTTAACACCCAAACTTGGGTCAAAATGTTTAAAAATATGTTTTAATACCTTTTTGTAAAAATATTACCACCAATCAATTTTTAAAGGAAAAAATATTACCAGCGATACATATCTGGAAAAAGATATTACCAGCAGTAAAAAGGTTGTCGGAATTAAATAACCCATTGTGGTTGATATGCTGTAAAAGAAACCAAACCAAACCATTCAGTACTTATTTTGTCTTATTTTTCCTTTCTTTTTCCATATTCTTCTATTCTTTTCTGTAAACAAAAAGGAAATAAAAGAAGTGTCCACTTTTTTAGTTTCTTATGTGAAATAAATCACTATATGAGGGAAATCAAAAAGTTCCGAGGTTGACGTTATAAAACGAAAACTACAACATATATAAATTCGGCATTTAATCTCCTTCAAAGTAGTCCACTTCTGAATGGATAGAATTTCTCCAGCAATGGTACATTGATAGAAGCATTCCTTGAACCCCCTTTTTTTTTGGAGGATAGCGGGTAGCTGCTTCGTGCGAATCACTTGGATTTCCTTGAAGCCTAGAAATCTTTCTATCCTTTCAATTGACATTTGATTTTTGGAAAGAGGAAAATGCGCAAAATGTAAATTCTGGGGAATACAGTGTTTGTCGTACCCGGCAAATGTTGTGTTTGGGCAAAAACTGCAGCACAACTCATTTCGCATAAGCCAGAAAAATATGTCAATTCTTTCTTCTTCATACAAAAAATTGTAAACGATACAAAATATGGTTAATGAGATGTCCTAGGTGTCCAAACTTTAGAAGCACACACACAAAGATACACTATATATATATATATATATATATATATATATATATATATATATATATATATATATATATATATATATATATATATATATATATAACGTCACTTAGAACATAAATAATACTTGACAGAAGGAGCTGGACATAGTGGTTCAAATATCTATGTATATGTATGTGTATGTGCGTTTGTGTGTATATATATATATATATATATATATATATATATATATATATATATATATATATATATATATATATATCCCTGTAGCATAAACATGAAGAATAAAATATAATATATATATATACATATATATATATATATATATATATATATATATATATATATATATATATATATGCTAAAAGAAAAATGCGGATTCTGTCATTTTTTAAGATATATATATATATATATATATATATATATATATATATATATATATATATATATAATGTTGATTTGTTTTAGTATGTATATATATATATATATATATATATATATATATATATATATATATATATATGTGAAAATATATAGAAAATAGGAAAGAACTGATAAGGTAAATAATCCAAAGTTCTTTAGTATTTTTGTTATTATTTTTAAAAAATAGTACTCGATACGAAAGTAGAGCATAAATATAATTATTTATTTTTGTTATAGCCTGCTGGAATGATATTTTTAAATAAATAATTATATATATATATATATATATATATATATATATATATATATATATATATATATATATATATATATATATATATATTGTATTTTATTCTTCATATTTGTGTTTCACGGATTTTCCGATCCAGAAAGGAGTTCAAGGCTCACTTAACAAATACAGAAAATAAACAATTAAAGGACACGAGGAAAATTAATTCGTTTTAAAAATGTATTCCTTTTATTTGCCTGAAGAAGGTCACGATACTTGAAACTCGTGTAGAAGAAATATGAAGATTAAAATATAATATATATACCATATTATAAGCAAAAATTTTCGCGGTTTGTCTCTTGTTTAAAGATACATTTTCTCTCTTTAGAACAACTATAACCTTTTCCCTCTATATACAGTGGTGTTGAAGAAGGGATTGTACATATCGAAATATTTCATATTTTTATTTGTAACATTAAATTAACACAACGGGAATATATCTACTGCATCAGATTGCCTACTAAAAATGTATGCATATAAAACTAAATAATATTATATGGCTAAAACAATAGCAATATTTAAAGTTTTAGCGGTTTAAAAAAATGATCGCAGAGCAGATCAAAACATGTTTTCTCCATTTGATACTTTGTAGCAAAACCTTTATAAAATTCAACAGCAACCAATCTCTTCCTGTAGTCTTTAATTAACGATTCGCATACTTTGTACGTATTTAGTCCTATTCTTCCAGATTAATTATCTTCAGGTTTTTCATGTTTGTTGGACCTCTATCACGGATCTTATTTTTCAAAAGCCGCCATAATTTCTCTATTGGATTCAAATCCGGCGACAGACTGGGGCATTTTAAGATGTTAACGTTGTTATTAGCAAGCCAATTCTTCGTAATCTTAGCAGTATGCTTGGGATCAATGTACTACTGAAAGATTCAATCAGGAGGAACCCCAAGATTCTCTACAGATAGCAATAAATTTTCGCTTAGGATTTCTTGATATGTTTCTGCATTCATTCTACCGTCTACAATTGCTAATTTGCCAAGGTTTCGCATCGAAAAACAGCTCCAAACAATTATACTGCCCCCACCAAATTTAAAGTTGGTATGGTGTTCTTCGGTGCGTATGCTTTGCCGTGTTTCCTCCATATATGATTCAGGGAATTGTAACCGAACAACTCTGTTTTACTCTCATCTGTCCAAAGAACTCTTTCCCAATAAGGATTTTCCTTATCTTTATGCTCTGTCAAAAATTTCAACCTGGCATCTCTATGCCGTTTCAGAATGAGTGGTGTTTTTCTTAGGGAGCGCGACTTCATACCGTCTCTGCGTAGTTCATTACTAATCGGATCTGCCTTTGTTCTGAACAGTATTACGTGTTTTAAATCTTGCAATAAATGAAACAATTGTTGAAAAAGGTATGTTCGTGTGACTGGAGTTTGTGTAACGTTTTACATTGTTCTATAGCTTAATAATTAGCACTTTTTCAGCATAAGTCATTTCCTTAGATTTAGCCATTATTAGAATCGTTATCAGTGTCTGCAAAATTATCCAATTTTGAACTGAATGTTGCAATAGACTTACTGAGAATATTCTGGAACAGTTTAGTATCTTCTACTTTGAAGTACAACCAAAATCTACCGTATTATAATTTCCACTATTCGAAATACAAAAAATTGCAAAACTATCACTTATCGATGAATTTCTAATTTTAAATTACAGATTCTGATTCTATGCCCCCAAATACATATATAACATTGTTATTCGAGGTTTTCATTCGCTATAAGTGAGAATAACAAGCATTTGTTCGCTGTACGATCACTTATTCAACCCCACTTTGTGTGTACATATATATATATATATATATATATATATATATATATATATATATATATATATATATATGAGTATGTGTTGACATTTTCTGGCCATAAACACACCCTCTTTAATAAGTTTAAGGGTTTGAATATCTTAAAACCTATTATTCAATTACTTTGTCGTCAGCTGCAGTCACATTACAAGAAATTGTGAAGTGCTAAGCTACTGGCAATTTGTGACAGCAAACTTGCGAAGCTAATTTTACTTTCACCATGGCCATTTATTTCGAAATGTCTATTTTAAAGAACAAAACTCTCCACGCCGGAAAAATACTTGGTTATTTTCAGGGCAACTAACGGCTACGCCGACCATTCTCCAATCTTAGTTTAAAAGTCCACAGACCTTTCTCCCCTAGGAGTTAAAATGTCCACCGTCCCATCTTTCTCTCCCAATAGATGCAAAACTCAACGTAGCCGACAAAGAACTTGAAGTCTTTATCGAACTTTTTCGCAAAGTTTCAGCACTTGACCCTAGTTACCTTGTCCGACGCCTCTTCTACAAGTACTGGATTAGCCATTGTTCAAAGATTCCAGCCAAATGCTGAAAGGATTTTTTTTTCTATTCTGCGAACATCCTTCCGCGTTTACCAATTGTTTCGGCTGTCTTTTAATTCTGTCTACCACCTGACTTTGCGCACTCGACAACAGACGTCCATGCCAAATTCTACTTAGCGTTTGCTTTGTTATTTAATTTTTTGGTTTTTTCTTCATTCTCCCCAGTGCTAGCAGGACAAACGACCAAACATGGTATAGCAATTTTCCTTCGGGTATATATTACTTTTCTTTCATTTTTTTTTCTTGTTTTCTTTCTATCTTAGCGTTGGGTCTACCTCTTTCTTTTACTTTCTTTTTCTCTTTCTTTTCCTCTTTCTTTTATCTTAGTCATTTTTCTTTCTTTTTTTAGTTGCATACTTGCGTAAATCTTTTCTTTCATTTTTATCTTTCTTAGTTTTCTTTCTTATTTTCTTACTTGTCTTCTTTATTTCTTTCTATTTGTCATTTTTTTCTTTCCAGTTTATATAATTTATTCTTTTTATTCTTTCTTTTTTCTTTAGTCGTTTACTGTTCGTCTTTTTCCCTTTCTTTCTTACTTATTTACCTTATTTCTAACATTTTTTAACCCACTTTTATTTTCATCGCCATTTCGTATAGCTCTTTCTTCTATTCCACATTTTCAGTTACCTTGTTTCTGCAAGAAATTCCGATTTTTATTGGAACTCAATATTTTTTTTTTTTTACTTTCTTTTTCTTCCTTATTTTCCACATTCTCTCCTTTCGGCTACAGCTCTCTTTATTACTCGCCATATTATTTTAATTTTGGCAGGATTTACTTTCACTTGTCAGAAATGTATTTTCTTCTCTTTCCTTCTTTCTTCGCGTTTCTCATTTCTTCGGATTTCTTTCTTTCTTCTCTTTCCTTATTTCTTCATCTTTGTTTATTATCATTCATTATTTATTGAATCTCTTTATTTCTTTCTTTTCTTTCCTTCTTTCTGACTTCTCTTTCCTTGTTTCTTTCTTCTTCCTGCTTATTTCTTTCTTCTCTTTCCTCATTTTTTTCTTTTTATTTCTTTCATCGCTTTCCTTATTTATTTCTTCCTGTTTATTTCTTTTTTCTCCTTTCTTATTACTTTCTGCTTCCTCCTTATTCTTTTCTTCTCTTTCCTTATTTCTTTCTTACCTTTGCTTATTTTTTCTTTATATTTCTTTCTTCTCTTTCTTTTTTCTTTCTTCTTCCTCCTTATTCTTTTCTTCTCTTTCCTTATTTCTTCCTTCTCTTTCCATATTTCCTTTTCATATTTCTTTCTTCTCTTTCCTCTTTCTTTTCCCCCTCCTTATTCCTTTCTTCTCTTTCCTTATTTCTTCCTTCTCTTTCCATATTTCTTCCTTCATATTTCTTTCTTCACTTTCCTTTTTCTTTCTCCCTCATCCTTATTCCTTTCTTCTCTTTCCTTATTTCTTCCTTCTCTTTCCATATTTCATTCTTCATATTTCTTTCTTCTCTTTCCTTTTTCTTTCTTCATCCTTATTCCTTCCTTCTCTTTCCTTATTTCTTCCTTCTCTTTCCATATTTCTTTCTTCTCTTTCCTTTTTCTTTCTTCTTCCTGTTCATTTCTTTCTTCTTTTTCCTTATTCCTTTTTTCTCCCTCCTTACTTCTTTATTCTCTCTCCTTATTTTTCTTGTTCCTTATTTCTTCTTGTCCATTCTTTCTTTTCATCCCTTACTTAATTATTCAGGTTCCTTATTTCTTTCTTCTTGATCATCTTTCATCTCGTTCTTTCTTTATTCCTTTTTGTTTCTTTTTTTTTTTCCTTCTTTGTTCCGGCATTCATTTTTTTCTTGTTTGCTTTCTATCTTCCGTCTTTTTTTTCCTTTCCGTTTGTTATTGTTTATTTTCAGTATTCCTTTATTCATCTGCCTCATCTTAAGCTTTCCACCTGCTCTTCCTTTTTTCTTTGTTAAACTCTCTCTTTTACGTTACGATGTTACTTTGTTTCTGGACTCTGACAATTTTTACATCAGATCCTTGGGATTTTTACGCGGTTTCTTTATTCTTTTCACTTTTATTTTAATTCTTTCTTTCAGTGTTTTTTTTTTCTCCTTTTTTGTCTCTCTCTCTCTCTTTATTTCCTTCGTTCTTTCTTGCCTTCTTTCTTTTTATTGTTCTTTTTCGCTTTCTAGAATTTTTCCGTTATTCCGTTTTCTATTATCCTCTTTTTTGATTTCATTCTTTCTTGCTTGCTTGCAAGCTTCGTTTTTCATTCTTACTTAATTGCTTTATTTTTTTATTTCTATTTCTTGTTTTTTTATTCATTCTGTTGCTTTCTAATATCCATAGCTTATTTTATCACCTCCTTTCGTGAATCCATTCTTCAGTCCTCCTTGATTCCTTCATTACTTGCTTGATTTCTATGTTTCACTTCTTTTTTTCTTATATTTCGTTTACTTCGTTTCAAGTTTTCCAAAATCATTCCCTCTTTCTATTTCTCTAAAATGTATTTTCTTCTTCTTTTTCTTCATATTTTTCTTGAAGTCTACTTATATCTGCTTAACTGATTAAATATTTCTTTACCAAATGACCAAATGGTACTATTATTCTTTTTTTAGATTATTACAGTTTATTTTTATATCTTTTTTCACATTTAAAAATGCTTTTATTTTTTCCATTTATTTCTATTTTTTCCGACATTTCTGATTTACTTCGTTTTCTTCTATTTGCTTCTTTTGCAGTCGATTATTTTAACCCTAATGAATATTAAAATATTCACACGCTTTATTTACTCTACTCATTTTATATTTACATTCAATTTCTTTTGAAGTGTTATTATTTTAATATTGAAATTTCATATTTATCAACAAATAATTTAATTTTTCGAAATTCCATGGACTATATTTATTTAATACCGACTTAATTTCTTATTTTTCAAATTGTATATATATACAACTATTTTATTTACAATATTTTTTCGACATACATTTTTGAAAGAATATTTTTTAAAAATCTCTTCATATCTCTTTCTTCTACCATTCCACATATCTTAAATTACGAGAATCTTTTCTCTTAGTTATCGCCTTTGTTCTTCTTTACTTTCTTTTTTTCCAGCTTTCTTTCTTCCTTATTTCCTCCCAAAGTTCTTCTTTCTCATTTACAGTCTTTTCGTGTCTATTTTTTGTCTTGAATCCTTTCCTTCGTTCATTATTTTGTGATTGCTTCCATTTCGTGTTCTTCCATTACAAAACTCTCCTTCCAAACTCTACTGTAAACAACGGAACTTATTATGTTCGCAAGACTGATTTCAAGAGCAGACTGTGCCAAACGGCTTCGTTCCGCGTACTTTAAATCCCTTACCATAATATTAATTCCGATACTTTGAGATCAAATCTTGTTCATGTTCTGATCGGTCTCCTCTTTTTTTTCTTTTTCTGATCCTTATTTCTTTTGATGTGGGAAGTTTTTTTCTGCCTAGTTTCTGAAGTAAATATCCATAATCTTGTCAAGAAGATGCTTCCGAACCAACTCTTTTGTCAATTCTATAAAAATACGAGTAGATAGGTTCGTCTCTCGTCCGGTTCACATTACTCCCCAATCTTTTGAACAGCCGTAGACGCTTATCCCTCTTAAGGATTTGGTTTCCGCTCTCTTCTAATGGCCAGTGAACACTTACATCTTAGTAGCATTATCACCTTGCTTGGGGTGAATTGATTTTTTTTTTAAGCTTAGCGCCCCGAGCAAGGCATGAAGCCACTAGAATGCAGGGGGGTTGCAGAAGATTTGTAGCAAGAGCAGATAGGAGTGATAGAAGAAAGGATAAAAGGAAGGATAGTATGTAGATCAAGGTAAATGGAGATGTCGATTGACATTACTTTTGAATAGTTGGAGATTATAGCTCTCGGGGAAACAGTAATTGGGAAGGGTGTTCCACAGGCGAGAGGTGCGAGATATGAAGCTATTGGAGTAGAAGAGACGGCTACATTTTAAAGTTTCTACAGTATAAGGGCGAGAGCGGGATGCCAGCCTCGTAAAGCGCTTGTATTCATGGAGACTGGGGACCAGGGAAAGCAGCTCATCGGAGCAATTGCCATGAAAGTATTTGTAGAAGAGACAGAGAGAGGCGACGGCGCGTCTGTGAGATAGTGGCTGCAGGCGAGACGCCAGATCAGGGCCAATCACATTACATATCCGTCTCTGGATCTTGTCAAGAACTCCGAGGTAAACAGAAGGTGCCGCAGACCATATATGGCAGCAATACTCCATGAAAGGGCGAATGGTCGTTTTGTATATTTGAAGTATCGATTCAGGGGAGAAAATTATAAGATAAAAAGCATATCTTTCCTTTCTAAATGCTTTATTCCCTTTCTTGTTTCACTGTCATTTATCTTACATCCTTGCCTTGATTTATTCCCTCTTTCTATTCCCCTTTCCTTTCCTCCTTATATCATTTCTTTCTTTCTTTTCTTACTACATTGATTGTTGCTTTCTGTCCTTTGATCATTTCCTTATATCTTTTTAATTATTTCTTCATTCATTGTTTCTTTTCCACTCTTTACCAGTTTTCTCTTTTGTCCCTTTTTGTTCCTTCCTTCCTTACTTCATTCCACTTTTAACTTAACTTCGTCTTTCGTTTTTTTTATTATACCTTGACGTCTTTCATTTTTGTACTTTGGTGTTTCCATACTTCTAAGTTTTCTTCTTTTACCAAATTTACTAGCATAATTAACATTCATCTAATTTGTATTTAACTTTTTTGGTTGTCGTTATATGTTGTATATGTTCTTCTCATTAGAATGCCAGATAAAATACTTACTTTTCTCTATCTCTCTGTCCCTCTCTCTTTTTTCTCACTCTTCATCTGTTCCCCTCTCTATCTACCTCAGTTTATTTCTCACTCCTTAGCTCTTCTACTTTTCTCTTTCTCTTTCACACTCTTTCACACATGGATTATTTCTCTCGTCTATATCACTTTATTTCTCATCCTTTCCTTTCCCCTATCTCTCCCACTTTTCTTTCACTCTTCCGCCTTTTTTTTCTTCTATGTCCCTCTCTACATCTTTTGGCGCTTTCCCCTTTATTTATACCACTTCCTTTCTCACTCCTTCGCTCTTTATTCTTTTATCACTTTCTTTTTATCTCATCCCTTTAAACTTTCCCCTCTATTTCTCTCTCTCATTCGTTTTTACCCCTATATTTCTAATTCTCTTATTCACTCTTCCTCTCCCATTCCTTCGTTTTTTTCTTCTCTTTCTCTCTCTCTCTCTATATTTTTTTTTTCTTTGTCACTCCAACACTTCTCAACTTCTCTCTACGTTATCTGGAGTATTTTCCTGTTTTTTGGGGTTTTTTTTAATATAAATCCTTTCCAAGAGACACGGTTTGTCATTTATGGACGATTACCAAACACGCGTCGTTAAAATCTATATTAAGTTGGGAAGAAATTTTTAAGCTGGCAGCAGAAATCTTACTTCAACCTTAAACGTTCCTCCTTCGAAGAATCGTCCCTTGACCTTCCAAGACAAAGAAAAATCGAAATTCTCTCCGTTGGAGCCAAAACATGAACACGAAAGGAAAATTGCTTACATGCATCCGGGTTATCACCAAAAAAAAAATTACATTGGAACATAAATAATTTGAAGAAACGCCTCCTCAGCTTATAAAGTAAGTCAAATCGCTGCGTGTTCAGACCATTAAATCAGCACTATGACATTTCCTCTGTTCATTCTGTGACCCATGTGAAAGGAGGTAAAAATCGGAGGCCTTTCTTTCCTGACTCTCTTGCAAACGTTAAACGTCAAACGGGAGAAATTTTCTTCATTTTATACGAATAATTTCTAATTCTAGAACAAGCCTAAAAAACTTCCTACTAAGTTTGTGTAAAATTTTTCTATACTTGTTTCTTTTAATATCAAAATATAAATGTTTTTCTCTGTACAATCTTTTGATTTCAAACGAAGGGGCACTGGTAATTTATCTCTAAACCTAATGCATTGCAAACTAAAATTTCTAAACACTATTTTGTTCTAAATTACAGCAAGTGTCACGTAATTGTAATATACAGGAAGCAAACGTCCATCTGTATTTGTTTATATATTCCCGATGTATTTATTTATATATTCCCGATGTATTTATTTATATATCCCTGCCTAACCTCTAATAGAAAGGGGGGGGAAACAACTTAAGTTAGCAAATTCATAAATGATAATTACTCTCGGTTGTTTTAATAATCTATACAAACAAAATATTTATCTTCATTTAGACAAAATAATTTTCGAGCAAAATAAACCATTTAATTAAGCAGTTCCTTTATTTCTATGTTTCATTGATTGCAATATTATTTGTTGAAGGCTTTCTGGTAAGGCGCTCAGATCGGTCGTTTTGCTTCAGTTTGGTTATAAAACAAGTTTTGTCGTCGTCGTCTTTGTCGTTCTGTTCCTAAAGTGTTACTTCCGAGAGATTTCATTTTCATATTCAACATAAATGTTTTAAAATAAAAAATATATTGTGCTAAAATAATTTTATATAATTTCAGGTGTAATTAGTGAAATACAGATACCAAAGAACGTCTACAATTATAAAGGGATCATTGCCTCTCTTTTAGTTATGAAGTCTTAATCCCGACTTTTTTGTATCTCCATAAATTGTTACGAGATATTTTTCATTACATATTATAATTAACACTTTCTAACAATTTTTTGACGGCACGAGTAAACTAACATTAGATAACTATATGGAAGCCCACTCTGTAAACAAAATATATCTTTGTATAAGTTGGAGTATTCTTTTGCTACATTTTACGTATATAGTTTAAATACATTTTTTACTTCTATCTGGTACACTATATTAGACATCTCTCCTTGTCGCAATCTCTATCTACGATCTGAAGATGATGTTTAAGCATGGTGTCAATCTCATTACCTATTCCCATATTTGCAAACATTGTGTAAATGCTATTGAACCCATATACCCATAAATATAGCGTAATTTAAAATTGCTTCATTATATATATATATATATATATATATATATATATATATATATATATATATATATATATATATATATATATATATGCGGAGTGTGGAACCACATCTTAATTGCTGCTGTTCTCAGGTCCAGCCTGACCCTGAATCGTAGCATCTGTTAGGGTCGCAGCTATGGGTAAATAGTTATCCCCCTCT
This sequence comes from Acanthosepion lycidas, assembly GCA_963932145.1. Lineage (NCBI taxonomy): Eukaryota > Metazoa > Mollusca > Cephalopoda > Sepiida > Sepiidae > Acanthosepion > Acanthosepion lycidas. The sequence goes on along the minus strand of OZ010590.1, from coordinate 39,997,870 downwards.
CCCAAACTGGAGTCAAGTGGGACATGGCGCTGGGACATTGAAATGCTCAGGCTGTTTTTTGCGTGCGCGTTTTAACCACTGGCAGTAATGTCCTCCTTAGCGTTATCTAGGAGAAGGAAAACTCTTAGATAATACATGCGCCGTTTATAGTATCTAGTGATGTCGACTTGCTCTTATTTTTGCTAAATATCATCTTTTGCTTAGAGCGTGGGAATGGCTCAATGCACTGCCTTTTCCAGCTATAAAGGCTTCATGCACAGATATTGCTTAATATCTGGAGATCTTTCATGCACTTGTCATCCTATTGTAGAATTATGGCTGGCGGTATCCTAAAAATGCGACTTACATAACAATGAAGGTATTTAATACAATCGAAGTCAATGGCAATAAAGGGTCTGAAACCAGATGTGGAAGGGTCTGGCCGGCCAGGAATCTCTGGGAACCACAACTTGAACCCGGTCGTCATCACGCTACTGTGTGCAAACCACTCAATTTTGCGTTCTGGAATGCGCTTACTTTAATTGATATTGAAGCAGATATACAGCGGCCTCAGAGAAGATCTTCACTGGTTGCTAAAAAGCTCCAAAGATATTATATGGATTTTGTGGTCCTTTCGGAAACTAAATTTCTTGGAGAGGGTAATTTCATAGAGAATTCTGGTGGCTATACGTTTTTCTGAAGCTGGAGGAAGGGAAAGAGAGAATCTGGTGTTGTTTTTGCCATTAGGATATCAATAACTAGTCCATTGGATGAGTTTCCGACAGGTGTTAATGATAGAATGATCACTATGAGAGTTCTTCTAGTACGTGGAAATATGCAACCTTGATTGGTGTTCATGCACCAACCACAGTTTGCACAGATGAGTCAAAGAAGCGTTTTATAACGAACTAAAGTCTGTTATTAGGAAAATATCTGTAGCAGACAAAATTTTCATTCTTGGAGATTTTAATGCATTTGTGGGTCACGACTGTGAAGCATGGAAAGTTCTTGGCAAACATGGATTTGGAAAGTGCAGTAGTAATGGTATGTTGTTGATGAAAATGTGCAGCGAACTGGACTTGATCATTGGTAGCACAAAGTTTTAACAAAAGAACAAATATAAAACATGAATGCATCCTGGATCAAATCATTGGCACATGATTGACTATGTTCTTGTGAGGCGCCATGATGTACAAGATCTATGTTTTGTGCGTGTGATGCGTAGGGATCGATGTTGAATTGTCCATCGTCTGGTAGGATCAAGAGTTAATAGTGTAAAAAGTCAAGTTGGGGAGGGTTATCACTTCCAAAGATTCCGAATGTTAGCCGTCTGCAAGTTTCCTCGGTTAGACAATATCTCGTCAATAGGATGGAAGCTTTAGTAAGTGAAAATAACGATATATTTCTAGGAACAGTTTACAAGGCATGTGCTGATGTTGTTGGATTTACTCATAAGAAGCATCAGGATTGTTTTGATCCGAATGACGAGGACATACAAAAGCTCTTGCAAGAGAAAAATGAACTCCACTCTGCATTATTAGTGATTTAACTGGTAATCAGAAGAAGGAAATTGATGCCAATTTAAAGGCTATAAAAGCTGATATAAAGCGAAATGTGCGTCCGATGAAGAACAAATGGTGAAGTGACAAAGCAGATGAAGTCCAGCTTGCGTCGGATGTGAAGGACAGTAAAACTATGTACAATCTACTTCGTGAATTTTACGGACACTCTACTTCGCCTGTTGCTCCTCTAAGAACTAAGGATGGAAAAAAAATCTTCTTCGACATCCCAGTGATATCCTGTTGAGATGGCATGACCATTTTGACAAGCTTCTCAGTAGTCACTTGGGGGTTGACGAAGAGCTTATCAGATCTGTACCCGAAAAAAAAAAACTGTTAAAGAATTTCTCGCAGTACCTCCAACATTTGAGGAGGTTTAAAGTGCTGTCAGAAAGATTAGCAGCGGAAAGTCATCCGTAATGGATAGGCTGCATGGCGATATGATTAGGTTGGTGCAAAAATAATGACGTAATAATGTCGTTTTTTGACGTATTTTTAACGTCAAAAAACGACATTATTACGTCATTATTTTTGCAACAACCTAATATAAGCACAGAGGAGAAAGTCTTTTACATCGACTGCATTCATTGTTACTGAATACCTGGTGTAATAATAGTGTTCCTGATGACTGGAAAGTTGTTGACATGATTGTCTTGTACAAGGGCAAAGGAAGACAGAGAAAACTGGAAATCATTGTGACATACCGCTGTTGTCTGATGTCGGCAATGTTCTTTGTGGAGTTCTGCTGATCGCTTGTTGCACCACATTGCTAAGGAAGCTCTTCCAGAATCACAGTCGGGCTTTGGGGTTGGACATGACACGGTAGATATGATCTTCACAGCCAGACAACTGCAAGAAAATTGTCTCGAGAAGAATATGGATCTCTACCATGTATTTGTTGACTTGACAAAGGCATTTGACACCATAAACAGAAAGGTTTTGTGGAATATTGTAAGGAAGTCATGGGTTAATGTCGGTGGAAAGCTATCTAAACCGGTGCCAGTAGAAAATAGAGTTAAGCAGGGCGACATTCCGGCTACAACCCTATTTGCCCTGTACATCTCTATCCTTTTTGAACAGCCCTTTAAGAGCTGCAACCTTTGTATTTAAATTCACTATCAACAGGAAGGCTGTTTAACATCAGGAGCTTTGATTCAAGGTCGAAGGTTCCCTTGTTGTTGATCAGGGATTTGCTGATGACTGCGATCTTGTGGCTTATTCGGAAGGAGACACGCAGAATCTCATGGATGCTTTTTCTAATGCATGCACTGCACTGGGACTGATTATTAGTTTTAAAAAAAGACAGTAGTTACGTACCAATCAGCTCCAGGGAAGCCATATCGTGAACCCAGTATCTTTGTCTATGGTGAAAGGTTAAGTAATCTTTGCGCGTTTGTGTATATTGGGAGCACGTTGAAAATGTTTTATGATCTTAATTCGGAAATTCCAAACGTGCTAGAGAAGATCAGCTGTGATAGTAGTGAGTCCATGATACTAAAATATCAATTTCGGTGGGCGAGTCACCTTGTCAGAATAGATGACAGCCGTATTCCAAAGCAATTGTTTCATAGTGAGCTGTGAACAGGTAGGAGAAATGCTGTCAAAGCTAAGATGCGCTTTAAGGATGCACTGAAGAAATGCAGCATTCGTTGGAAGAATATGCATTTGATCGCAATAATTGGAATGAGGCTGCTCGGAATGGAATGTGACACGTTGAGTAGAAGAAGAGGAGGCACGCAAAGCTTAAAAGAGATATGTATAAATGAGTCCTCACTGAATTTCCTGAAGGCACTCGAAAGCATCTCGATCCGATGTGTGCAGATTGTGGTAGAGTGTGTTTTTCGATGGCTTGACATCGCACCGTCGTAGGGTGGCAATTGACTATATAGCCGTTGATGTCTAGCAATTGAAATGTGATATTTGCAGTAAGACATGCTTGTTCAGAAGTGGGTTTCATGCGACATTTTAAATTGCATGATAATGTAACACACATTGTTGCACCGCTTAAGTACCCTTTTTGTGTCAGAGTATGTAGGTCCCTTGCTGGATTAAAATTGCCACATTCATTCATCACATCAGTAGATATTCTCCAAAAAGCTATGTAGTAATGTCCGTACTAGGACACGAGTTTGCAACCACCATGTATGTATGTAAATATATAAGCTTATGTGTGAATCTTCTTCAAAACAAGATCTTATTTACAAAGAAACAAACTCAATATTCATTCATTGTACATATTCTTTCCTTAAAGAATGCGGCGTTAATTAAAATATGCCGTAATATACTAAGATATATATATATATATATATATATATAGAGAGAGAGAGAGAGAGAGGGAGAGGGAGAGAGAGAGTGATGGAGAGAAAGAATACACTGCTTTCTGTGTATTTGGCGGTAAATTTACGTACAGGTTCTTATAACATTTCACCTTTCTAAAGAAAACTTCAGTGTTGGTTACTTACAAAACAACAATGATATAAACAAAATCAATAGTGCTGGGAAAATGAATGATTTGTTGCGTCTGAACATAACGGGTGCCAGAAATAGTACAATTTCAAATCTAGCGATCCAATATATTCAAAATTAATCTCAGTGAAAATACATAACTAATATTTTCATTAAAATTTTCCTCCTCCATACACACACGCGCACATACAATTATTTCATTTTAGTATGATTGCGAAACTTCCAAATATGTTACCGAAATTCCTGTCACTCGCAATACGATGGAATTACCAAAACTCACACGCATGCGAACCTCATACCATCTGACGATAATTAACCTTCATGTAGATAAAGGAACATTTTACGAACATGTTTCAAATTGTTCCCTGAAAACATAAACAAAAAAAATTGCAAAATATGGGTTTCCTATGCACAATATGTGATTTTTTTTTTTTTTTTTTTTTTTTTTTTTTTTACCCTAACAACGTATATATCAATTCTGGAGGTGGAAAAATTGAAGTCTCTTGACAGCTCTGCTTAAGAGATAAGGAAAAGCTCGAAGAAACAAAGAAAAATAAATAAATAAATAATTAATAATAATAATAATAATAATATTAATAATAATAATAATATCTTAAAAAAGCTATCAATCTGTCAAAATATCAAGCTATAGAAATACAAGTATTTTGAAATTGAAATCTCAAAAATGTGGCACATGGGAACATCAACAATCCCCGTTGTAGTTGGAGCCCTCGTATTGGTTAGAAAAGATTCCAGCAGACTAATTGAAGGGATTCTTGGAAGCCCATGCCTTAAAGAAATACAAAAAGTTGTTCTCAGGAATAGAACCCGTAACTTAGGAAGGCCTTTATGTAAAATATGTGTTTATATTTTATTTTTATTTTTTTGTCAGTGAGAAATGTCACGATTCCATTTCTAACCTTAGGTCTCTGGGTGGGACCCAGAACGAAATGTGTACACAGCAGAAATCAAAGGAAATAAAATAATAATAATGTCAGATTACACTACAAGTACTACTTGCAAAATATCTAACGAGGATTGCTTACTGCGTTGTCGAAAGATCGTTGACTAAAACTATTTACACAACAGTCTGACTAATGGTAGAAGCGACGTTTTATTCTTTATTGACATTCTTTCTTTTTTTATATCAACCTCTCTTTTGCCTATATTTATATCATTTCATAAATCAAAAATATTACATGGGTCTGACGAAATTCTTCTAGATATCGTAACGTCTTACAAATAATATTTTCCACTTTTTCATTCACTTGCCTAATAAAAATACTGACACGATTCATAATGGTTTGTTACATACATTATTATTCTCCCTTCAATATGTCTTATTTATGGCTAAAAAGACCTTATAATTCGCGTAAAAAAGCGAAAGAAAATAGCTCGTTAAGTCATTAAAACGCCCAAAGAAATGTTTATTTTAGATGATCATCTCTTGCTTCCTGTTTAGGATTTGATTTTCCGGTTCATTCTACTTCTTCTCCTTTTGGTGATCAGACTAATCAGTGGATGCTAATGTTGGATAACATGCTGGCAGCTTGCTGGTTGCTGCATCCGACTGGTAGTAAGGACCCCGAACTCTTTGGTAGCGCTTAGAGAGATTGAGCTGATCAATACTTGCATAATATCTGTGTATTTTAGTGACCTGTCGTGCATGGATAGGTGTCTCTGCGTGTATTTCTGGTGGACAACCCAAGGCCACATTATCCTCTCATCATATCCACGTTATGGCTACTTGGATTTGCTATTAATGACAAGAAATATTAATTATTTTGACCTTTTCTTGTTCTTTTTCTCTTTAATTCAAATCTCCTCATGACAAATACAACGAAAAGAAATATGAGAAAACCACAAATAAAAAAAGAAAAAAGAAAAGAAACGTTGTTAAATAATAGTTTTGCCGACTATTATTTTAAATGATGTGTATCTCCACTCTGATTTTCTGAAGTTGACCTTCGAGGTCAGATGGAAGCCATTATAAGAGAGTCGATTTTGATTGGCTGAGCAAACGTGGGAATGATAGATAGAGAACGTTTTTTTTTTTTGCAGTGAGTTGGTTCTTACAAGTCAAGCAATGTAGTCGTACTCACTTTCGTGTCTGAAACGGCTCCCCAGTGAGGCGGAACGATCCCCATTGGATAGTTAGTACAGGTCAACATTAATAAAAAAAAGATAAGTTAAAATTATTTGTGTTGAAGTGTTTTATTGCCGAACCGAAACAATTGGCGATCGCCGGTCGATTGAAAAAGCCGAGCTGACAACCTTCACTGAAGTCAACATACAAAATTGGCGTCGTTGACCTTCCAGTATTAGGGGGTGTTATATAACAACTGAGAAAAAAGATAAGTAACTTTTTATACTGTGAGAAAAGATAAACAATCGACGAGAAATAATTTTAAACGTACAACCTGCTTAAAGATAAAAGGTCAGATGATGTCAGCCATTTTAAAAGACACTGCGCGCATATCTTTCCCGTAATGTCTCTTTTCTCGAAGTATACACGATTTTCGAGATATTCAATTTGGAATCAATGTTGAAAGAGATTGCTCGTGTTTATTTCCATGTGCTTTTTAGCATTGAATCTTTAACCTGCACTTCGATCAAGAACGATCCACAACATTTATTTGACTACCCAATACTTTTCTACACTATTTACATTATTCGGACTATTGTCCTCATATTTGTCGCCATATTTATTACAACGTTTCGGCCGTTGTACGCTCCGGTCTTCTTCAGGTGGTTGGAATGTAGAACTGAACCATTTATTCCGCTCACTGGAGTAGACTGTTCTAGTTCCACGTGCAATATTTAATGGACTTCAGTTATCAGATGTCTCCTGTTAATTCCCCTCTTCAAGTTCTTCAACGACTCAACTGGCCGAAACGTTGTAATAAATATGGCGATGCAGATGAGGACAATAGTCTGAATAATGTAAATAGTGTACATAATACTTCATCTCAGAAATATAGACAGATACAACATTTTTCTATTTATCATTCATTCTTTTCCATGATATACTCTAAGGTATCCTCGGTCCCATCATATCAGCAGAGGATTTCGATAATAGGAAAAATGCTGAAATGCCCCTAATCCTACAATATCACAATATTTAAGCAGACAGGCATAGACAAACGCATAAGCGACAACAGCTACATACAGGTCCTCACAGGCGAAGTGAAAAAAATTGGGAAACAGGAAAGCGACAAATGTGTTTATCATTGAGGCAACATTCCATACGATCACAGAGTTTACTAAAAAGTAACGATTTTCCCTTATGTAGACTCCGATGAGCGCCTATTAAATTAACTAAACCCAGACCTCAAGTAGAAATCGTACATACAATCCATCGCAAAACTTGTTAGAAAAATGGAGATTTCCTGTGAAGCTCTAGTAAGTACCAAAATCTGTCTACTTTGCGAGTTTTGAGTTCAATAACTAATTTCTCTAAGTTTTTGTTCTCTCTACAGTGGCAGTAGAGAGAGCAAAAACAAAAAAAAAATTAATGAGTTACTAAAAAGAATTAACTGAAACTCAAATATCCAAAAAAGCATGACACTAAATATCTACTAAATAAAGTTTTCTGTTCAAAATTCTAGCGAATAACACCTGAAGAAGATCAGAGCGTACAGCGGTCGAAACGTTGTGAATATGGCAATAAAAATGAGGACAACAGTCCGAAAGATGTAAATAGTTAAATTCCTCATCCCAGAAATATAAATATATATTTTTAATGCGATAATAATCAACTGGCTATGGGATCTCTTTGGCATGATTATGTTAGAAAAATTTCTGTTCGATATAGATTTATTTCCCAACGACGATTGAAAATGATTTGAAATCTTTATATAAGACACTGCTAGTTAAGTATAAATTTTATTTTATTTAGCAAAGAACGGTAATATGTCTATGGCTTTCTAAAAGGCACCGGGACGCTAATTAACAGCCTCATCCTGTAGTGAAGCCTAAGATTATTACTACATCTACACAATACCCTTCCAACATAAACATTGAAAACAATATTAACAACAAAAAACGAAAGGGTTTAAGAATTGGCCGAGAGCACTTGGGGCAGTAATCATTACGGGCAGTTTCTGCAATCTATAAGTCCGTCAAAAAAGAAAAGGAAAAACAGATAAAATTTTATAAAAAAATTCTAAGAATTTCTTTATCTGTCACATTCAATAAAATATGTATAAAAGAAAGTTTGTTGCCCAAATATAATATAATATAATATAATATAATATATATATATATATATATATATATATATATATATATATATATATATATATATATATATATATATGTGTGTCTGTGTGTGTATATCAGTGTCTGTTTGTGGAGACCCTAATAAGATATGAACAGACTGATACCTAAATAAACATATGAAGAGGTGGTGATTGATACACAGATGAGCAGAGAAATAGATAATTATACATATGTACGTGAGCGTAGATAGATAGATAGATAGATAGATAGATAGCTGAAATTGTAAGAAAAAGGAAATATACACCTCAATGATTAAAACAAACACAGATATTACAGAAAATGGAATAAATAGATGAATGAAGGTAAGACGCATTTATAAGATAAAAGTTGCACTTTACAACTTTTAGCAAAAATTACTTATGAAAAATCAAGTGCAATGTTCTTGCTACAACATGCACAGCAGATTCTTATAACGGCACGAATCGTAATTCTCTCTCGATCATGTCTTCTCTGCATGAACCTACTTAAGATCTCATCAAACGAAACCGGTTCAAAATACGCTTCTCTTTCGTGATACGGCTTTCACGACCGCGGGAACAGACAGCCGAGACTATATCTATATCTATCTATCTATCTATCTATCTATATATATATATATATATATATATATATATATATATATATATATATATATATATTGTTTGTAAAAGTCATTTTTACTTACTTGACATTTAAATAGTTAGACTGAGAGTTTAGTAAAAGACTTTCATCTATATCGTATTTCCGTCCAACCAATAAGAATTCCTCAAGTAAATATTGCGTTTTAAGAACATCTCTCCAAACAAACCAATCACTTGCTATATATTTTTCTTGAGAGTATATATATATATATATATATATATATATATATATATATATATATATATATATATATATATGATGGGATGAATAAATTATCGCCACTTTAGAAATTTATTTTCCTGCATGTGAGCTGTTTTTTTTAATTATTATTATTATTTTGACTCATCGTTATAGTAGGCTCATTTGGCACTCTCTGTGAGAAAAATATCAGCGTCACACAATTTATTCTGCCAAAAATAGAATTTGGAACGGCATACTGTACTGCTTGGCATTCGCGACAGATGATCCAACACGAATATTTCAAAATCTAATTTTACGGGGTATTAAAAGGAATTTTAGTGCTGCACAAGAGACCATATACAAACGTGAATTATGAGAATTTTAAGAATAGAGTTCGTAACTGAATCTTACACAAATAGCACACGAATAGTGAATTTCCCGAACAGTAAAGTCATTAAATGTAAACACTAATGCTTAATTAAAATCCAGCTCATTTACTCAAATAATTGTATCCATAAAAAACGTATAATCAGAAAATATATTAAAAGTATTCGTCGATTTTAATCCATTTCATATATGTTGTCATTGTTTAAGTTGGTCTACAATTTCATAGTAGATATGATAGATCGAGAAAAATCGGCGAAGTGTCTGTTTAAAAGCAGTAATTCGTGCTTTGCTAACCGAAAGTTTTCTTAACCTGAATGATCATAGCAAGTCATCCTTAATGACGGTTCTGTATAGGATACAGATTTCATTCGTGTCGGAAAATGCATATTTTCTACGAAATTTCTCGTACATTCAGGCCGGAAAATGTAATTAATAATGTTTAATTAAAAATAAGTATATCCATAAAAACGTATAAACAGAAAAAATGTGCAATATATATATATATATATATATATATATATATATATATATATATATATATATATATATAAGTGGTTAATATACACATATATATATATACATATATCTAAAATATGTAAATATACATGCATACATACATATATATATATATACATATATAATTCCAAGAGGATAGAATCCAGGTAGAACTCAAAATCCAGGACAGAGTAAGGATATAATAAAAAAGGCTTAAACACTAGTACTCCATGCTCATAATTTATGACATTGGAATCGTAAATACGATCTAATTCATCATTTACAAATTCAAAAGTAAATCAGAAAAAATAACTCCGGGAATAAAAAAAATAAAATTTAGTGAGAGTGTATGTATGAGAGTGTGGGACGAATGCTAGAGTAAATGAATGCTATAGGGAGGGGTAACAGACGAGAGATTAACAGGTTACAAGTCTAATATAAACATAAAAAAATAGCGATTTTATATAGAAATATATATATTAAGTAAAGATATATATATAATATATATATAAAGAAAGAACATTAAGATATATAATCCGGTGTTATTATAGACATTTTTATTTTAACAAAATAGTCCTCAATTAAAAAGCACTCTTTTACAAAATAGTCCTCAATTAAAAAGGCACTTTTACATTCATCAGAAACTGAATATGGAAACAACAGATATGGACAGACTAATACATATATATATATATATATATATATATATATATATATATATATATATATATATATATATATATATGTAGTAGATTAATACAGACATACATTTATACAAACATATATATATATATATATACACATACATATATATATATATATATATATATATATATATATATATGTGTGTATATGTATATATATATATATATATATATATATATATATATATATATATATATATATATATATGTGTGCGTGTGTATTAGTCTGTTCATATGTGTTGTTTCCATATTCAGTTTCTGATGAATGTAAGAGTGCTTTTTCATTTAAATAATTATAATTAAAACAAAAATGACATTTTTTATCAGATATCCATATTAGTTTAACCCGCGTAGTGTAATTTTCCAAATAGGTGTTTGCTATCCTTGGAGTCTGCCGATTTCTACTAGTTTTTTTTTTTGTTTTTTTGTTTTGTTTTTTTTAATCTCGTATTTTATCAGAAAATGCCGTCAACGTACCAACACGGCGAATAACATGATTCAATTTCTTTACGTTCATGACATTTATCATTTTCAGCTTCTTCATCATAATTTCATGTAATTATAATATCTTCAGCAGCTTTTCTTCATCTTTTTTCTAATTATATCCCAGTTTACTACTGTTTTCCCTTTCATTTCTAATTTTCAGATATAAGCATAACTTCGGTACACTGTGCCTTTTCTATAAATACTTTCATGGTAATTGTTCTGATTAACTCTCCTCTGTTGTGCGTAGACATTTTAAATATTAAATCAGTGCTAGATTTACGACGATGTCTCAGCACTTTAGTTTTGAAATAGTTAGATGAAGCCGTACGTTCTATGAAGATATTTTCTTCCCTTGCACTTCTCGGTTAAGGAGGTCTCTTCCGGCTTCTTGCTTTCAAGTCAGCTTTGATCTTCAAAAATTTAATTAGAATGTCAATCGCTATCGTCTGTCTTTTTATTTTATTTCCTGTTCTTTTATTGTTCTCTCTAGTTAACAGTGTTATTTGTATTGCCTTGGTTCTGGGGAAATGATATATATGTATATATATATATATATTTATATATATATATATATATATATATATATATATATATATATATATATATATATGTATGTATGTATGTATGTATATAAACATTGCGAGACATCTACAACAACATCCCTGTCCACATTCACAGTTTAAAAAATACTGATCGACAAAACAACTATCCAACAAGAAAATAATAAATTCAAGCTACAGATCTTAGAAGTAATTTATATTAAAAAAAATTAATGGCGGCACTGAAAAAAATCAATTATGAATACTGCAGTAATTATCTGAAATGACTATAAAGCAACAGTTTTACACGCTTTAATCCGTGCATGACCATGACATTATAACATAGAGGAAAAATTACATGATGGACAATTTTTTCACGTTTTACTCATCGGTCAGCAGAGTGTCAACTGTTTGCATTTTAAAGCATAATGAAAAATTACGGTAATGAATAGCAACGCACAGCTTTGGCTAAGTACTTGTACCCCTGAACAACATATAGCTTTCTTGGAAGAAGATCGAGAACACTTGGGAAATGAAAATAAAGACATGTAAACAGTTAGAGCACATTTATGTCCTTCTTTAATATCGAATTCACGTAAGATTATTCGTGAGTACGAACGGATGTTGTTAAAAATCAGCAGGCATAATGTCTGTAATTTATTCAGTCAGACAGGCCTAAAAAGAGAATTCCCTTCCTAAATACACACACACACACACATATTATGTGTGTGTGTGTGTACGTACAAAGGCCATTCGTTATTTAGGTTAAAAGTATTATTTTGGGTGATATTGAAACATCCGGAAGTCAAAGCATTATTTGCATCAGATAATAAGCACAAAAGAGAAAACAAAAAGAGAAAAAAAAAGAATGAAGAACGATTTGTTTATTATAGAAAGTTTGATTTTTCTTATAAAGATATTAAATTAGGGATATTTAATTGAAATTGAATTATACTTTCGTATTAACAATCATTAACAGTGACATTTATGTGAAGAACAAAGTACAATATGAAGAATATATGGTGAGCAGTTGTAAAAATATTTGAGAATGCGACATTAGGGAAAAGAAATGAAACGTATAAAAGAAATCAGAGGACAAAGATGAATTGTGATTAGGAACAATTTTGAAGAAATCGTTTAGGAAAGAAAGAACAATCAAAGCAATGAAAACGAGAACGAATGAATCTCAATATATAAATAAAAGGTAAACAGATAAAATTTCAAAAAAAAAATAAGAAGAAAAGAAAAATGGATGAAAATTTTGTTTACAATTTGTTTACAATATTGGGTAAACGAGTTAATATTTGTAAAATATGTAATAAAGAAATATAAACAAAAGAAAGAAAGAAAGAAAGAAAGAAAGAAAGAAAGAAAGAAAGAAAGAAAGAAAGAAAGAAAAAACGAACGAAAGAAAGAAAGAAAGAAAGAAAGAAAGACAGACAGAAAGAAAGAAAGAAAGAAAGAAAGAACAAAAGAAAGAAAGAAAGAAAGAAAGAAAGAAAGAAAGAACAAAAGAAAGAAAGACAGACAGAAAGAAAGAAAGAAAGAAAGACAGAAAGAAAGAAAGAAAGAAAGAAAGAACGAAAGAAAGAAAGAAAGAAAGACAGACATAAAGAAAGAAAGAAAGAAAGAAAGAAAGAACAAAAGAAAGAAAGAAAGAAACGAACGAAAGAAAGAAAGACAGACAGAAAGAAAGAAAGAAAGACAGAAAGAAAGAAAGAAAGAAATAAAGAACGAAAGAAAGAAAGAAAGAAAGAAAAAAGAAAGAAAGAGCGAGAGAAAGAAAGAAAGAAAGAACGAAAGAAAGAAAGTAAGAACGAAAGAAAGAAAAAAGAACGAAAGAAAGAAAGAAAGAAAGAACAAAAGAAAGAAAGAAAGAAAGGAAGAAAGAAATAAAGAACGAACGAAAAAGAAAGAAAGAAAGAAAGAACGAAAGAAAGAAAGTAAGAAAGGACGAAAGAAAGAAAGAAAGAAAGAACGAAAGAAAGAAAGAAAGAAACGGGGAATAATAGAGGGACAAGAAGTACGAAAACAAAGTAATCGAGACTAGAAAAATAAATAATTCAACAAAATTCTGCTTATGAAGTAAATGAGAAAATGAATAAAACGTATTACATATCTTAATGAAAGAAAAGTATGGAAGAATTAAAATAATTACTGAAAGGAATATATGTATTAAAGAAAAACTGATTTAAAAAGTAAGATAGGTCGAAATAAAACAAATGATGAATAGTTTAACCACGCCGGTAAGTAAAAAAAAATGAAAAGAACTAATAGCTTAGCAAAAAAAAAGGACGACTATTCGAAGAAAATGGCATAAAAACAAAAGAGAAAGATGAAAATATGCAAAAGTGAGAGAAAGATGTAAGCAACAATTAATAGCTGAAAAATGGAATAAAGGCCAGAAAATGTCGAATAAAATAAAAAATGAGAAGAAATAAAGAGAAAAATTAATAAATGAATATATATTAGCCAAAAATTAATCAAAGAAACAAAATTAAAAAGGGAAGAGAAAAAAGTTAAATCTATATGTTCATTAAATACAAAACCCGAGAGAAAATGAATGAGTTACGGAATGACGTTTCTGATATGAACGGAAGATCTGTTTGTAGAAAGTGAAGATGATCAGGATAAGGAGGATAAATAAAGATTGAGCCTTGAGTTGAAGAGATTAAGGTTGTAATGTACAAGAAGGGATTTATGCAGGATTGTGTTTCATAATATAAAAGTTATTAGGAAAAAGATGCCGCAGGAGATCTTCCTCCTTACAAAGAGAATTCGGAGATAAAGATGATGATTTGAGTCATTGGACGTAGCATAGTGTCTTCTAGCTCTAAACATCTGAACACGTTGAATTATAAATCTAAGAAAGGAGAAAAGTAAATCAATGAAAAATGATACAAAAAAAAAGATAAAGGTAGTGTTGTAAAAGGTTTACACGAATTTAAACAAGAGTGAGAAAAAAAAATAGAAAAAGAAGGAAGAAAATGAGCAAGAAGGATTTAATTCAGACTAAGAAAGAAAAAAGAAAATGAAGTTAAGAAGTCGAAATGTATGACCTCGAACAAGTAAACAATCCAAAAAGAGAGGTGAGAAAATAATGGGCGAAAGCGTTTTATAAAGATGGCCAATTTGCTAAAGAAACAAAAGTTAAATGAAAATAAAAATGTAAGATATAAAAACATAAATCTGGATAAAACAAATATGCATTACTCCCCAAGAAAAATCTGTAGAAAAGAATGTAAGTCACTTGCAATATTTGCGCTATACACTCTTCCATGCCCGACCAATAAGGACTTAAATAAAATAATTCTGATGTTTAACTTATTCTCGGAAGTTGTTTTTGGCTAAGGAATTTTCAGAAGACTTTTTTTTTAGTTTGGTAGCAAATTATGCCAAATTCATCAAAATGATAAAAGATTCATTTAGTTTTAATCCAAAAGAGTGCGGCAAATGACAAAAAAAAAAAAAATAAATAAATAAATCTGAACATTTTATTCGAATATCAATAACACGTTGGCTACTTTAAATCAGTGTTGTTTTATTCCTAGACTGGATTCCAACCATGACTAAAGAACCCAGTCAGCTATGTAATTCATAGCAGGGGGAGCAGAGATGAATTCATATAATTTGCGAAGGTATTTACGCGTAAGTGAATGCAATTAATTCGACTGGAATTCGAAAACGACTTTATGATTTCTCCTTCCGTGCCTATGTACATCACACCGTCATCATATTCGTTTTGTCTATGATTGCCATCGAGTAAAATGTCGTCTCGGATTCCTTTCCGACAATTAATCGGAAGCTAAGTCGCAGCTTATCCGCCCTTATCACAAGGATCAAACTTTTGGAAACTTGAGTTGTCATCAGTTTTGAAATTAGTATGATCCGTATCGTAATCAGACTGTCTACCCGTATTTCAATAGGTAAGACAGGAAGATTTTATCCGCCCGCCTTATATAAGAAAAAATGACAAAGTCAATGACTATCAAGTTCAAACTACCCCTAATTACTTAAAGTGGTTCACACTACCCCCACCTAGTTTAGTTTTGATTCGTACGATAGGGATTGCTATTTTTGGTGAGCCTGCGCACAAGCAATTTAAACAGGAAGACATATTCTTTGAAGATTTTTAAAACATTTTTTCTTTTTATGATAGTAAAAGTCTCAAGCATGCTTACAGAATTTACATATAATTAAACCCCCAAAATCCTACCTCGATATTTAAATAATTTTATATTACTTAACAAGGACCATGAATGATGAGGGGTCCTTATGAATGGTCAGAATATAGAACGTTAACATGTACGCCAATTGGGCCCACTTTGGTTTTAAAAAATCGCTAAATCCTTTCTTTGATTCGAAATTTGGCTCCGTATCAGATTAAATTAGTCTTGGTAAACATTTCGTTATTAGGCATAAGCGAATTGTCCTCGATGCCCCACACCGTCATATAATAAATATCTGAATCATTCTTTTAACTATTGATCTGGAAAAGCAAATTAACGTTTATTGAAGAAATCTATTAAGTCCCATTATTCTGGAATGGGGAGTGGGGGAGGTCCATTTGAATCTACTGCAATAATACAACCTGAGGTCGTCATTTTAATTTTGATACAGAAAAGTAATCTTATGTGTCTTTCATGTAAAATCAGGCCTTTATGCTTGTAAAAGCGACTTCTCTGAATGGTGCAAGAGATCCGTATATAAGAAATTGGTATTTATTGGACAAGACCAAACTTGCAAGCTTTCTACCTATATCGTATGACGCCCTGATATGTGCTTACAACATTGAACTAAAGCACATTAATATCGGACCAGACATTAATCGATGAGAAATGATCTTTTTTTAAGTGAATCTTCTTAAGAAAGCTGCTCTCTTCAAGCATCAATATCCGTTCGCTGATGTACGGTGCGTTAGACACATTTAAAAGACACATGGGTACATTAGGACATCAGGACACTATTCAGAAACAGTAACACATAACGCAGCAACATATGGTTTGGTTTAGCGGCATATCGGCAAGTAGGAGTTATTTAATGTTTAAATCTAAATATTATAACCTTACTAACCAAATATGGGGAGAAAAGAGAGATCATCGCCCTCTGTGGTACAAACTTGAAATAATAAACAAAGAGCATCACTTGAAAATTCGAAAACTTAAGAAAGCAGCACACATGCTAGACCACAAAAATCTCCTAAGCCGGACAATCGGAGATATGCATATAATATGGGAACCAGTAATACAGAGAGCAAGAGAAAAATACAATAACAAATCATTGTAATATGAGCTCTCGTAATAAAAAATAGTTACTGAGGCATTAGATTTACAATGCCCAAATATTCACTCACTGGTATAGCCAAGGACACATGTTTCATTTGATTGAAGTAATGAGATGACCCAAAGAGTTGTGAGTTCAATACTTGGTCACAGACGATTGAATAACACTTGAGATGCTAAAGGAAATTAACTGATATCCGGAAAAGGCATGGCCCGTGGATAAATAATGAGTTCAGTTCGAAGAAGGCCGGAACGTACAATGGCTGAAACGTCGTGAATATGGCAATAAAGATGATGACAACAGTCTGAACAATGTAAAAAGTTTAAATATTTTGTACTTGGTTTTATGTCTGCAACTACATATATTTGTTTTACATAAATTTGCAATTTCAGGACAAGCGTATGTTTTATAGATATAGTTTGTAGATGGTTTATTGTAGGCATTATATGTTTGGCATAAAAATATTTCTTTAAGCAGGACATTATTATGACTTTCAGTATTTTCAAATGTTTTTTCTCGGGATGCAGAATTAATTTCAACTCGGAAATAATTTCAATTCGGAAAGAATTTCAACTCGGAACTATTGTGCAGCATACCACAAAGCCACATATATTGTTTTGAAACTTTTTTTTTTTTACATTGTAATTTGTAATAGAGTTTTCTATTTAGGAACGTGAAATCTATGAAATCCTCAGTACACAGATTTAAATTTCAATAAATCTGTAACGTTTTCAAACGAAATTAAAATTTAATTTATTGATTTTCTTAAATTTTGATCAATAACTGCTTCTTCTGAACGAATGTTTTAAAAATAGTAGCTAAGCTATCTAATTTTCTTGTTACAAAGAATATTGCATTTTTATTGGATCAGATTTAAATGAGTAAGGTAAATAAAAAATAATTCCACTTTATTCATTTGCAACAAAAAAGAAAGAAAGTTGAAGAAAATATGAATTCTGAATTATCTCATCTGCTAAGAATTTTTTTGCATTTTGTTTAAGAATTAACGGAAATTGATAACTTTGATTTTTACTCGAGTTGAAATTAATTCCGAGTTGTAATTAATTTTGAGTTGAAATTAGTTCCAAGTAGAATTTAATTCCTAGTTGAAATTGGTTCCGTGTTTAAATTAGTTCTGTCACACGTTTTCCCATGTTGTTTTCCTTGGATCATTAATGAATTACTGTGTCTAATATTCAGTTAAAATATATTTTACCGTGAGTATAGCATGACATATTTTCCATGTCTGTCGATCTTCGTTCTTCAGCAAGTAGCAGCAACATATTACGTTTTTGACCAACTCTTGAAGCAAATTTAAATATTGACTAAAAATGTTTTGTAAAACTTCATAAATCGCCATTTAAGCGAATAAACATCGAGAAATTAATGTTCTCTAAATGGAAATATAGAATAGAAAATAGCCATTGAAGAGACTCAGAATTTGGAATTGGCGGAGGATGTATTAGTTAAAGATGCCAGTAAACTAATTAATCATAAAGGAAACAAAATAACATTACAGTCAAGAACGGACATGCAAAACCGAAGAGGCCGGGTTTGTTTGTAGTTTGACGGTTGCCGGTGTTAAAAGTGGAACCGGCGTGGCGTGTTCAAATTCCGGCTTAGAATGTTGCCTTAATTTCATTCGAAGCAACAGGGTGGCAACCAGTCAAGAAAAATCTCTGAATTCCAAAACATAGACAAAAGAACAGGAATAACCCCAACAAGAATAGTAATCTGTCGAGAGCTCTGACTGTTTACGTCCTAAAATCTTATTGTATTAATAAAAAAGATATTAAATAAAGTTCTGCAATAGTGCTCAGCCAAGTAGAGGTATTAACACAATAAATGGATATCTATTTACTGACCTGCCGTTACAATTTCAGGCAAAACCATTAAGAATATAAGTAATAGTTCAGGAATTATAACATACTAAGTAAAAATATGATAACAAAGACATAACCCTTGTCAATCGTAACAGATTCGATTTCCTTTCCACGCAATATGATTAAACAATTATCAGTTGTGTATGATAATCATTTTATCGCTTAATATCTAACAGTTCTTATATAGAAAGTAATTTTCCATGTCCGTTCTTACTTGCCACAGTTATATAGAAGTAAGACTGAAATTGAATTTAAGTTGCAATGCAGTGAAAACCTTTCGTTTACAATATCCAGAAACATTGTTCTTCGTGGCCGATGTTGCAAACTTTAAGCAAAACTAAAAAAAAAAAGATAAAATATATGTGAAAATATATATTATCCTAGGTACGTATACCAAACGATAATATCTTTCTTATATACATTTATTATTTACAAAACTGAATGTTATATGGCTCAAGATTGGAGAGGAAGTCTGTTAATTCTGTAAACGAAATACTACCAAATTATCTTCTGGGTGGTAAAAGTGACAGCCATTATGAGTTAAGACTTCCACTCTTCTTAATTCGTGAACTTCTATCTTTGCAAATTTTAATTTTCGTATTTCCTCGATGCTCAAACAAAACTGACCATTTGGTGAAGAACACCTAAAATGTAAATCAAAAGAGAATATATCAAGAACTTACATCCAGAATCTATTTTTGCCACATGCAAGTATAACACTGGATGTATAGACTTTGTATTCCAGGTATGCGCTCTGATAAATAATTGCCAGGCAATAGCATAAAACGGGAGACCTAGGTATTCACCACATGTGACGCTACCATTAATTTTCTAGTTAAATGGCTACCTACACACTTTAAACACGCAAATACATATGTATACCCTTGAGAAAATTAAATGAAACAAAAGCTTTAGTTTCCTTTCTTTCACCTTACGGCTATTTTAGACCCCTGATTTGGCAGTGTATAATCGATTTCTATTTTTACCTCAGATTAGGTCATTTGCAGTGGTGTGCAGTAATTTGAATCTATTTTCAGGGTATATGATGACATTTGCTTTACCTTGAAAAATATTGCGTCATCCGATTGCATCATATTTTCATCACGCTCAGACACTACTATCTCGAATGTCGATTAGTTGTCCTACAATCATTGACTGCGATAGACGTTACTCAAAAGAAGCGTACAAAAATTGTAACGCTTTACGAACACAATGGCAAGCGTTACCCATGAGCAAATCAAAGTACTATCAACTGACTCGTAAACTCTCTTGATTTAAATTCAATCGAGAATCTGTGGTCAGACTGCAAATAAAGATTTCGTCGAATGGTCACACGAATACTAATATGTGCACTGTTTTATGATGTATTGGAATAATATAAAGAAAATTAAACAATTACGGAATTATTCGTTTTGTTTCAATTAATTTGCACAAGTGTGTATATTGTGGGTAATTAAATGACAAGGTAATTAGGTAATCGCAAAGACTAATTGAAAACTTTGCAGAAAATTTCTTTTGGATAAATTTAGAATATTTTAGATCTATTAAGTCTGACTGACAAAAAGAATTGACAGATTCGATTTGGAAAGAAAAGTAAGAAAATTTCTAACAAAATAACTCAATAAACCTTCAATTTTATTTGTTTTTGTTTCATATTATCACTTTTAAAGACAAGAATTTTGCATAATATTTTAAATTCAGACTATTGTCCTCATCTTTGTCGCCATATTTATACTCCCGCCGAAGCGTACAATGGCCGAAACTTTGTAATAAATATGGCTACAAAGATGAGGACAATAGTCCGAATAATGTAAATAGTGTTCATGATACTCAGAAATATAGAAAGATTTTGAATATTTAACAAATATAGATGTTCTGCATAAATATTGGAAGCATGGAAACAGAAAGAACAACATAAACGCTCATACTCCTTACAAATAGATGGTTTAATTTTATATAAAGATAAATATATTATCCATTTTAAAATATCCACTACGCCATATATATCTGAGCACCTATTCTCTGTGTGTGTGTGTCGTTAATATCTAACAAAGAAGATTATTTTTTACATTCAAACCAATCTAAACCAACCGCAGTTAATACAGATCACTTTCGTTAACATATAGATATTTCCTGCCGGAATGAAGATTATATATGGAGGTGGATAAGGGATAATTTAATTGAATAACTAATTTCTACTCGGTATGTTACTCAACTGATCTTTTCTTTTTTTAACTAAACCCTCAATTCCAAGTTGATGAAGGTGACAAAATTTCTATTAATATGAGGGGGAATTTTTTTCTATAATAACTTCGTAGGGAATCTTAGAAAATATACTAAATGCAATAGTAACGATAGATCAAATGTAAATTGAATTCAATAGAATTCTGTAAGTCAGATGAAGAAAACGCCGAGATAAGGGTGCAAGAATTAATAGCATGTGCATATGGTTTCTTGTTTTTGAAAGCCGGATATCAGTTTAGATGGTGTAGGAAACAAAGCGTAGGCAGTAATGGAATGTCAGCTCTTATCATATATGAATCTTCAATTTCGATACGAATTACCGTAATTTAAAACGTACACACACACACATATATATATATATATATATATATATATATATATATATATATATATATATGTATGTATAAAGATAGATAGATAGATAGATAGATAGATAGATCATTCTGAGCATCTATCCACTACGCCATCTTCACATTAATATATATATATATATATATATATATATATATATATATATATATATATATAGATAGATAGATAGATAGATAGATAGATAGATAGATCATTCTGAGCATCTATCCACTACGTCATCTTCATATTAAGATATATATATATATATATATATATATATATATATATATATATATATATATATATATATATATATAAAGATAGATAGATAAATATAGATATATCATTCTGAGCATCTATCCACTACGCCATATCCACATTAATATATATGTGTCTGTATGTGTGTGTGTGTGTGTGTGTGTGTGTATTATTTCGGTTTATTAATAATAAATAATAATATATTAATATATATTAGTCGCTCTTCAGCTATGAATTAAGCTTTCTTGGCTACTGGCGTTTGCATATATCACGTATATAATACGTTAAAATTTCACTTGTCGATATCTTAGTGGGAGAATCTCTGACTGATGCCAAATCGATCGAGTTTCGACCCCGGCTTGAAGAAGTTCCGGTCGAATTGTGTTATTTCTCTTCTCTGGATCATTCAAACACAGCCTGTCCGCAGAATGTCGGAAACGCATGAGGTAATCACAACACTAAGATGACACCTACTATTTTTAAACGGCATGCTTGACATTCACGCCGTTAGCTCCAATACGAACGTTTCCGGGTGTTTAGGTGTCAATCTGAGGAGCGTGCAGAGGATTAACAATGAACCGGACCAGTTTAATCGTGATTACGAAGGTACGGCAGCTCAGAAAACACACTCTGATCTTTCTGATAAGAAAAGAACTCTCGAATGTGTTGAAGAAGACCTCAGACACGATACGGTGTTCTACATCAAGAGACGTGTGGCGGTAGTGCTGCCCTGGGTCAAGAGTGTGGCTGCTGGAAGAACTCTGCATCATGCCATACACGGACGAAAATTAAGTCATGTCGGTCAGACAATTTCTGCGACCACATCACCCCTTATATCTAACTACCTAACTCCACAGACTACAAAACATTTGATTATTATGTGTGGGGCTCACTTGAGCGAGAGACCAATAAAAAAACCTTATGACACCAAACATGAGCTAAAGTTAAGTAATATGACTGCATTCATCAACTTAAACATATGAGTGGATTATGAGTAAAGACAAACCATCAGCCGTTTTTATTAGAAATAGTGTTGAAGGCTTTGTGCAGAACCAACCACACTTTTTGAAGGTCCGGATACAAAGACCTGGTGCACTACGGGCCATTAGGCCCGCAAGCTACTCTCCGCAGATTTTGAATTCAAACCATTTGCCAACCAAGTCTATAGAACCCAGTTTATTCTGCTATTTACCCAAAGCTGGAGGGAGAATAAGAGGATTACTACCTTTCCCAAGAGTATATATATATATATATATATATATATATATATATATATATATATATATATATATATATATATATATATATATATTCAAGCAAGTCTGGTTAACTAATCTCGACAAGGATATATATATATATATATATATATATATATATATATATATATATATATATATATAAATATATATAGATAGATAGGATAATTTGGGGAAATACATTTTTACCCGTGCCTTTGAGAAATAATGTATTTATTTCCTACAGCCGTTTTTTTTTAAGATAAGTTGTTGCGGTTGTGAAATCTGTTATAAAATTAGCGTTTTAAGGAACTGTGTGGAACCTCTAAGATTATCTGTGAGTTGTTGACGATTCTTTTTTTTTTCTAATTCATGGAGAAAGCAGATTTCATATTTACTGACCAATGAGAGACGTTCTCTTCAAGCCCTTTTCGTAAACCTGGATGGTGTCGGTTTTACCCTCCATTGTTCAATAAATTGGACAGGTCAGAAAGCAATTAATGTCCAGTATGCAGCATTAGCGCCCACACTTCAAGGCCGAGGCATTATTCCAGCCGAAGGGATCATAAATCAACACGGTATGAAAGAAGACCCGACAGAATTAAGGTAGATTCAAACACAGGGCAGAAAATTCCTTTCTTAGTCTTCCTAAAAAGAATCTAAACGAAACGAAAATTCAAGATTAACTTTCCTTATAAATTACTACAGAAATCCTTTGAGAAAACAACCTGTGCAAAACACGAAATCTCTTCGTGCTGAGACTTTCCTATTCAGTATTCATTTGAAGAAATTAGGAGTGTCTGCTTTCTGTTTTCTGCCATCTACAATTTTAATTTAGTCAAAGTTTTAAAATTACACAACAGAGAAATCCACAATTACCTCATGGGTATAGTCTATTTCAGCCGACGTCGAGTATGTCAGTCTTATTCAGCCTAGACAAATGGATTGTATTCATGTCGGAACTACACATTTAGATGTTAAAATTTGACAATAACAGCAGTTGAAAAATTGATGCAGAGCCTTCACATATCGTCGACTTGAGAGGAAAAACTTCCAGATTCCGTGGTAATGGGAGGGCGGGAGTCATCCTTAAAAGGAAAGAAGATCCACAAAAAAGATGAAGTCTAACTAAAGGAAGGCCGAAGAAGGAGCTTTATAAAACGAAATTTTTGAATTGTTTATTGTATAAAAAATGCTTAAAATAAGCTTACAAATAAGATATATAACAAGATTAACAATAAATCCTATTTAGATAGCTTATATTAAGAAGAATATATATATATATATATATATATATATATATATATATATATATATATATATATATATTAATTAATAGAACTATAAATAAAAATAATTTAAAGATAAATATATTATCCATTTTAAAATAATAAAGAGAATTTAAATTATTAAGAAAACAAAACGTATCCAGTTATATATAAAACAAAAAAAATCATTTTTAAAAATATGGCCAAAGAATTGTAAGTAATCTAAGAAAAGGAAGTTTTTAAAACAGTGAATAGTTATAAGATAGAACTGATATGGAGAAGACAAAATGTAGATAAAACTATAAGTTTAAAATTAGATGATTTACATAATTAAAAAAAATAATAAAGTAAGATCAATAATATTGTGGAAGTTTAAATCTGCCTCTATGACGACATTTTAAAATTAATTCATTCCTTCGATTTAATAGTTTGCTTTGATTATTGACTTTTATTATTCAAATTTTCTCTTCTAAACATAGGCCACATTTCTTCCTAAGACTTTTAGGAGTATAAGCAAAACCTATAATTTTCCAGTCTATCAATATTTTTAAAAGAGCAGTCTGATACTTTAATTTAGGGTTGTAAAATAGTGCCTATGGGTGTAAGGTATTTGTTCTATCTATCTATCTATCTATCTATCTATCTATCTATCTATCTATCTCCCTCTTCCTCACTCTCTCTCACCCTCTCCCTATATATATATATATATATATATATATATATATATATATATATATATATATCCCCATTCCAATATTACGTCATCAGCTTCCTTGGAGTTATCAGAAAATGCTTTATGGCGAGTATCAATAAGTTTTTAATAACTCACCATTCCAGCGTCTTATGTCTTAGAGTTTCTAGATCCACTGCTGATGTTTTAAATATGAATATGCACAAAATCAGTGATGCACACTATACGAGTGACATTGCCAGCGCCATTAGATTAGAGATCTTAAAGATGTTTGAAAACTTGTGGCATAGTACACATACTCTTGGTGTAAGTCATATCTAGAACGTTCTTCATAGTAATCAAGATTTTTTTTTCTTTTAGGTAGAGCCATGAAAGTTCTTGCAAATGGCCAGTTCGTTGAATTTCATAAAATCAATGTAGCCCCCCCATACATATATATATATATATATATATATATATGTATATATATATATATATATGTATATATATATATATATATATACACACACACACACACACACATATATATATATATATATATATATACATACATATATATATATATATATATATGTATGTATATATATATATATATATATATATATATATATATATATATGTGTGTGTGTGTGTGTGTGTGTATATATATATATATATATATATATATTACAGTCACGTGGCCGAGTGTGTAGAACGTTCGCTTTCGATTTGTCAGGAAGGAATCTTTCTCATGTTATTGGACTGTAGGTGTCTATTCCAGTGTGCAGCACATTTTAAAAGGGTTGGGCCAAGCATTGTGAGTGAAATTGTGTAAACTGAAGTTACAAGTCATTGTGACCGTGCTGGCCTTATTGATGACGCTAGATAACACCCTAATTCACGGAAACTGTGACTAAGTTCTGCTCAGCCAGGTTACAGTATGAACCACAGAGCTGGCGGCTGTAATAGGGATTAGCTAGCCGCCCTAGTAGAATGGTATCCTTAAATACGAGTGGCCAACCCGTTATATATATATATATATATATATATATATATATATATATATATATATATATATTAGATGACAACTGGAAAAAAACGTTCATGAGATCTAATGTTTCGAAAAATATCCGATAGTGAGTGTTCTTTAAAATTTATTTTAAAAAGTCATATTTTT
>OZ010590.1:39964304-39966804 GCA_963932145.1 Acanthosepion lycidas | reverse complement strand
TATATATATGTGTGTGTGTGTGTGTGTGACAAACTCGTATATATATATATATATATATATATATATATATATATATATATATATATATATATATAAACCTAGTGAGCCAGACAAACCTAACAAGGTTTATCTTGCTCACTATGTTTATCTAGGTCTGCTCTACGGTTGTATTGAGCTCTTTTTAGTTAGTTGTTTACTCGTGTCAGGGTTTTTTCTTTGGGCTTTGAACCTGCACCTGTGCGATATTTTTCGACAGACTTTCATGTTTCTAGCTCTTTCTTTTTTTTAAACCTTTTTTCCCTCAGGATTGATTTGATTATTGGCAAATCAAAAATTTGAGGGTTTTTCGAAGAGTAAATTTACCTATATATATATATATATATATATATATATATATATATATGTATTCTCTATATATTTTATATATGTGCAGTGCTTATTGGAAAGCGCTCAGTATTGGTGATAGAGCCAGGATAGTTGAATCGATATGAGTTTGTGACCGCCGGTTTCACGCTTCTACGATTCTCAGACAAGGATCTTCGAATAGCGTAAGCCTGAAACCATCGGTCACAAACTCATTGATTCAACTATATATATATATATATATATATATATATATATATATATATATATATATATATATATATATATATATATAGTTGGATAGATGTGAGGTTGTGACCCTGGGTTTCACGCTATTTGCTATCGTCAAACACTAACTTTTTCTGTTTTCGCAGTTTTTCACCAGTGAAGGTATGCTCAGGCAGTGAAAAGATCAATTAAAGTTATATCACTTTTTTTATACACTTATGTTATAAATGAGAAATTTAAGGGAGGTGGGTCAGTTGAAGCAATAGTAGAGATAATATGTGAGAGAGGAGAAGGGGAGAGATAAATATTTTTATTACCCACATCCGGGTTCATATTGTTCGTGTAGATATTTTTTGCATGCTTGCAAACAGCCGTTATTTCAGTTCTCTCATATAACAAGTTACCTTGCTCTGGATATAACATAACCACACAGATTATTTCCAATATCCAACCTGTCTTACCTTCTATGTGACTTACGCAGCCTGGACTTTTCTACTGCTTGTCGCACTTTTTCTCTCTTTTCTCTTTTTCTTCCGCCTTCGGGATATTATATTCAACCTCCTCCACTGGAGATATCACGTCTAAGTATAGAATCTGCTTGATGGTAGTAGCGAATTTGAGAGTCCTGTTTAGAACTGTTTCTGCAGAGGCTCTCAGCTGCCGATATCTGATATTAACAACTGCTCTTACCGAACCGTGAAACTTGTTACTGCTCCATCTCTGTTCTGTCGTGACTTTGTAATAACAAAAAAGATGGTGACAATTGTACGCATGTAGACAATGAGAATAAGTATTATAATCAAAGTATTATGATTATTATGATAATAATTTATCGCAGAACTTCCATCAATATTGAGAGAGATGATGATCTCAAGAGACCAAACGTTAAATAACAGAGGTTTTCAAACGCGTATTGTCCTCCCGATTCTGCCGCATTTAAACTCTTTTTTCGTGCTTCTGGGATACATAGCAGTTACCATTTCCGGAAGTCCGGAAAACTCACAAGTTTAAAGGTCAAGGTGAATACATTGAAAAACCGGTATCTATACTGAAGTCTACAGCAAAGGGATTCAACGATGAGCATTTGGTGATGATGAGGCTACTTTTGTGAGAATTCTTTTGCGAAGTGCTTTAAAAGTATTAGTTCGTCATATAAAGCTGTATTTTATTTTTATTTTGCAAAAAAGAACTCTGGAACAAACTTCATTGGTTGATGATGATTCATGTGTCGGAATTTCTTCGAAAAGGTAGGCTATTTTTGTTTCAACAATTTATTTGTTTTTTTTATTTGTTTTTTTTTTTTTTTGGTTTGCTTTTTTTTTTTGTCATTATACGACGTCCGTTTCTAGAAGAATTAGTTTTCCCCAAAACAGTGAGCGAAAATCGATATTGATTTTCAAGTGACCACATTTAACATATAAGTGCTTGAACAGCCCCAGTTGCGTGTTGCCAGTGGATTTCACTATTCGGCAATCTTCGAAATGGCATAAAATGATATATATATATATATATATATATATATATATATATATATATATATATATATATATATATATATATATATATATATATTTCTCTCTTTCTCTCTCAGTACGTAATCGCGTGTATCGAATGTGGATAACGACTAATGCAGCGTAGATAGTGTTCTTAATGTCTTTACTTACAAGCCAATCTAGTATAATACAAGATGCGAGATTGAAAGCATGTAGGCGGATTAAATATAAAGGTAAAAGCCATACACTTTAATCATTTACATTTAGTCAACAATTTCACGTGAAGAACCCGTTTTCACTTGTTTCTGATTTGAGATAAAGACAGACGCCACTTAAACAAAAAAAAAAAAACTTTACTGAACATTAGAAAATACGTGTCTACATATATACGTAGATCTTATATAAAGGTGCGTGTT
>OZ010590.1:39946804-39959304 GCA_963932145.1 Acanthosepion lycidas | reverse complement strand
ATATATATATATATATATATATATATATATATATATATATATATATATATATGTATATGCGTGTGTGTTTGTGTGTGTGTGCTCGCGCGCCCCCGTCTGGGTGTGCCTTCTTATTGATGTGCAAGTATTTCACTTTTACTACTCAAGAGACCGGTGATTGTCTTTCTTCAGCACCTATTAGATCGATATCTAATCAAATATCCACCCTACTCGATACGCAAATTGGATGGAAAAAATATCCTCTTAAAAACAGACATTATAACGAAGGCAACAGCGTATCAGGATGGCTTAACTGATTGGATAGATTTGAAGAAAAGAAACTAAAGAAAGAAAGAAAGAAATCATAGGCCTTTGATCGTATGCTGTGCATTCAGTTGAATGATTCAAGGTGTATTTATGTCGTCGCGATGCACATTAACTAGTGGACAATACAAAAGAGTCGAATTGATCAATCTTTTCAAGGACTTTTTTTTTTTTTAATTTCGTTCTTTCTATGTATTTTCTTTTAATTTTTAATTTCGTTTTTTATCTCCAATTTCTCTTTTCATTAGTGCAATAAAATATTAGTCTTCTATCATGAAACTAAACCTGATTATACACGTCTCTCTTCGCGTGTCGAAGTTCATTATCGTCTCTCAACGACGCGCGCACGTACAAAAGTAAAATTACATCTAAATCTCCCATACATTTTTCTTATTACACCATCTAAATCTACCATATAGTTTTCTTATTATACCATCTTAAATGCACCATATATTTTTCTTATTATTAATTTTAGTGGGTACACACGTTAGACACGCTTCCCCTGTATTTTTATAAAACATTGGAATAAATAACAACCGGCCTTGCGTGTGAACTCCTCCTAAACTAAAATTGCACCTCCGACAGGAATCAAACCTGAATCTCTATATTTGTCCGTTTGAATCAGCATGACAGAGAAATGGCTGTTTTTTCCGACACATTTTCTCATTATTATGAACGCTGTTTATAAGAAATAATATCGAAAAAATAACTAGATAGATAGATAGATAGAGAGGAGAGAGAGAGAGAGAGAGAGAAATGCGAAAAATAATATTACAATAAATTATTATAACAAATAATATCGATCGCGAGTCCCTGGACCCATCAAGGTTGTAAAGGCACCACATGTACTCCTGCTGCCGTAGATAGAGTGTTACATTGGCCAAGATAGTCGGACGGAGCTCAACCCTCTTTAGACCGGTTTTGAATTCCTAGAACTGTTGGCCTCCATGGCTATGGAAATCAGTCTGTCCCGTTATTTATACATTTTCTATGCGTTAAATGAATGTAATGGATCCGACTGGAATTCTAACTCGGCTCTCCCATTCTTCAATTCGGGCAGCTATCAATTAGTCCCCTGTGCCACCTCACCTCACCTCAACTCAACTCAACTCAACTCAACTCAGCTCAACACAACACAACACAACACAACACAACTCACCTCACCTCACCTCACATCACCTCTCCTCTCTCTTCATATATATATATATATATATATATATATATATATATATATATATATATATATATATATATATGGCACGATGGAGTAATAGATAGATAGATATTCATGTACATTTTGTTAAATATAACAGAGAACGAATGTCTATTATGTTTGATCATGAGCCGTTCTAAGCATCGCATAGTGGATTTAGTTTCAGGAGAAAAAACAAACTTCCAACCTTCTATGTAAACATAACAGGATGCCATATTTGATGGTGAACATCTCTGTTGTGATGTCAATATATCCACTCTGATGATGGCTAATGTATACCGAAATCTTAGATCGAGGAACAATGTAAGTGTAAAAATATCGAAAAGTTGGACAGTTTTTTTGTCTTTAATTTCTCCCGAAATTGTAACCCCTACACGAAGCTTAGAACGGCTGTTGATCAAACATAATAGACATTCGCTCGCACGCACACATACACACACACACAAAGATATATATATATATATATATATATATATATATATATATATATATATATATATATGAAAGAAGGATTGATATTTATTTCTTAATCCGACAGTTTTTTGTTACTAAAACGCTATGTTTAATGGATACTTATATTTGAGTAGAGCCTCTGTTTATTTATTAAACTGTATTTTTTTTCTAGACGTCTGAATATTAGGGACATCTTAGAAAAAAATATGCGCTCTCATGAGCAGAAAGCACCAAAACACAGATTATGGTGATTGTCTCGTGGTCCACCATTGACGTTTTCATTTACCACTTTCTGAAAACTATCATTAGCATTCTACCAACGTTAACTGGCGCAACTGGATAGAATGCACTTTTACTTATGCAAAATTCGACCGGCACGGATTTATCGGCGTGGTCCAATCCTGCTTCACGGTAATGGTCGGTCATATGTTGTCAGAATGACACGGCAGAAGCTAACGAGATACGAGACTTTGACACATCCACTTTTTACAGAGTTTTCAATGGTTATGAGCAACGTTCTCCCTGCAGTGTTCGCGCAGGTTGTATAATTATAATTCTTCTTAAGGAATAATGATTTGTGGTGTTGCAATAACTTGGGAAATTGGATGAAGCTTGAAAAACTCTGCGAAACAATAGTGATAGTCTGTTTTTGTTGCATGAAAAATGTTCAAAGCAATGACAACCTCGTATATATATATATATATATATATATATATATATATATAAAAGAAATGACAAGAGGAAAGCTTTTTGTGCTGACCTGTTTCTTGAGGGAAATCTTTTATGTCAAATATAGAATTTTTTTTTAGAAATTTATAAAATAATATAAAAATTATATTATAAAACCGATAAAAGGTATATATAAAATTATTATATTATAAAACGCCTAAAGGGTATCTTTGAGAAGAAATAACGCCATCCATTCAAATTTGAATCAGAGAAAATTTCAAAATATTCTAAATTCTCTCTACGTTAAGGAAAGCAACGGAATCTATAGCGGATTATAAGTGATATAAATTTTCAACATGTTTTTGGACGATACTTAATTAAGGTTGGTATTATTCATTGTAGTACCATTATTATTGATGATTAGTCGTTAAATAGCCATTTTTCAAGACAATAAGCTTATCTTTAATAATTTAAATAAATTGTGTGTATCACTAATAATTTTACAAATATTGCATTTTGGTCGGATTCCTCCCACCAAAACGAGAACAAATGTCTTTATAATTATATATCAGCAAATCCTTTGTTTCACTCCCTAAGTTTAAAGAGTATATATATATATATATATATATATATATATATATATATATATATATATATATATATATATATATATATATATATATATCCAAGTACAGAATCGGTACAGATGGAATAAAATTCCGATAACCAAAAACACTATTCTTAAAAGAGTGGTCAATACAGAGTAGATCAAAAAATATTTATTCAAAATTATATTCAAAAGTTATTTTATATATATATATATGTGTGTGTGTGTGTGTGTGTGTGTGTGTGTGTGTGTGTGTGTGTGAAAAGTGTGTGTATATAAATATAAATAAATATATATATATGTGTATAATTATTTATATATTATGCGCGGTACTTATTAGAAAGCGCTCAATATCAGTGATAGAGCTAACATATATGGTTGGATAGATGTGAGCTTGTGACCCTGGGTTTCACGCTTTAGCGATCGTCAGACAAACTGATTAATTTTTTAAAATTTTAGTTTTATCTAGATTGCGTGTAAAGGTGTTATTGTGGAAGTGGTGGGGGAAACTTCGTCGTTTTTTCATCGTACTGACGCAAACATCCATGTATGCAGACACATATACATACTTGGCCGTCCGTCGGGACTCATACATATATAAACATATGTGGGCAGTTTCGGATATGACATATGTATGTATACGGGTGGTGTTGTGTCTATACATACGCATTTGTATGTTGAAATTTAAAGATTGGAAGTGTGGCGGAAATGTCTCGTGAATGTATACATGTCATTTTTTTT
The DNA here is from genome assembly GCA_963932145.1 of Acanthosepion lycidas. Lineage (NCBI taxonomy): Eukaryota > Metazoa > Mollusca > Cephalopoda > Sepiida > Sepiidae > Acanthosepion > Acanthosepion lycidas. Next base: position 39,955,318 of record OZ010590.1, on the reverse strand, counting down.
TTCCGGTGAATAATATTTCCTCGCATGTATGTATATACGTGTGGTGGGGTTTGTGTGAAATTATGATAGGTAAAAATTATTATTATTTATATTTATTTTTAAATTTTGAAAAAAATGGGGGTTTATTTGTTATATTTAAAGCTGGTTATTTGTCTGTTTTTGACTGTGTATATGTAACAGGTAGAAATTTGTAATCCTTATTGGTTATTTATATGGTGATGTTTAATATTTAATATGCTGGGTGAGAGGGTAGTTTGATTTAATAACGGGTCTATATGATATGATGTGATAATAATTTTGCAAGGGATTGGAGGCAATGATAATACAATTAGGTAATAGTTATTGTAAATTGGTAGAAATTGTAAATTGGTAGAAATGATTAGTAACGGTGGTGGGAGAATGATGAAACCATGAATGTAGTTATAGTGGTGGTAGCTAAAGACTGGTTGTTGGTGTTTTATTTTATTTTATTTTATTTTGTTATATGTATCAATTTATTTTGGTATAAACCCTGATAATAGGTATTCTGTGTAAAATTGTGGTAGTTGAAGATTGCTATAATATTTTAATTTTTAATTTACAAAAATATTATTGTTTATTATATTAAAGCTCGCTATTTCCTTGTTTATTTGTGACTGTGTATACGTGGCTGGTAGAAATTTCAGTTTGTAATCCTTATTGGTTATTTTTATGGTGGTATTAAATATGCTGGGAGAGGGGGTAGTATACGTTAATAATTATGTCAGGATTATATGGTAATGTTAGATATGGTGTGATAATAATATGTAAGGTGGATGGTGGCAATAATAATATAAGTGGTTAATATTTATTGTAAATTGTTAGTAGTGATTAGTATTGTTGGTGGGAGAATAATAAAACCTATAAATGTAATTATTGTGGTGGTAGCTTGAACTAAAGGGTGGTTGTTGGTGTTTTATTTTATTTTATATTTATTTGTTTATTTTTATTTTATTAAACACAACACCACCCGTATACATACATATGTCATATCCGAAACTGCCCACATATGTTTATATATGTATGAGTCCCGACGGACGACCAAGTATGTATATGTGTCTGTATACATCGATGTTTGCGTCAGTACGATGAAAAAACGACGAAGTTTCCCCCACCACTTCCACAATAACACCAATACACGCAATCTACATAAAACCAAAATTTTAAAAAATGAATCAGTTTGTCTGACGATCGCTAAAGCGTGAAACCCAGGGTCACAAGCTCACATCTATCCAACCATATATATATATATATATATATATATATATATATATATATATATATATATATATATATATATATATATACATACACACACACACACACACACACACATATATATATATATATATATATATTTCCAAATGTATAATTGTGACAACCAACAAAATGTTTAATATCTAAAAAAATGAATAAATTATTTTTCCTTATAAGACGTTCAGCCATCTTAACACAATTTATCGTGTCACAGAAGAACACTTTGAGTTTTTTCAGCTAGAAACAGAAGTGTATAAATCGTTTTCTGCCAGTCCCACTGTCTTCGTGAATGAGCATGGTGAGAGGAAAAAGAGAATTCATGCTTTACAACATTCTGCTTCTACTCTGGTTGCTATCTTCAAAGTTCTTTATGAGTCATAAAGAGAACAGTGAATAAGATGGGACAGTAGCGAGGAAAACTGGATCAGGAAGTCAAAAAAAAGGGAGATGAATCATCAACTTAGTACTAAAGAGATCAATTAGAAAAGATCCAACTCAATCCATACGACGTTTGGCATATGAAAGAGGGTTTTCAGCTATGACAGTCCGAAGAGCAGTGAAAGAATACTTGAAAATGAAATCATATGTGAAATCTCTGAGCCATCTTGTTTGTTCAAGACAGTAGGCTAGAAAGGGCGAAGATTATATTGAATAAGTTGGAAAATGATTTAAACGTTATTTAAATCCTTCATGAGCTTCAAATCCTTGACTATGATTAATTAATGGTGAATATATCAATTTCGTTTATGATCGATTTCATCACGATTTTTTCTGTTAAGAGGATGATGATCGCTTGTGGCGGGAAACTGACACTGACTATATCCCAACCGAAACATGAAGTACATTATTCAAAATATATCAAACGTATTTAGAATGGAACAGTTTCATGCCTTTTCTATGACCATAACTAACTATGGTTAAGAGTTAACTTATGTTTGAACATGAACACTTTCATAATTTTACTGCGCCTTCCTTGTCGTTTAAGATATCACCAAGGACCCAATAACATGGCGTGCGGCCTACCCTTTTAAACCACAGGTTATTGAAGCAAGATTATCACTTTATGAAGTGTTGCCTTCTGTCATCACGTATATCCACTTGCTGATATACCCAATTTGTAAATGGCTGAATTGAAACTAAAATTAACCTCACCAAATCAACGTGGATAAACTTATTATACACGGCATCACTTTTCATTAGTACTTGTCCTTTATACACAAACCTGCTCATGTTGCAGTTTTATGCTCTTACCTATGATTCTATTAGTGTTACAGCGAGTTGCAAGCGAATTTTGTCTTCTTATATTTTTTGTTACACATATGCCGTCTATTTTAAAATCTGCATCAGATGTTCTTCGTTTCCCCCTCTTTCCACGGTAACCATTTAATAATGTCTTTTGACTCTCAACTGACATTTTTAGCTCGACAATCTCTTTGTATTGATCATGAAGCAGAAACGCCAGGCAAAAACATGTCAGTGGAACCAGTCGACATGGCAGGGACACTTGATCTTGGAAAAGTTTCGAACTCTTTTCGCTACAGTTTTTCAATCCAATTATCTGTCGTAGGAATGTCAGAAGAAAAAAAAATCGTGCTATCACCAAAGAATTCCATGAAGTGGATGTCAATTTATGTATTTCGGTGTGTGTAGCGAAACGCGCCCGAGCACAGAGACGCTACGATAAGACAGGGCATACTTTACGATAGTTACAAGCCCATCAAGAACGCTATTGCCAGGGATTTCGTTCTTCTATGACAGCACTAGGAATTAGCGTTCTGCTACAAAGTTGACATTCGCAGTCTCGGAAATCCTACATAAAATCGGAATCACGTGAAAATCTCCTAGTATGGTAGGCCTTTTAGTTTTCGTATAAAGTGAAGGTCTTTTTTAAAGAAAGTGAACGAGTCCATAGGAATCTAAAAGCATATAAGATGCATTAGAATAATATTGATCAAAATTAATTGTTAATGAAATGCACTCGTAACTTTCAGATGTCTCCGTGATGTGACCAGTTTCTATATATTTGAACAGATCTTAGAAGATGAACCCCGCCTCCCGATTCGAGGTCTTTATTATGCCAGTTTCATTGTGCAAAGTATTCTCGACTCACTCACGGGATATGCTAATATCATTGGGTATTTGAAGTATAGATAAACCTCTGTCATCCATCACCATGTGTTGAAAACGATCAATGTTTTCCTTGGTTGTGGCAGTTTCAGTACGCTCGGATCTTACTTTGTAGTGAACAAAACAAGATCTAGATTTAAAACTCTAAAGCTAATCATTGACTCATTGATTTCATTAGAAATTAAAAAGACTCGAATTTACAAACTTTGCTTAACACACTCGCACAAGCGAATCCAAAACAAAACTCGTAAAAATTCATACCTTGCTGCGAAATGTTTTTCGGCCAATAGAAAACTAAGAAACATTTAAAAACAAAATCTTCAATTCTTTGAAACATTCTTTTACGGACCTTTCCCCGAGCCGACGCAAAGATTTGTCCATCATCTAATGAAAAGGCCCGAATCATATCCGGGAGTGAATTTCCAAATCTTTTTCAAGCCCTACAAACAAAATAAAAGACGAGCAAGTTCGATTGTCACCAGAGAGAAAAGAAGACAAGTGTATTAACACCTTCCTTGACAAACGTCAAGCAAACGTTATTATTATCTCTACCTTTCTGCCTAAACGAACGGAACATTTTAAGACTGAGCGATTACTTCAAATACATTCTTACCCTACGATAATGCTCAAACATATATACGAACATACATCCACACATACGTTCCTGCCTACGTACACATAAACTCATTCTTGCAAGGAATACTACGAACATTTTTGTATCAACTAATATACATTCATTTTATTTGTAAAGACCTAAATTGATTTATATGCATGTACATCTGTTGTTTACTTTAAAATTTGATTTTCTTGTTTTATACCCCTCTTATGGTGGGCTATCTAACTAACACGGACAAATCAAACTGTTTCAACACTCATACACTTCCCTAAAACTGATAACCCACTATAAGGTATGCTTTAAGATTATCCTTTCTCCTCCTAAATACGGCTGCTAAATTTTGCACTGTTGATAAACTTGGAGCGTTATTCCCTAATGTTCTTGTTGCGATAAACACATATTACGTAGGGTATTTGATAACACTACAATGACAAATTTTGTCCATTTTCAAAAGTAGTCGTTGCTATTTACTTTTGAAGTCTTTGCTTAACAGTCAGATGTCAGTTAGCCTGAAGAGAAATTTATTTATAAATATATTATAATATATATAAAATATATTATATATAATTCATTATTATTTTTTATGCATTTATTAATAAGAAGAGTTGACATTAATGCCCGCAAGTTTTCACAGCTCTAGCATAACTCCTTCACAATCAGTCTATGAACGTTTCAGCCTGTACTCTTATAGTGACGCGGCAAGTATATTAGGTTGGTGCAAAAATAATGTCGTTTTCTCACATAGTAACATATGTGAGAAAACGACATTATTTTTGCACCAACCTAATAGCAGAGTTTTACTATAGAATGTATTGGAAACAAAACAAAAGAAACACTCTTTTAGTCAGCTGTAAAAAGACGTAAAGTCCACCGAACAGAAATCTTTCTCAGGCAAAATTAATTGCAATTAAAATGCATAATATTCGCAACTCTCTAACGGGATATGATAAGAACATTTGTTTTTGGTTATATAATGAATCGGCAATTATACATTATCCTGTGCTGAACCGGTCATAATTTCCGCGATGATTGTAGTCGCAAAACGTGCAGACATTGGGTCAAGTTCAAGACTCTCCTTTCCCCTCCGAAATTCAACTGCCAACTTTTGCACTATTGATAAAGCTGGATCTTCATCTCCTAATGTAGCAACCATGTTAGTAGGAAAGTTCTTGTTGTGCTAAATCCTTTTTTCGCAGGTAAATGATAACACAGCGGTGCCAAATTTTGTCCATTTTCAAGAGAAGTCGCTACTAGTTTCATTCTAAGTCTTTTTTTTTTTATAGTCAGTCGTCAGTTTAGTTGAAGGATACAATGCAGTTATTAATAAAAAGAGTTGAAATTAATGCATGCAATGCTACAAAGCTCTAGAATGACACGTTCGTCGTCAGCCTACTAACTTTTCAGCACACCCATTGAGGTCGTAGGACCAACACTGTATGAAGAATATTGGCCAAGCAAACCTAAGGCCAGGGGGCTGCATAAGAAGTGAAACTGAAAAAAATCAACATTGTAGGGGGATTCTTTTATATTAACTTTACAAATTATTCCGACAGTGAACACGCGTTCGCTATGCATGTGGAAATATTTAACCATATATATATATATATATATATATATATATATATATATATATATATATATATATATATATTAAAATATAGATCGATAGATTAAAATTGGCGTTCGCTATGCATGTGGAAATATTTAACCAATATATATATATATATATATATATATATATATATATATATATATATATATATATATATATATATTAAAATATAGATCGATAGATTAAAATTGGCAGACTTAAGATACGTAAATTTTTTAGACAAACACATTAAATGCACCCTTGTAATAACTGCTACATTTGAAGTCTCAAGTCACTTACCATACCTCCCCACAACGATATAATTACAAAAAAAGTCCCCAAAATATTAAAAATCAATTTCAATATGACCATATTGATGTTATGTTAACAGAATTTTATAAGAAATATTAACAAATAACTTTTTTTAGATACTTCATGTAAACGATTTGCTAATATGAGAATTTATACGGAAATTTTTCAATTTATATATATATATGGATAAATGTGTGTGTGTGTGTGTGCGTCTGTTCGCAGTGAAAATAAGGAAATAAACGCAATTTTTGCAAACTTCGAAATTATATTAAGATCTTATGGTACAGAATATTAGATAAATGCATATTTGTTGAGAAAATGCAATTTTCTTCCATTTTTCGTTCAAATTTAACCTACGTACAACGATGCAGTCCCGATTTCTGACAAACATTATACGATTTTCGCTGTCGGGTAACTTTATTTTTGGAAGAAAATGAAGGCATTTAAGTCCAACTTGAAGATCATGCACTGGCATATTGGAAAACTTTCGGAAGATAAATGAATAAAGGCAAGGTAAAGAAAGTCCAATATGTGTTGCAACAGCATTTATTATGGCTTATTTATTTATAATGGCTTATTTATTTATAATGGCTTACTTATTGGTTACTTATTAAATGTCTATGATTTAGTTTAAGGAACCGAGCGATCAATACAAATGCAAAAGTACCTACACATAAGTTTCATAGATTACGCATTAGCATATTTTGGAAGGATATTAGAATGATCCAGAATCTATACTGGAAGCAAAACGTCTGCATACGGATAGAAAAGGAATTATACAAAAATAGAAAATGGTCTAAGACAATATATTTTCAGACCGGACGGATGCAACCTTACAGCGAGGCGATTCTGAGAGATTTAAGAGTTCTACTATGATTCATTATCGGCAGCAAAAATCTTAACATAGCATACCTACGAACAATAATCGGTATGTCCCCATTCACATAAATACAATAGTAAATACTGTATGTTCGTCTTCTGTTGGAGATTCGTCTCAAGCTAAACTAGTCGAACTATCTGACGAGGCTATGCCGAAGGGCAGAGTTTTGCTGCCTAGGGTGGTAGACAGCTACCCGACCACGCTTTTTACGGGGTCTACGTGGATTTTTTGCCCGAGCCTACGGGCTCAGATACCCCACGTTAAATTCGGCCTTGTGCCATATCTGACCGAGTTGCGTGGTTGGCAAATATCCTACAGTTGGAGATTCGTATCGAGCTGTGCTCGTCAAACCTTCTGACTGCGGGTAGAGAGGATCACCAGACGATGTTGAAAGGCAGAGTCTCGTCCGGGAAACAGCTACTCGAACCGTTTTATACGGGGTCTACGGGGAATTTTTGGCCGAGACTACCGGTCCGGATAACTCACATTAAATTCGGCCTTATGCCACATCTGACCGCATGGGGCGATTAGTAGATATCCCGCAGTTGGAGATTCATTGTGGAAATCCCATGACTCACGTCTAGCATTTGACTGCTTTTTCTACAGGCGCTAGCGTATCTTATATGTGTTGTTCTTGTCCTGAGTATCATCGTTCATTACCAACTTTTGTGTGATTATTTCATTCAGTAATCTTCCGTAGGTTACAAATCATAGGAAACAGTAATGAAACTAAAAGAAATCCAGGAGATATGACTAAACGTCGGTTACAAAAAGTTTGAATTTATGGCTGTTAGTAAAAGGAATAGCTGAAGCATGACAAATAGAAATTGGTGATACCAAAGTAAAATTTAAATATGTATGAAGTATTTTAAGAGAGGACGTAAAATACGTCAGGGAAATTCGATGGCGCGTTTGGTATAGTGATATAATGAATTCAAAGCTAAGAAAATTATTAAGAAACAGATAAATTTAGTTTCGAACTGAACTATTACGTAATATTGGTCCTTACATATGACAGTGTATGCTTGAAAATCTCTTCACGGATGAAGAAGATACTTGAAACAACAGAAATATGGTTCTACAGAAGGATGCTGAGAATACCATGGATAGAATATGTGAGCAACGACGAAAATTTAGTGAAAAAACAGAATGGAAACTTATACTTGATATCTGTCAGAGACAGTTGAAATTTCTTGAATATATAATGAAGAAAGAGTGCTTAGCAAATGTGATACTCACATAACTAATTGAAGGCAAGAATGTCAGAATAAAGAAAGCATAACGTACTTAAGATATCATTAGTAATTGGATGGCGGAATAAGGTTTACTAAATATAACAGAGGAGGCTCGGTGGAGTAATGGATAGCGGCTCGGATTGCGGTATCGGAGAGTCGAGTTCGAATTCCAGTCGAATCTATTACATTCACTTACGTGCTAATACGCTTGGGAAACGTATGAATCCCCCTATGAGTAAATAGCAGGAGAGACTGGATTCTATAGTCTTGCTTGGAAACTGGTCTATTGCAAAAAGAATTGCCAACATACTCCTGGAAAAAATCCCCTCGTCAGTCATGTATCGAAAGCTACATGATCGCTTAAGCGTGTATCACGCATGGCACATAACTGACAGAGATATAACGAATTATTAGAGCTACAAAGGTAAGAATTCTGTTATCACCTTTTTTTACCATGTGCGTAACATAATTTAATCAC
>OZ010590.1:39936804-39941804 GCA_963932145.1 Acanthosepion lycidas | reverse complement strand
TCTAAAAATAAAAAATACTAATAAAATTAATGCTAAATTTACGAGAGTGTAATCAGAAAAAAATCAAGTAGAGAAGCAACATCGAAGTGATAATATGTCCAGAGACTGAAATGTGAAAATAACAGAAGTAGAAAATAAAATGCTCAGAATACTCATAGATAAAAATCAGTGGCAAGTCAACTCCTAAATATATCAATAAACTAAGTCATGAAACGGTTACACGGATCGATTCCCAATAACCTTATCTCGAAACTAATGAAAAAATAGATTTTCAGAAAGCTTTTACCTCCAATGTTACTGAAAACTTTTTTGCACATTCTTCAGTGCATTTTCTTCTCCCCAAAATGTGCAATATATATATATATATATATATATATATATATATGTGTGTGTGTGTGTGTGCGTGTGCGTGTGCGTGTGTATGTGCGTGTGTAAGTATGTGTATGTCTGTGTTACTTTAGTCGTTATTTTTAGTAGATACCCGCATTTGCAATAGACGCCAGGTTTCTTTTATTTAAACAGTGTATATTATATGTATCGGCCTGTGTACTCGAAAAATCCTAGTAAAGAAAATGTTCTCTTTGATATGGTTCGAACCGGTGTCCCCCATTAAAGGGGGAACCGCCATTTTCTCTGCGGAGTCCTTTTGACCTCTCGGCGACATTTTCACGTTCAGTATATTTTTCCCAAAAGTTCGTAACTACTAGGTTTCCTATGCGAAACGCAAATCAACCAAGTTCCAAAAGGTTAATGGATATATTTGTAATCCGACATTTTTCTTCAAATGTTATTTGAGTGAATACTCTTATTTTTTTTTTTTTAATTTTAAACAGTGTGTATTACATATATCGGCCTGCGCACTCCAGAAATATTATTAAAGAAAATGTGCTTATGGAGTAAGCATTGACAAAGCTTTCAACATATTTATGGTTATTTTACAGACGAGAGATCTTAAGACGCAAGAACAAAATATATGGTCCTTACCTTTAATTATTTAATTTATTTATACTAGCAGAGCTACTCGATTTTGCACAAGTCCTGCATCAAAATAATATCAATAATGTACAAATTCATGGCGAATAATATTAATAATAATTATAATTATATTTAAACCTAGGTTACTCAAATTATTATAACAATATTCATTGCAATTTAATTTAATTTTTGTCACTTTTTGAATAAATATATAAATTAATACATCTCTAAATCTTTGTTCGGACATGCGCGTCTTATTTGTCCTCCAACAATATACATTATTTAAACCCTTAAAAATCGTTATACCTTCTGATTCAGCGAGAAAATTATTTATAAACAATCCACCAAAAAACTGATATCACTGGCCACCTAATGGGAGAGGGGATGGAGAATTAAAGCAAAGAAAAGTCAGGATAGAAATAAAAGGACCAATGAGCAAACACTCCTTCCGGATAATTACTATGAAAGTATTTATAGAAAAGACAAAGGGAGACAACTTTACGGCAAAGTGATTGGAGCCGTAACGGCAGATCAAGGCAAATAATAGTTGCTGATTCTTGTTTTTTTTTTTTTTTGGATTATGTCGAGGAGCTCTAGATAAATAGAAGGAACACCGGACCATATGTGGCAGCCATATTCCAAGACGAATAGTATTAAATCGAGAGAATCAAAAACATTAACTATATCCAGATAAATGTGACAGCTTTTTTTGTCACATAGCCTTTAAAGGAGCGGTAATAAGCAGATGATTAGAATCGGAAATGTTCATTCAAAATCTGATGTTCAATCAAGAAAAATATTTTGGTCCCAAAGTTATCATGTCTTAATTGAAAACGAATAATGAAGATCATATTCATGGCAAATAGTTTTTTTTTTCTCATATTTGCCGTGTCCCTCCAGGACGTGGCATTAATGGCTCTCCCAGATTCACTATGCTTTGTATCTAATAGTAATTGTTGTCTTTTAACTAGCTCTCCTAATCCTTGTTCTGTCAGCTCGTTATGTAGATTATGAGTCGCTTTCTTCTATCCTATTGCACCTATCATATGATGTGTGTGTTAAATTTTCCGAACCCCTTTCCTCCTTATAATCCCTAGAAATGTCAAATGTTTCTTTCTAATGCTATATATACGTGTTTCTTTTTCATTTTCTTTTAAACTTTATCTTTGCTATCATGTTAGGTCTTTGACATTTCAGCATATCCTACATTCTTTATACTATTTGTTTTCTTACGAAAATTTCCCGTTTTTTAATACTTTGCTTAGATTCAGGAGGGCACTTTCGATATCCCAAGGTGCCTTCTGATCTCGGTGCCACTATTTTAAAACACTTTCTAGACCTTGTTTTACTTTATCCATTTTTAGTGTTTCATTCGTTTATGATGCAATTAGAATTCTTTGCTAGAACCTGCGCCTGCGACCCTACCAACACAAAGTCTGCCAAACAAATACACTTAAAGTGACAAAAGAAAAACGAAGACACACTAAGGAAATATACCAACAGAAAGACCGTGCAATATGTGCAATGACAGGCATCTACTTATGCAGTTATAGAGATTGGTCAGTGTCCAAACGAACTAACACGGCCGAAGCCTCTAATCTACAACATTGGACAAAAAGGAAACTCACTTCAAATCGCGAGTCAAGGATTTTCCAAAACGCGATTACCAATTACAACCTTCGTGGAATTCTTCTCAGATCATATTTAGTTGCTTGTTTTTAATGTATTATATCTCTTTTTAAATAAACACTTCCATTCACAAGAGTTAATTCTCCATGATACATGTGTAGTATTCATTAATGTTTTATAGCGAACACATCTGTGATTCCAACATTTAAAAGACGACAATTATATAAATTGCGTGCAAAAATCAATACTTATATTTTATAGACTATTTGCTGTTGGAAAACCAAGGGTGGAATTTGGATTCTTTTGACAAGTTTCTTATATAATGTCACTTCCTTATCAAAAAAAGTAACAATTATTATATTAAAGGTTTAATATATTAATTAATTAATTATTCTTCTCTGCAATGATTTCGTGAATATATGTTTTCTTACAGAGTTTACAGTTACCTGTTAACAAAAACGTGCTGAGTTGGATAATATTTTTATATTCTATATTCATGTAGTATCACGTGCACTCTTGTTTTATGTGACAAGTCCGTACAAGGCGTGGGTGGTCATCGTTCTCCACAACTTCTTACTTTTTATTTTTGCTCGAATAACTTCTATTCTTTACACTCTTTGTATTTTTTCTGCTATTCATTTACTGTGTTTCTCCATTTCTTTTGCTTTCAATATGCCTGTCAAGGTTAGATTCTCCATGTTTTCTGTTTTCATTATGTGTCTCAAAGAGTTCATTCCTTCTGGTTGTGAGTATAATGATATTATGATAAGTAGTACTTAATCTAAAAGAAACCCAACCATACTAGGTTTGTAGGAGTAATGGATAGCGGCTCGGATTGAGGAATCGGTGAGCCGAGTTCGAATTCCACTCGAATCTTTTACATTCACTTACGTGGTAATACCCCATTGGAAAAGGTATGAATCCTGTTCTCCACACCACAAGCTATAGATAAATAGCAGGACAGACCGTGGATATCGACTGGTCTACCGCAGAAAGAAACAGTAACCTACAGCGGAAAAAAAATCTGCCTCGTCATTCATGTATCGAAAGATAAATGATCGCCTAAGCATGTATCACGCATGTAACATAACTGACTGAGGTCTGTATCAATGTCTTTACAAAAACATGGAAGATCATCAATAGTTCCTGGAATGTTGACTCCGCCAGAAGTGTTACCATCAAACTATTCAAGAAAAACGTTATATTTAAAATTTATAAAAATACCTGCAACACATAACGTATTCTCTGATGTAGCTGATATAATTATTGCCCGATAAATTAAATTTCTTTTAGTTAAAAAAATGTTCAAAGTCATTTGCAACAATATGCGTTAAAATGCATTTTTACAAATACTTAATGCTTTTAAAGTAGTTATAGCTGACAAATTTTTAGAATAAACAGAAAATATTTTTTAAAATAAAACCTGTCTCAAGTATGTAAAATAGTTACTGTATATAGTAAAACATATCTGAAAAATTGAACGGCGATATTAAAAGGTTAAACTTAAAAAATCTATTTTAAAATATAAAAATATGAACATAAACTCAACAGATATACAAAAATGTAAAGGATTATTGTATGTCAATTATATTTAAAGGTGCTGCTAGGGTGGAAGTATGGATAGCGCGTTGAGGAACAGGTGTTCCGGGGTCATTATGTAAAAATACTTGTGCGAAACATATTAATCCATTTTTTCTCCTCCAGCTATGGGTAAATAGGACAGGCTGTGTCCTTTGGGTGGCAACGGGTCTAGATGATGTCCAACGCAGAATTCAAAACCTTAAACGATGGGTTACATAACATCACTAACCAGAAGTTGACCAATCATAGTGCTACACTTACACCCCATGGTCAATCAAAGAATGAAAAGTCACTCGATCTGTAATATGTTCGAATGAATTTTCGCCCCTGGAATTTATTTTGACTGTTTAAAAAGATGGTTTATTACATAATTTAATCTAAAAATCTTCACTAAAAAATAAAATTAAATAAAAAAGATTCATATATAAAGAAAATACAGTTACTCCCGTTGAGCCATAAGAAGCTATTATTCCGCTTTCTTGATTAAGAAGTGGATTTATGTAGTGTAGTAGAAATTTGTTTTATTGTCAACGTTTGAAAGTGAGATCTGATCTTTTTTTATAAGTTTCCATTTTTCTGGAAAATTGATTAATGCCACTTTCTCTTCTAGGCAAAGGTCACATTGATTAAATTTGACGTTAGAAAAAAAAAGAAAAAACTGCTGCAGCTTAAAGCAAAATAACCAGAAAGTGAGCTATATTACAGACTATGAAATATTTAGTAATATTGCTTGAAACTGTACGCCCCACCAATGGAATGTCGAATTCTATTCAGAATATCTATATCTGCAAATACTGTATTTCCGATACTGATAA
>OZ010590.1:39849304-39931804 GCA_963932145.1 Acanthosepion lycidas | reverse complement strand
ATTATACAAAAAAATATCTTGAGATACTAAAAAGCAAATTTCTTTAATAAAATCGCCATTAGCTTCGACTAGGTCCTCCAGATGACTTCGGAATCTCCGGCACTGTCTTTTTTTCTTTTAGTTTTTCGAGCTACCGTACCTTCGTAATCACCATTAGACTCAACTAACTCTTTCCAAATCTTCTGCACTGACCACAGAGTGATACACAGACTCTCTGTAATTTTTTATTCGAGCTTCCGGCTCGAATACCAAGCAGTACATCATACCTACTCCAAATTTCAAGCAGAGTGAAATGCTTGATGGTGCTCTTTTTTCTCACAAACGATGCCAAACTGACCGCATTATACTCTACAGTTGACCAAATCAAAAACAGACAACGCGCATGCGAGAAATTCCAAATATGAATAGCGACAATTTATCCATTGCACAGTATCTTTGAATTGAAGAATCTAAAGTTATTCCAGGTCCTTTGGAGCTCTTAATAAATTTTCTATTGTTATTTCTCTTAAATCTTTTCCGACATCCATTTACTCAACTCACTATGTAGGTTATGCTTTGTTTTCTTCTTCTTATCTTGCCTTTAATCTGTCCTGTCAGTATCAGATTTACAAACCCACATTTATCATTATGTGCCCGAGAAAATTCAACTGATTTTGCTGATGTTAAGTATAAGTTACATTTTGTTTCAATTTCCTCCACAACTTCGTCGTTGCTACCATATTTGATCCATGACATCCTTAGCATCCTTCTGTAGAACCACATTTCTGTTGCTTCAAGTCTCTTCTTAATCTTTAAGGAGATTGGCCAGTATTTACTGCTATAGAGAAGTACAAATATCACGTAACAATTCATTACTCTTTGCTTTGTTTCTAATGAAGTGTTTTCTCTTTCTTAATACTCTGCATAGCTTTTGAAATACACATTTCCATTATCCCAATACGCATTCGGATTTCCTGTCGCACATTACCTCCTCTATTAAAACACTTCCCAGATATTTAAATTGTTGTACTTGATTGATTTTGGTATCTTTGATTTGTAATTTGTATTTTAGGCTCATTCTTGGCTAAGAACCATGCAATTTGTCTTCTTGCAATAGATGTTTAACCCTTTCTTTTCGCTTTCCATCATTATCTTCTGGGGGATATGTGCTTAGTTTTCTTTCCACGTCTGCTATCAACACTGCGTCATCTGCATATCTTATGTGTTGACATTGTGACCGCAAATAATGAATCCTGGTAGGATATCTAATTCTCTGTGCCACCATGGCAAGTGGCTTAAAATCTCTATAACTGACCTCGATGGCATACGAACCCTTAACTTTTCAATTACTCAATCTCTCAGACAAGTGGTTGACTTTCCCATTCGTTTCCCCAATAAACATAACAGCTTCCCTTCTCGATTTCTGTTTTACCTCCAGCCCCGAATCTTGTCGTGAGACGCAGCTCTCCCCTCTTGGGAACTTTGATCATGCTGTAGTGTCTGTCAACATCTCCTTGTACTCCACCCCCACAAAACAACCTCCTACCAACAGAACATGTTTCTGTTAGCCACGAGCTGTTATTTCCAACTATTCAAATACAATGCCAATCGACATCTCCAGATGCCCTGATCTATTCCTCGTCCTTCTCTTCATCTTTTCCTCTATCACGCCTCTTTACTCCTGCTTCCACTCTCTGTAACCCCTTGCGTGCTAGTGGCACTACAGCCTTGCTTGGGGTGAAAAGCTTAAAAAAAAGACGATAGATATTTGTCTTACACGCCTTCCTATTTTTCTATACCTTCTGAAGTCATTTTCTACCCGTATGCAGGCGGTTGGCTGCAAGTAGGTATTTGTCTCCGCACTAAGACTAGTTGTGACACAAGGTCTTTTTTTTAAGGTGAGAACCCGAGTGCGTACACCCGGGCCAGGAACTGAAATTGCTCGCAGCACCCGCAATCGTGCAATGAGAGGGAACGGCCTCGGGCAGTTGTTCCCCAGGGCTGGGAACCTCTCAATATAATTTTTGCCAGTTGCGACTCTGTCCTTTGATGGAGTCGCCTCTGAGTGAACTCTGCCCAAAGACAGAGACGCAACTGAGAGATGATAGGTAATGTGTTAGACACTACGCAAGAGAGCGATTTGCACACACTGCTGCAAGTATAGTTTCTTGATTATTCTAATATCCTTCTTAACTATATAAACGTTTCTGAACAGTTCCAACAGACCTTTGTACCGTATTTTATTGAACAGTTTTGTCGAATCTTTAAAATAAAGATAGAACCGAATCCGAAACGGAAATGCTCCCAGTGGAAATTTATCTCTAGTAATGGATGTTATGAATGAAATTTTTCCCACCAATCACAACCGTTTATATGTCTAAAAGTTTTACATTAGCGTTAAAGAAATTCAGTTCAAGATTGTTTTGGAAGTTGAGGTCATAAGTACCTACCTAGAAGTCATTTATATTACTTATCTTTGACAAACATGTATCCACGTCAATGATTCATAATATGACTGATACTATTGCTTTAAAAATACTTATATGCCTACAATTTATAGTGTTATTTAGACTTTGGCTGTAATCTTCATATCACTTAGTATATATTAAGTCATTTTTCGACCGAAGAAATTCTTCAAATCTACTGATGGACACAAAATTTAAAGTTTATAAGAGAAAAAAAAAACTTACGTCAGCAAAGCGGAAGTTTTCAATTCCTAAAATAATAAGAAAAGAAAGAATATATGTTTCTGTAGGTTCATTATCAGAATACATTTTGTCAGAAGAGACGAATAATTTGACCAGACAAGTGGAAATGTCTCTTCTGCTGAACGCGAAGTATTTTAGCCGGCATGGTTTCTAAGTGAATGGTGAATAAAGAGAGAAAAGAATAGAATCAAAAGACACGAGAAAAATGAAATCTAATGGAATAAGTTAAAAGAGAGAAAGACTTCTCCGAATATTGGATTTTATCTTCAGACTAACGATCAAACTTACCTGAAGTTCTTTTAAGTTTGTTTTTATCTCCTTTCTTCTTTTTCTCTTCCTCCAGATATCGAAATATCTACTTTTATTAATAACTTCTTAGTTTTTGTCAGTTTATTTTTTGCATATGTAAATGGACTGGTCTATCTTGCTAGTGAGGAGGTATTACAAGGCAGGAGTTTTAGTTTGTGCCTGACGTTTGTCATGCGCATGAAACTCAAAAATACATCGACCGATGAGAAACAAATGTATATTTGCTAGTAGTATTTATTCCAGATGTGTTATTTTATATTCATCAGCGCTCCCGGCAGTCACTGTGAGCTACAGCAAATTTCTCTACCCCAAATATACTTAAATGCCTATAATTGATAACAGAAGCCATTTGTTTATACCAACGGCTTCACATATTTAACACTTCTCGTTTTCACTCTCGCGTTGTCATTTGTGATGTCATTGACTGCGATGCGATTTTCGTTTCCAGCGTCTCGCATGCAAGAGTTTGTCGTCGCTTGGAAATCTTCCATGGAAACAAAACAGACTATCATTGTTGCTATGTCCGTGTTATGTTTAAATTATTGTAATTTTTATTAGTATATATTTCAGATCTGTTATTTTACATTGATTAGCACTATCGGCACTCACTTTGAGCTACATCACATTTCTCTACCCCAGCTCTCTCTCTCTCTCTCTCTCTCTCTCTCTCTATATATATATATATATATATATATATATATATATATATATATATATATATATATATGGAATATGTGTATGTAGACAGCATTTTTTTTATTAATGCATGTTTCATTAAATAATATGGACAATATAGATATTGATACATGTTCTTTTTTTAAATCCTTTCTAAGCTTTCGGCTTACATAGGCCATCATCAAAGATGTCAATTACATTACAATAAATTAGACAATACATGGAGATAACAACAATGATAGTCTGCTTTGTATGAAAACTCCACAAATATACTTAAATGCCTATAATTGATAACAGAAGCCATTGGTTTATACCAACGACTTCCCATACTTAACACTTCTCGTTTTCACTGAGATGTGGTATGTCATGGGCCATGGTGCGATTTTCGCTTCCAGCGTCTCGTATTCAGGAGCTTGTCGTTGCTTGGAAATCTTCCATGCAAACAAAACAGACTATCATTGTTGCTATGCCCGTGTACTGTTAGTGTCTAGCTAATGGTGTGTATATGCAAAAGGACGCTCAATTTATCCGGGGACGTTGAGAAAAAAGTGTTCTTTAAAGTGTTTGCCAGAAGCTAACGTGCTATCTACCTGCGAATAACCATATAGACACTAGTATTCAAAAAGCAGGAGTCCCGGGATTTCCGGGTTGTTTGGAGCAAGTGTCAATGATTTGGGCAAAGATACCCGAAGCTGAAACTGCAAGGAAGAATATTCACGTCATCTGGCTGGATTTGGCTAATGCGTACTGTTTAGTTCATCATAACATGATACAGCTGGCGTTGGAGTTCTTTTACGTTCTGCAGAGACTCAGGGTTTGTCTGGGTATGTATTTCAATCTGCTCATGCTGCGATTTTCAACGATAACATACACTACCAGGAATGTGGACGTTCAAAAGGGAATTGTTATGGGATGTGCTATCTCTCCAGTACTTTTTGTGATAGTGATGGAGGTAATATTGAACGGTCTAAAGCCAAAGTACCGTTTCTTGCAGAATGAGGTTAAAATCCGGGTAGCTATTAATGATTTACCAATAATTCAAGACGATAGGAAAATAGCACAGTTGGTTCTGGATAGACTTGCAGAGTTTGTAGACGAGATTCAGATGGCCTTCAAGCCAAGGAAGAGCAAATCACGGTCTATGAAGGGAGGTTCTGTTATTAATGAAGTGTTTTCCATCGCAGGTGAAAAGATACCAACAGTGCGGGAGCAAGGTATGAAGAGTCTTGGGAGGTGATGTAACATTCCTGTGACAGATTGTCATCGTAGGGTTGTAATCCTGCGATTAGCGGAGCTGGGTCTGCGAAGCATAGACCTATGTTGGCTTCCCGGGAAATTTAAAGTTTGGTGTATGCATTTTGGATTTAGACCGAGACTAATGTGGCCACTAACTATATATGAAATGGCAAAGTCTTCAGTTGAAATAATTGAGAGGAAACTCAGTAAATG
Organism: Acanthosepion lycidas; assembly: GCA_963932145.1. Classification (NCBI taxonomy): domain Eukaryota; kingdom Metazoa; phylum Mollusca; class Cephalopoda; order Sepiida; family Sepiidae; genus Acanthosepion; species Acanthosepion lycidas. Next base: position 39,926,684 of record OZ010590.1, on the reverse strand, counting down.
CGTACGGAAGTGGCTTAGTCTTACGAGGATTCTGTCGCAAGTCGTTTTGTATGGCAGCTCGCGTGGGGGGACTTAAGTTTCCTGTTATTTCTTTGGCGGACGAATACAAGGTGGAAAAGATAAGATCGCAGCCCAATGCTGTGTGAATCTAAAGAGGCTGTAATCCGTGCAAATGTGCCGGAGGTGAAGACCGGAAGAAAGTAGAAAGTGTTAGACGTGATGTCAGCAGTAGAAGTGATATTATATCAGACAGAAGTTCAGGGTATTACAAGGGAGAGATGGTCATGTCTTGGTCTAGTTCAGAGGGAGCGATTCTGATCAGAGGTCAGTGGACAGGATTGACGCAAGTTACAGGAAGATGTTGTTCGGAAGATCGAGAAGGACAGACGATTGCTGCAAACTGCCCAACAGGATCAGTAGGGTGGATGGCTCAACACGGAGGGTATTGAGGGTGTTCAAATCAGTTGGTCTGCTTGATGGTCTAGGCGCAGGACATCTGAGTTTCCTCATACAGGCATTATATGATGTGTCAGCATCAGCAGCAAATTTGAAGATATCGGGAGTGCAGGAGTCACCCTCCTGCTGTTTGTGTGATGCATATGGAAACCTGTACCACGTACTACTGTCATTCTGTCCGAAGGCGGTAGAGAACGGCTGGTACACCTTTAGACATAACTTGTTTCTGGAGGTTGTGGCAACAGCTTTGAGAAGTGTTTGTATACCATCGACGGACCTGCGAAGGATTGCCTTCCTGAAGCAAGGTGTGACTGGCACAAAGACAAAGACCAGATCAGGGGACTCAAGGAAGTGGAGAGTGTTGTTTGATGCTACACTGCCGGTGGAGTTATTATATCTGAAATGAGCCCAGATTTAGTGTTAATTGATAACAAGAAGTAACATCTACTGCTTGGTGATCTGACAGCAGCATAGGAAGAAGGCATTGTAGAGGCTCATCGAAGGAAGCTGCTTTACTATGAGGATCTGGTGGCTGAGGTCCGTGAAAGGGGATACGGTTGTACCCTGGTGCTGTTTAAGGCTGGCTGTAGAGTATTTCCTGTTGCTTCCTTAGAGATATTACTCAAGTGTGCAGGTATCCAACAGCCGAATAAGATAATAAAGAACTGTGGCGAAAAAGAGGTGGAAGGCAGTGCATGGATTGCCCAGAAATTCGTATCGAGTAGCGTCCATTTAACACAGACGGGTTGCAACGTAGCATCATTCAGCTGTTGCGGGCCCACCGTGTGGAGAGGTACTGAGCTTAATGGGCTGAAACCTTGCTGAAGCACGGACAAAACCTAAAGATTGCAGCTGGTCTGGAGCACATGATGTGTACATGTGTTCGCATATATATATGTATGCATATATATGTGTGTATACATACATATATGCATATTTGCATGTGTGTGTGTGTAAGTATGTATATATGTATGTGTGAGTATATTATATATGGGTGTATATATGCATATTATTGTGTATGTATGTATATAAGCATATAAAGGTTTATATATATATATATATATATATATATATATATATATATATATATATATATATATTGCGTGGGTATTTATGTGTGGTACCATTATGTATGTGCATGTAGGTGTTTATATGTGTATATATATATATATATATATATATATATATATATATATATGTAAATATATGCGTATATAAGTATAAATATATGTATGCATTGTATATATGTGTTTACATGCTAATTGTGTACATTTCTATATGTGTTTATAAGTATATGCCACTCACACACACACACACACACACATATATATATATATATATATATATATATATATAGTATTTTATTATTTTGAAGATGAATTAAATATAACGAATTTAAGGTTTTTATATATTATATTATTAATTTTCACTCTATCTATATTATTGCTATTATAGTAACGTAAATTAGAAGGTGATAATATAATGTTTTGCGTAATTTCCATGTATTTCACTAGCTGTCATTTGTATTTCTCGCTCCTACCACTACAAATTTCTTTCATCAATAATTTTTATCTACAGGAAAATTTTTCTAGGTTAAGCATTTTTGACATATACTTCCTGTTCTCTTGTGATAAATTTAAACAATTTCTGATGAGGCAGATATGAAAAATTTATCTGTCAAAATAAATTTATTAAAGTATTCTTTGATAATATGCTATTTTCCTGTGATATTAGGTTAGTGCAAAAATAATGTCGTTTTCTCACATAGTAACATATGTGAGAAAACGACATTATTTTCACCAACCTAATATATATATATATATATATATATATATATATATATATATATATATATGCATATATGCATACACACACGCACACATATATATATATATATTATTTGTTTATTATAATTTTATCATATAGACAAAACCATTTTACTCATTGAAACCAAGTTGCATCTTTGTAGTGAGTAAAATTGTTTTGCCTATATGATAAAATTATAATAAATAAATGATTATCGCTCTACTATCGGCATCGTGCCCTCTTTTGGATTAAAGCTGTGAATGTTTGGAATTTATATATTACTTTCGTTCTCATAGCATCGGGTATATATATATATATATATATATATATATATATATATATATATATATATATATATATATATAATAGGTAGAAAAATACAATAAGAAGACATTTTTTTAAAAGCAAAAGCTAAAATAAAAACAACCTGTTTCGTCCCAGGACTTATCAAGTTATTTATTCTGGGAATTTAAAAGCGTGTAAATTAATTTTAATTAACGCATGTAATTGAATGGGGAGAAAAAGACATTATGAATTTCAAGGGACTAGAGTCCAATAATATTCAGACCCTGCAAGCATTCCCTCTGTTTACAAAGGGAAGGCTCACGAGATCTGATAGACCAGGACTCCAGGACCTTGAGGTGAAATGTGGAGTGGGACCTTGATAAAATATTAAATCCGTCACCACTAAAATGTTCCACACATTTCCTTCTATTTATTAAATGTTCAGCAATAACAGAACCAGAACTGTTAATCAGTTGGCTATTCCTGGAGGACGGATTCAAAATCCTGGGGTGTAAATGCTGTTTTATTCTCGAATCCAAACGCTGGGACGTCCTCCCTATGTAGTCGTGTCCACAACTACACTTGTATTGGTAAATCACATGAATTAACATGATGCGGAGGGAGGACGTCCTTACAAATGGAAGAGAAAGCTGGACGGGTAACAAATATCACCCTAACATTCAAAAAACGGATATCCGTTGGATGTTTAGACTCCGTTATTCAAGATGTCATCAGTAAATTTAATTGGTTGAAGCCGCACTTAGCTGATAAATGCCCAGTTTATTTGCGTCTTCCCTATATTGGTACAGAGGGTGAGAGTTTATCGAAACGTATTTTACGTTTAATCAATAGTTGTTATTTTTCGGCGAATGTATCCTAGAGTTCTGGCTAGAAGATCGAATGCAATATGGGACATTCTCCTCCCCTCGGAGCAAGAGACAACGGCATTGCCGGGGAATGTGTTAACCACAAAGAATATAAAGCTGCAGACAGAATATATGGGCACTCGGTAGACAAAAATTACAGTCCACGGGGTGCCAGTTGACATTAGGGAAGATAGGATGGGTGCATTCTTCACCAAATTTGGAAAAGTGAATGAGGTCAGGGCGATTCTAGAGAAGTCGGGAATCGCAACTGGGGACATAGAGCTGCAAGTCACCCTGACGCAGAGAAGTTTTGGGATGGTCCCCAATGTTCTCATATGCCGAAAAAGAAGAATGTTAGTTGTGGTAGAGGGTCGGAAACCTTGCTGTTGGTCGGGACACATGGCGAAGGAGTGCCCCGGCAAACTTCCTCAGCCCTCAACAACTGCAACAACAGCAGTAGCAACAAAAGAGGCAGCAAAAGAAGCAGCACTAGCAGAGGAGGGAAAAGGAAAAAAAAAAGACCCAGAAGTCACTTCGAAGGAGGTAGTTAGTAGGAGGGCTAAAAATATGCCCTTTCCTCCCAAGAAAAAGGGGACTGTAATTGCATAACAACAGGCAAGAAAGGGGCAGGAGGAAAGTCCCAGCAAGGTGGAAAACCCGAGAAGGGCAGAAAATACCAAAAAGGCTGAATGCCCTGCTGAAAGCCCCAAGAAGGTAGGGAACCCCAGAAAGACAGAAAGCCCTAAAAAGGCTGAAAAGCAAGCACCTCAAACAAAGAAAAGTCATAGCAAACAACAAGGAAAGCAAGAAATGGAGGTCGACACTATGCTACCACCTCGGACGTTTACCTTAAAGAGAGGTAGAGAGGAGGATGAGGAGGTGGAAAAGCAGCTACCAAAGATGTTGGGGCGGATTAGGGCAGAGGCAAGCAGTGAAAAAGTCAGGTTCCTTTCTGTCCCGGCTGACCCGAAAAAAAATATGGCAGTACCTAAACCAAGGTGTACCTCTTCTTCCCCTACCGGTGTTACACCTCTCTCTACCTCCATCTCTCCCCTCAGCGCATCTTCAACACCCCCTCATACATCCACATCTTCCCCTCCCCACCTTTCCAGGGGCAAGAAAAAGAAAAAACTTTTTGCAGGGCCAGAAGACATTTGCAGAGTGGACAGAGAAGAATACAGGAAAGCCCTGTCCAGCCCAAAGAGGGCCCAGTTAGGGCTCTTGTATAAACTGGAGTCAGTGGATGGGAAGTCGGTGGAGGACCCGCGTAACTTTCCTGATGCCCCGGGTGTACTTACCTGTGTCAGAGACACGTGGACTCACCTGAAAGTCTGGGGGCATGCTGCGGAAGCTAAAGAAAATTCCACTAAAATGAGGATGGTCGAAACAGACTCACCCTATTTAAAGAAACTGAGGCAATATTGTTCTCCACCCCTCCCTATATAGGTGCTTAAAACTGACTTATCCTTCGGACGTCGGCGGGATTGTCCTGGAAGAACGAATGACGTCAGAGCTAGCTGTAGGGAGCCTAGGACAATCAGTCGGGGTCCTTTCGCCTACAGATTTCCGCACTATATGTGAGTAGGTTTTTGCGTTTATTCTTTTTCTTTTTTTGCAGGCCTAGACGATGGCAATTGAGATAGCTACGCTGAATGTGAGGGGCTTGAGGGATCGGGCTACAGCTGCCCGCCTTCTCCGGGACCTGTTGTCCTTTGATGTGGATGTCGCCGATGCGTGTGTGCTGGAGGATGACTTTGTCATCTATTCAGCATATGGGGACCGTTCTGCCAGAGGAGTTTCTTTGCTTGTCAGATGTACTCTTGATGCGAAGGTGGACCTTGTGCATACCGATGCCGAGGGCCGGTTGATCGGGAGGAGCGGGTCTCGTTTTTTCGCCGGTTGGGGCCGTTCCTAGTGGATTCAACGCGCCTAGTTTTAATGGGGGACTGGAATGCCATCCTGGACCCCAAGTTAGACAGGGGGCGGGGTGCTCGTGGGAGAAGGGGCGATCGTAGCCTGGTTGATCTGATCGACGATTATGGTCTCGTCGATAGATACCAGGTCGATCATCCCGGGGGGAAAATGTGGACGAGGGCTCTTTAGTGGCCTTTTGACAAGGTAGTTAGCTATCTTGATAGAATGTTAGTGAGAAGAGCCGACATAGGTCTACTAGATTGCCCTACGTCCCACTGAGTATGCTATTAGGACCACAAACTCGGTTGTGCCCGGGTGGCGTTAGACAATAAGCCTAGAATGGCCGGATACTGGAAGTTCAATCTGTCTTTACTGGACAGGCGAGACTTTCAGGAGCAGCTAATTAGATTAGTGCAGCGGGAGCTAGTGGGGGCGGTTATCGGGAATAGGTGGTGAGAGCGACTTAAGTGTAGGATTAGGTCTTTCACCACTGAGTTCAGCAAACGGCTCGCTCTAGATAGAGCTGAAAAGGTGAAGACGCTTAAGGCTAGTTATTCCCGGGCGGTGGCTAGGAAGATCCCCTAGAGATAGCCTTAGCTAGGGAGGCCCTGGATCGTTCGAATAGCGAGCTGTACATGGGCCAGCTAATTAGACATAAGTTAAGCAAGATGTCTTCCGAAGCGGTGAATTTGGGCGCAGATCTGCGCAGGAAAGAGATCCGTCGAGGTTGCGACCGTAACATTCGTGAAGTCAAATCCCCGGAGGGGCGTACTCTTCGGGCCACTGACGACATGTGCGAGGCGTTTCGGCGTCATTTCGAGAACCGGTTTACCAAGGAGCGTGGTCACCGTGAGGAGGAGTTTCGCAGCTATTTGGCTGACTTTCCTCGGCTAGCTGCGAGGGAGAGATCACGGAGGGCGAAGTCTACGCGGTATTGAAGAAGGTCTGGATGGTTTGCCCTATGAATTGTACTTGAGGCTGTCGCACATCTTTGTTCCGATTTTCACTGCAGTGTTCAACAATTGGTTTCGGTCGGGGTCCATCCCCAACTGGATCACCAGGGGCGTGATCACTCTGTTGAAAAAGGGCAAAGGTGGTGGGGGGAACCTCGACGATTACAGGCCCATAACTCTGCTAAACACAGAGTTAAAGATTATGGCCAAGATCCTGCATGAGCGTTTGCAGTCAGTTGCCGAGTCTCTGTTGGGACCTGAGCAGACTTGTTCTGTGAGGGGCCGAACAATTCAGAGCAACCTGCATCTGATCCGCACGATCATAGAGGGAGTAAAAGACGACGAAGAAGCCGCGCTGATCAATTTGGATCAGTCCAAGGCATTTGATAGGGTCGACCATCGCTACCTTGCTACTGTCCTGCAGGCCGCTGGATTCGCACCCAAATTCGGCCGCAGAATTAGCCTCCTGTATCGCTCCCCCAGTGCTGTGGTACAGGTGAACGGAAGGTTGTCGGACGCTTTTGTGCTGTCTAGGTCGGTTCGTCAGGGTTGTCCGCTGTCGCCTCTTCTTTATGCTTTGGCGTTGGAGCCTCTCCTTTGCCGGCTGAAGGACGAGACCGGCAGTCCGGCCCTACGTTGAATTGCCGTTTCTCGAGGGTCTCGAGCCAGGGTTCCGCGTACGCCGATGACGTATCACCCTTCGTGTCGTCCCGCAGCGACATTGAGGCGGTGCAGAAGGCGCTTGATGGGTACGAGAAGGTTCACAGGGGCCAAGATAAACCACGACAAGTCGTCCGGCTTGCGGTTAGGTGCCTGGAAGGGGTTCGCTCTTCCGGGCCAATTCGGTTGGACGGACGGTCCTGTCCGCATTCTTGGAGTGTGGTTTGGGCCCGACCTCCACCTGAAGAAGAATTGGTCTGAAGTACGAACAAAGGTCGATTCTGCCGGTCAGACTTGGAATTGACGGAGGTTGTCCGTGATGGGCAGGGCGTAGGTGTGTGCTACATACATTTTCCCCCTGATTCTTTATCGATTGTCCGTACTTCCTCTCTGTAAGGCCCACAGGAAGGCGCTCGAGCGATGGCTATCCTCCATTTTATGGAGAGGACGCGTGAACAGGGTCGACAGACGAGTCTGCACTAAACGTCCGTGTCATGGGGGGCTGGGAATGCCGCACCTGCTGAGTCACATCCGTGCCTCTAGGTTGGCTTTCCCACGCTGCGCATTGACTGGAGGAGATCCGATTCTGGAGGGGTTTGTTAGGGACGTGTTCCCTGGCCTTACCATCAATCCTTCCCATCTCGAGTGTTGAGCGCCGTCGTAAACCCCGGGATAAATCGGTTTTCCTTCGAGAGTGTCGGTCAGCCTTGAGGGCCGTTCCCCGGTCCAGTGACGTTCCTCGGCCTAGGAAGGTCTTCTATCGTGGATTAGTGGAGGGGCCCGCGAGGATCCCCTACGAGATACGCTCGGCTTGTCGGAAGAGGAGTATCGCTCCTACTGGTCTTGGGCGCCAGCGGCGGATTACCTCAGTAACCCTGAGTTTTCGCTTACCTGGCGATTGGCTCGGAATCGGCTGTCTCTCAACGACAAGGCTTTCATATGGGGTTTGGCGGATTTGCCAGACTGTGAACGGTGTGGCCTTGGCTTAGAAGAAACGGCTTCGCACACCTTCTACCATTGCCCCCGGCTCCGCCCCTTATGGGACCATGTCGGCAAGCTGACGGCTCGTCCCGAACAGTTTGTGTCCATTGATCGCGCATACGCGTGTGACAATGTGTCGCCCTCGTATTCCGGGGTGAAATGGATGGTATTTCTGACGCTGCTGGCCACGGCTCGAATGGTGATTTGGACGACGCGAAAGTAGGAAGTCTTGCGAGGCAGCCGTCTTTCTCATTAGCATCTAATCCAATTCTTTGAGCATCAGCTCAAGATGAAGATTAGATCCGATAGAAAACGGTTGCATTCGACAGTCTTTAGCGAAAGGCGGGTAAAAGAGGCGAGCTTGCTTCGTGTGAACGGGGCTAGCCTTGATTTTCTCTTCTAGGTCAACCTATTGCACATCGGGGTGGCTTCCTGTGGAACCCTCCCCTTGGTTAGGTTAGACAAGCTTCAGTGTACCTAGTTAATGTGAGTAAGTGTTGTTCCTGGCCTGCATCCCGACCGCTCTTTGGTTATGATCCAACCTCCACAGTTTGTCTTGGCCTCCTTTTATCTCGACTGGGTCAGCTTTATATTTTCCCATTCCCGTATAATAGTTTATCTTTTTCTCACTCCCTTAGCGAGAGCTGGCTCTTGATTCTGTCCCCTGGTCAGAATCCATCGGCCTCTCTGTTTTTGAGGGTTTGACGGTCCCTACTAACATCAATTATGTTTAGTTTGTATTTTGTGTTTTTTATTTATTTATTATTGGGATCATTTCCCCCTCCCGCCTCGTTCTATCATTATTAGAATTTTATGTATATTATTTATTCATCATCAAATTTTTATGGATTGGGGCACGTTTTTTGTAGGTCCCCCTTGAGTGGATGTGGTATTATGGTGGTTGAAGGATTGTTTTGTGATGGACGAGTTCTTGTGGTGAATGGGTAAATTGTAATGTATGAATGAGTCGTGAATCTGATTAGCTAGGTATAGGATAGTTAGTTTTGACCAGCCTTTACCCCTCCCCTTCATCGGCCACGTGCCACAACTTGTATTTTAAAAATACAATAAATATTCAGGGATCAGGATATTGAGTTACAACGTGCTTTATTTTTGTCTGCCAGCTGGACGCTAGCTGGGACCCTTAAGCCGGTAAGTGCTGTTTGTTGTATTATTATTCTAAAAGCAGATAATGTCCTACCCTGTCACTACAATTTGTCTACTTACTGATTGTGAATATTGAGCATCCTGAATAAGGGGATCAATAGTTTCAATATATTGGTCATAGAACCTACATTTTCGGTCCGTAATATTATGAAAGATATTAGCCTAGTTGTTTAGCGTAAGACGTCTCTCTCACTATTTCTTTCTTTCTTTCTTTCTTTCTTTCTCTTTCTGCAGCAAGAATAAATCGAGCAGTCTCATCTTCTCACCCTTAAGTCTTGAAGCCATTTTTGGCTAGCGAACTCATCTACAACGTTATTTATTTTCTTCAGAGAAGGAACTGGTTAATCGAGCAGTGCTTCTCAAACTATCTGATATGACAGACGGGCATTTTTTCTCAATGTGTCACGAAACTGTAATATTTAGTGGTAATATTTATAAATATAATAAAAGTTGACTTTTTTATCTTCAATTTATTTTGCAAAAAATAATTCAATATCAAAACAAAAAAAGTAATAAAATATAAGCAGTTTATTAACACAAAATTTGATTATATTATTTAAAGATTATACAACCTTAATCGTTAAAAATGATTATTTAGCATAGCCTGGATACTGGCCGTGTACCGGTAGCTGATGTTTCGCGTACCGGCACCAGCCCGGGTCCACGACACTGATGTAGGGGATATTAGTTCCAGCTTTCTTATATTTGCTTTTTAATTAGAATTTTTGGTTGTTGTTTTAGTTTTCTTGTGGACATTAGGCAATTTTATCTACTTCACATGTATAGCCCGGATCTAGCCCGGATCTAGCCCGGATCTCTTACATAAAGCTTTTAATTTTCTTCATCCTCCATTACGAGTTATAACATCCAATCTTGTATAGCTGTATATATCTTAAGATTTGAATGACAATTCCATTTGAATCATGCTACTACGCCTACTGCTTCCTGACAGATACAGACGGTCAACACCTGCCATAGTATTGTTCAATCCGTTGCATGCGAGCCGATTGTGAATGTTTGCATCAATTATCTTGCTTTCCTTTAAGACCTAATTTATTATGATGAATATATGTTACGACTGGGATAGAAAGAATATTAATGCTCCTTTTTTCTATTTTGGAATTCAAATCAGTTTTCATTATTATTATTATTTTCTTTGATTTCTGTTGTGTATTCATTACCTTCCGGGTCCCAACCAGAGACCTAAGGTCAGAAATGGTTTCATGATATTTTCCTCTGATATTTTGTAAAAGAAAAAGAAATCTTGGATCACATAGATTTTACATAGATAAAACTCTTCGTAATCTGTGATCTCTACTTGTGAGCACATTTCTTTTGCATTTCTTTAAGGCATTGCCCTCCAGGAATGCCTTCAATGTACATATTGCAACCTTTTATAATCAATCCGAGGGGACCAAGTACATCTGGAATTATTGATGCCCTTATGTGCCACAGTTTTTCCTCTTCAAGATCCTTGTATTTTGATAGTTTTTTGAAGATCGTCATAGAAATATTACAATCTGCAGAGACTACCATGTCAATAAGAAAGCATATTCTCTTCTTGTGGTCTTTGATCACGATGTCTTGGCGATTAGCTTTGATTTTTCTGTCTATTTGTATTGTAAAGCCGCATAATATTGTTACAGGTCCTATCTCTGTGACAGGGTCTAGGTGATGTTCATACCAGTTTCTTGCAGTTTCCTTCCCGTATAATTTATTATTATTATTATTATTATTATTATTATTATTATTATTATTATTATTATTATTTTCTTTGATTTCTGGCGTTTACACATTTCGTTCCGGTTCCCGTCCAGAGACCTAAGGTTAGAAATGGCATCATGACTTTTTCCACTGACACAAATTTTTGTTTTTTTAATTACATAGTTAAAGCCCTTCGAAAGGTGTGGCCTGTACTCGGGAGAACAATTTTTTGTACTTCTTTAAGGCTTATTATTATTATTATTATTATTATTATTATTATTATTATTATTATTATAAATGCTTGGATACCTAAAAATGTCTATCTGAAACGTTTAATAAACATCAGTTGACAATGTCCTATCTCTGTAAGAAACCATGATTTTAAATCATTTTAAAAATATAGTTTCGAACCCTGCAGACGGAAATCACAGAAAGAACGCCTACGACACCAACTATATAGCTACATAATATTTATATATATAAGAAAAAAAGCATCTTTTTAAAATGATGATTTAAAATCATGGCTGTATATTCAGATTCTGATAGCAAAAATAATATACTTTCTTTTCTTTTTTTCTTAATAACTACTTATTTAATTATAATTAACAATGTTCGGTCGTTGCAGTTAGCGGCTTATTGCATTCGTTAATGTTCTTGTAATCTCAATTAGGACACTTTATTCAAATATTGTCTTGCTAGATCAATTACGACTGAGTAGTGAGTTCAATCCTCACTGGGTGCTCCATACTTTCGGCCTTGTGCCACATCTAAGCCGGGCTTAGAAAATCATTATTAGTTGTTTATGTGGATTCTAACGCATGAAATAAGGATTGCACACCCAAGTCACAAATTGCTTTTTTTTTTAAGCATTTCACCCCAAGCAAGGCGGGGAGCCACTAGGACGCAAGAGTTACAGAAAATTTAGCGCAAGATCAGGTAAGAGTGATAGAAGAAAGGATGAGGAGGAGGGTAGTGGAAAGGTCAAGGCAACTGGAGATGTCGATTGACATTACACTTGAATAGCTCTCAGGGAAACTGGAATAGGGAAGGGAGTTCAACAGCCGAGAGGTGCGAGACATAAAGCTATTGGAGTAGAAGAGACGGCTACATTTAGGGGTTTCAACAGTGAAGGGGTGAGAGCGGGATGCCAGCCTCGTAGGGCGCTTGAATTCATGCCGTCTGGGAACCAGCGAATGCAGCTCATCGGAGCAATTTCAATGAAAGTATTTGTAGAACAGACAGAGGGAGGCGACGGGGCGTCTGTGAGAAAGTGACTGTAGACGAGATGCCAGAGCAGGGCCAACTACATTGCATATCCGCCTCTGGAGCCTATCAAGAACCCTGAGGCAAACAGAAAGGGCACCAGACCATTGCAGCATTTAACGCTTATATCTAGAAAGCCTGTCGTTAGATGGTGGCATTTTGGATCATTGAACCTGATCGAAAGCTCCAATGTAGAAATCAACCCAAGACCTAACAGCAGTAATCTGTGTTTGTATCGCCGACACGGATCAATATCCAACATGACAATTCTGACAATCATTAATAAAATAGTAACATTTCTGTTTCCTTCTTACAACATTGGCCAATGTTTAAATTTTTTTCAACGTATAGATACAGGCCATGTCATGTCGAAGATAGGCACGTTGGAAATATTATGTCTATTCTCTTTTATTTGCCCTACAATATTTACAAATGAAGATAAAGTAAATTTTATTATGTCTTTGGTTTAATGAGAAATTAATAAAAAAAGCTCTCTCGCTGGATTAGTAGAAGAGTTAGAAATTAATTTAATTTTTGCGCCTTTTTCCATCATAATTTGTACAGATGCCAGAAATGTTTTCATATGATCAAGTCGAATTGTGCAGCTTGGTGAGGTGAGAATTTAAAGGTTATTATCTACGTACCATCACGAAACCGAGAGCTTCAAGAAGACTTTGCAAACGTTTGGCTGTAAAAGATATCTTTAATTCACGGCAGCATAATGAAGGTCTTAGACAATATGAGGTTTTGATGTTCAAAAGGAAATAACAAGAATGACATGGGAAATAAGATACAAAATAAATAGGCGACAGGATTAAAGAATAGTCAGTATTTAAAAGATATAAGAGAAGATAGTATATAAAGCAAAATAAATAAACGAATAATTGACCACCGATGTAAGAAAATAAACTGGCCAAAAAAGGTAAAGATTATAAAAGAGTAAACAAATTTACTATTAAGAAGCCAGAGCTTGCAATTTAGCGAAATGTCCATGGAAACCGGAGAGAAAGGAAATGGATTTTAAAATAATGAAACAGATCCGACATTGTGAAATTGATTCATGATGGAAGCTGAAATATTCATACCTTTTCTTTCCTTCATCCAATGTTTTGGTTCAGAGTGGACCGCTGATCAAGGGTCATGGAAGTATGATATTTCATTATGTCTAACGGATAGTCCCCGGCTACAGTTTCCTCAATCAATAAACTTCACCACAAGAGACAATCTCCCAACACCACCCAGTCTTCTTTTATCATCAACTTCTCCCTAGCATTCTCTCCTCTTTCTTGGTTCACTCTCTATCTACATTACTTGAGTGATACAAATTTTTCTCCTTCTCACTCAAGCATTTCTACTCTCTACCAGAGTAGCTCATTTTTTATTGCTCTCACTTTCACTCTCATTGTATTCTTTGTTATTCTCTATACAATCCCCCCTGTATCTTTCGCTCGTATTTGACCCCCTCTTAACTTTTATTTGCCCCGCTTGATAATACTATGAAAGTTTTGCATTGCTCTCTATATATTTCTTCGATACAATCTTTCTTTTCATTTATAACTCTCAAACAGTCATCCCCCTCTCTCGCAGTCCCCATATTTTTCACCATTTTTAATTTTCCCCTCTATCAATCTACACTTTATTAACTTTTTTTACTGTATTACGTTTATATTCTGTTTCTCCGTATCACTTTTCTGTCAGTCTATTTCTATTTTTCTCCCTGTTCCCTTTTTATTTTCTATTCCCATTCCTCTTCTCTTTTCTAACTAGCACTGAATTACAATCGCTTTCTCTCTTCCTTCCTTCCTTCCACTCACTTTCTTTCTTTCTTTCTTTCTTTCTTTCTTTTCCTTCCTTTTCTTCTTTGCTTACTGCCATAGTTGAATTACGATTCATGGTTAAACACTGGTTCTTGCCCGACCACCAAAGTTAAGCAATGTCGATCCGTGTCACTATCTAGATGGGTGACCGCTTGGGATTTACAGGTGTTGTAAGCTTGGATGTATGGGTGTTGTAATGGATAATGGCTCAGAATTGGAAATTGGAGGACCGAGTTTTGATTCGGATCGATAACAACTGATTTTATGATAGATAAAAACGAAACTGCACGAACTGTTAGACGAGGTACTAAATGAATGCGAGATGATAGGAATAACTATTTGTAAGAAGAGAAAAAGTTTGATCTTTAGCCAGAGATGCATCCGAAGAATTTGGAGACGTATGAATTGTTTTGAGAGAAGATGGAAAATATAAAAATGTAATAGGTAGGCTCATTTAAATAGTAAAAGACTGCATCTGAACTTGAATCAAAGTATAAAGAAACAATAAGATTACGTCAGAATCAAAGGAATGGGTGATGGATTGCTACAAAATATCAAATCTATCTGGTAGGGAATGCTGGAAAAAATTATACAGATGAACAAACGACCTTAAAGCCAATAGATGCAGTTCAATAGAAAAATGACGAGAAAGCTATTGAAGGAATATGTGCGCAAAGAAGAAACACAAACAAAAGTGACACTTGTACTTAAATTAAGATAGAAAGAGTTAACATTTCTGGAATATTCTTATTCAGCCAACCGTCCCATAGCATTGATGCATGCTTTTAACGTCTTCATTTAACAGCCGACAAGAAGAACGCAGATCGGATTTACAGTATATTTTCAAAATGAATGCAATTTTTTCAAAATAAAATCACACATTACAGAATTAAACAGGGATATGGCTTTACTCAGTGATTATGGTTTCAACAGAAATATATATATATATATATGTGTGTGTGTGTGTGTGTGCGTGTGTGTGCGTGCGCGCGCGCGCGCGCGAGAGAGAGAGAGAGAGAGAGAGAGAGAGAGAGAGAGAGAGAGAAAGGCACGGTGGAGTAATAGATAGCGGCTTGGATTGAGGAATCAGAGAGCCGAGTTCGAATTCCAGTCGAATCCATTACATTCACTTACGTGCTAATACCCTTGGGAAAAGGTGTGGATCCTCTTTTTCTTCCTCCAGCTATGGATAAATAGCAGGACGGACAGGGTTCTATAGCCTAGAAGGACAACTCTGAATTCAAAACCTGCGGAGGGCCTTTTGCGGACCTTGTGGCACCAGATCTCTGTATTCCGCCCTTCAAAAAGTGTGGATGGTCCTGCACGAAACCTTCACCACTATAATCAAATCTGATATGCTGGTGTCAGGTTGTCGATTTCCTAAGAACTGATCTGATTGACCCTTATACGCCGAATTCAACGGGAGAGTCGACTATATATATATATATATATATATATATATATATATATATATATATATATATATATATATATATATATATATATATATATATATATAGTTGGATTGTCTTGAGTTTGTAACCCTGGGTTTCACGCCCTGGCAATCATCAGACAAACTCAAGGGTTTGTCTGACGATCACAAGTGCGTGAAACCGAGAGTCACAACCTCAAATCATGCAATTAAATATGTTAGCTTTATCACTGTTATTGAGCACTTTCCAATAAGTACCGTGCATATATAATATATATGTAAATTATATATATATATATATATATATATATATTTATACACGGTACTTATTGGACAGCGCTCAATATCAGTGATAAAGCTAACATTTTCTGTTGTATGGATATGAGATTTTACCCTGGGTTTCACGTTTTTGCGATCAGACAACCTTTTTTTTTTTTTAAATTTGACTCTATTTATGCTAGTTTTACGACACGTACATACGAAATTGAAATCTTATTTCGGTGTTGAGTCTGTGTGTAGCGAAGTTCTCTCAAGAAGGGCTGGGCTGTGCACATTAAATGACATCTAATAGAATAACACTTCTTCGCACACATATACACACATGTAAACGTGAACATATATTTCTATCTGCCGTGGCCCTACATCATCCCATTGATTAAAGCGTTTCTTTATGTGAATATGGCGATGATGATTGTTTTATTTTTAACGCTGATTACTCGTGTATATCTTAAACGATTGCAATTATATTGATAGTGCTAATAGTTGATATATATATATATATATATATATATATATATATATATATATATATATATATATATATATATTCGGCCTTGTGCCAAATATAACCTACGCATAGAAAATCAACAAATTCTAGAATACCCTAACAAAAATATATATAAATATAAAAAAATAAATAAATATAAAAATAAATATATATATATATATATATATATATATATATATATATATATATATATATATATATATATATATATATAACTAAATATTTCACAGTGAACGTGCACGATAAATAATCACTTCATGCTTATATATGGCACCTCGTATTCGAATATGTCTGTCTGATATGCCGACTAGACAACAATCCCTATTTCAGACGCCGGCACAGGCACCTTTGTGTTTGTTCCAAACAAAAAATGCCACTTGTATTTTATATTGTTTCTATGCTGTGCGGACACGTGTTGCAATTTCTGGTAGAAACTTCATCACATCCCTTTATCAACATTTTGAACAAGTTTAGGATGCCTGTCTTGATCACCCAAGAAGGCTTGGACCATCACCTGATATGGTTTTTGCACACTTTGCAATGAAGCTGCCTCCCCAGACCAATAATATCAAGAAGCCAACTTCCTGAAAGATCAAAGATGCTGAAATAAACTGAGGGTCGGAAAGAACACGTTCTAAATCCACGACCATAGAGGCAGACACAGACACAGACTTGCAAAATCTTACATCCATGAATTTCAACTCTTCTTAATAGCTGCATTGTATATTTCCAGGTAAACTGATGTTTGATGTTTTAAATAAGACTTCAATATAACTAGCAGCGCTTCTCAGCATTGTGATGTCATCAAGTAAGTACAGAAAAAGTTTTTCTTCCCCAAGTACATTCAGGTTGAATTGTTTTTTAAATTAATTAATAACAACCCAGTTTTATCAACAGTGCAGTAGTAGACAGCTGAATGTAGAAAAGGAAAGGACAGTCTTGAAGATGACTGAAGGTCTAGACATCCTAAAACTGCTAAACTTTGATCTTTTTCAGCACATGCTTAGGAATGACAGGCTATTGACTATAAATTAAAAAGTAAAGCTATTTATAATTTACGTGAGAGATTTGAGAATATTCTTCACAATGGATTTGGCATGGTGAAGGTTTCTGTTCGGTGGGTACCACGTCTTCTGACACCTGATCAAAAACATCAGGCTTGATAACATAAGCGGGGAAATCTGACATTATTTGAGGCTGATCCAGCTGGTTTTGTAGAATATTTCCTAATCCATTATGAGTTTTGGTTTTATAACTTTGTACCAGAGAAAGTCCATAGAGTGAAAACACTTGCTTTAAAGATGGCCAAGTTCGTTTAACCTGCAAGGAAAGTGATGGCATAAGGTTTTAGAATCCATCCTGTTTACTATTTTCAAAAGAGCGACACCATCAATGTTGAGTATTATGCCAATTTACTGAGGATGGACAGTTTTACTGGAACTGTCAGATTTCCGTTTATCTAGAATAAAGAGTTGAAAGTAATACCTTAAATATTCCACATTTCTAGCATCACTCTTTCATAGCCATTGTAATTTTGAGACCTCGCCCTTGTATACATATATCATAGGATAAGGAACTAGAGAAACGTTTATAAAACTAAAATGTTTCGATTTTATAAAGCTTCACCAGATCATAAAATATGGAGGAGAAAACGAAAATCTCTTTAGCCTATCATGCACTTTAGCATCCTAAATGTTCATCACACATACTTATATATTATCTATTCCTTTATACACATGATGCGTGTCTGACAAATGAGAACCACCAAAAATCATAACATTCCAATACTCTGTCTCTTTACTTTTTCATTTCTAATCTCGATATCTGACGAAGACTTGATAAAGTTGAAACATATTAGATTGAGTTTAGTTTCCTACTTTATTTTTCTTTCATTTTATATCTTGTTGGGTTCCTCTCCATATCAGATCTACAAGATAGATAGATAGATAGACAGTTTTAAGGTTTCATATATATATATATATATATATATATATATATGTGTGTGTGTGTGTGTGCGTGTGTGTGTGTATGTGCGTGTGTGTATGTGCGTGTGTGTGTGTGTGTGCGTTTAAAGAGCTCACTATCAGAGATACAGCGTGTGCAAATATAAAATTTCACTCAATAGCAGGTGGTGACAATCTGCTTCATGCCTGGTCGCAAATTGAAAACGTACAGATTGCGTTCAAACCTGAAATAGATTATTTCCACTTGCTGTTGATCTCTGTATGTTTTTTTATTGTCTAAGTCACGGAATTATTTAAATTTCTAATTACACCAAAGTAAAGTCATTTGTAAGTCGGTTACACGGCAGTAAACCATAGCGGAAATGAATGCATCAAATATTTTTTTTTAATTATTATTTCGTAAGCATATAAAATTATATATACTTCAATTGAAGAAACATCTTCTGTGTGTCATTTAATGTGTATTCTTTATGTATTTTTCTAATTCTTTCTCTGGCACATTTTCTTTATTCTTTGTTTCATCACTTATGGCAATGGTTTTCAAAATCTCGTCTAAAAATACTTATTTGTTCGCAACTGATGATAATTAAAAGCAGTTTAATTTTAAGAACCCAAAAAAAAAGGTATCGGTCGAAAATTACTGATTCAAATCAACAGAAAGCAGAAAAAGAAAAAAATGTCTAAATATATCGAGAAAAAGTAATTCTGCTCTTGAAAACACTGAGGAAAATGAGAAAGTACCAAATTAATCTTGAATGATCTGGCCTAGATAAAATATAAATGAAATCTCATTTTGTCCGATTGGTGAGGAAAGAATTCTTGAGAAATAATGTTGCTATACGTGGACTATATGATAACTGACACTATATGAAATCTTTGATCATGGCATAAAGTTTTTTTTTTAAATTGCCTACCTAGTAATTCGTAAAAAAAGGAATAAGAAATACTATAAACAAAATAAAAACTGAAAATTAAATGCGACATACACACACACACACACACACTCACACACACATATTATATATATATATATATATATATATATATATATATATATATATATATATATATATATATATATAGCTTTTTCCTGCGGAGCAATGTAAAGTACCAGGTTGAGAACTGGCGCGGCTAACTGCCCTTGATGAAGGTGAAGGAGTCTCTCTGAGCTTTGGTTAGCAATCCTTTTGGTGTTGGTTTCACGATAAAAAAAAACCCCAAAAAACTTTAGATGGGAAGGAAAGCTCATGACAGCTTTAACCGGTCATTATATTGCATGTGTCTGCCGAGAGGCGCGTACTTGGCTGATATTAACTGTAATCCAAAGAGGTTAAACTCCGCGATAATAACACATGAGGACTGTCGTTCGGAGTTTCCTTGGCAAGTCTTTTGCACCGTTACTTTTTTATCGACAGATCCAAAAAGTGTGGATGGGCCGACACAAGCCTTCACCACTTGTAACAAATCATTGTGTTGGTTTTCTGACAACTACATCTAATTAGTTCCACACATGTCCGGCTATTGAGTAAAACTCTACCAAACAACATCAACTTCATCTTGGCACTTGGAATGTACGAACTCTCCAGGACAACAACTCAGCACCAAAAAAAAAGAAAAAACAGATCTGGTCTCATTGGAAGTACAACATTGATATAGCTGCACTGAGAAGTAAACTTCAGTCGACTACATGAAACTAGAAAGCAAAATAAGACATCTAACAGTGTTCCTGCTGCACTTGGGTACAATATTTTCTCCTTTACTGTTGGTGGTTTTTGGTACAATTCTTGAGCCGGTCTCAAAAGTCATGCCCGTCATAGGCATGCAGATAATATTTTTACTTCTTAAAAGGGTGTTTTATTTACATACTGTGGTTAATTCTTTTAAATAATATGCCTGCTTCTTTAAAAAATGTGAAACTTTGTAGCATCAAGAGTTGTAGCATCAAGAGTTGTAGCAGACATTTCCGGTTAAGTTTAAATCTTTCGGGATATTTTTTTTATCTTAATGCTAACGTTCTTTAATTGGCTGAATTTTTGTTAACAACTTATATTGTCTTACTTTGTTTCTTCGTAATCATCTGGATCTTTCTCCTGTTCGTTATTCTATTATATTCTATTCTCTTCTAGTAATTTTTTTTTCTTCTTTTTCCTTGGAGTTATGACGTGCTTTCTTTTAATTTTTCTTATAACTTATGTTTCTCTTCCTTCTTTCCTATTTTTTTTTAATTTATTGTCTTCTTAGACTTTTTTCTTTGCTTTTACCTGATTTCTTTTCCTCTTCTTCTTCTTCTTCTTCTTCTTCTTCATCTTATT
Organism: Acanthosepion lycidas; assembly: GCA_963932145.1. Lineage (NCBI taxonomy): Eukaryota > Metazoa > Mollusca > Cephalopoda > Sepiida > Sepiidae > Acanthosepion > Acanthosepion lycidas. The sequence goes on along the minus strand of OZ010590.1, from coordinate 39,906,317 downwards.
ATTATTATTATTATTGTTATTATTATTATTATTATTATTATTATTATTATTATTATTATTTCTTTTCCATTTATAAAGCCACTTTATATATTTATTTTCCTTTTATGGTGTTTCTCCTTATTTTAAATAGCATCGTTTATGCCCCATCTGTGCTTCTCGCCTGTCGTGATACGTTAGCATCGAAACAAAAATGCATCTCTGGCGAGAATATTTGTTTGTCCGTATGTAACATCTTTATTATCAATAACTATTGCACTACTCTTGGTGTTGAGCTCTCTTATGAAAGTTTCAATTTATATTTTTTCGTTCTCTTTGTATATATATATATATATATATATATATATATATATATATATACAAATTTAACACACATATATCAAGGAAAAGCTTTTTATTGATGTATATATTCTTGCTCTGTATTCTATACATTGAGCTCTCCACAGATCTATCTTTTTAATATTATTTTTTATATTAAAATTAACCATTAGGATTATCCTTTCCACTTATGGAGCTCATATTATCTATCTATGTAACTCTCTCTCTCTCTCTCTCTCTCTCTCTATATATATATATATATATATATATATATATATATATATATATATATATATATATATATATATATATATATATATATATGAAAGGATTTGTTTGATTATTATTATATCGCTATGTATAAATTAGATACGCGTTGTGTAAATAATTTCTCGTGGAATTTGAAGGTGAAAAGAAGATATGTTTCTTGAATCAAGATAACTTTTCCTTTCATTATTGATCTAATATTCACATCTATTTGGAAAATTGTCGATTCATCCAGCGTAATTTTCTACAGGTTTTCATGCAATGCAACAATCAATATCATTTGTAACTCCTTCACAATAATGATAAACATTTTGGCTTCTCAGAATAGCTACAATGATCCGAAAACATGATCGTGAGATGCAGACTAATCAATTGTGGAAAAAATATTAAGCAAATGTGCCGTATTAATGCCATCATTTTTCTTGCCCTTTTCCGACAGTATATGACCTTGCATTATCATGTCAGAGCTTCCTATATTAATCAAACACGGGTAGATTTTTAAATTAACTTTTGAGCAATGTTTGCAATTGACGACAATATTTCTCTGGATTGTTAGTTTCATTGTAGTTTAGTATTTTATGATATACGTCTTATTTCTTATCCAAACAAAGATAGTGTCATTTTTCTTGCAGTCCTTGCTTGAGAGCGGATTCACTTTTTTATTTTGTGCTAACTATTGTCGTTTTAATTGGATTTAATTATAGAGAATAGATTTCAGCTCCTGTGACGATTCTACGCAGAAAAGGATGAATAGGAAATCTACTCTTAAATGACGAGTAGAGTTTAACTGTTTGATTAACACGAGACAGTGGGATGATGAGTCACACGTTAACAAAGGTTAGACAGATTTCCGAGTTCATAAGATTTTTCTATGTTAGAATTTTGACTTGTTTCGGACATTGCAGCTGAGTGACGTACAGTTTGTTATGAGTTTACGCACCACCACTTTAAAGAACATCAAATATTGACAGAGATTTTCCCGATCGAAGAGTAAAAGAACGCTAGCACCCCGGACACCTAAAGCTTTATTTCTTTGTTGTAGAGATCCTTTTGAATTGATCCACTTTAAAGAACATCAAATATTGGTAGAGATTTTCCTGATCGAAGAGCAAACGAACACTAGCACCCCTGGACACTTAAAGCTTAATTTCTCTAGAACGAATATTTATGTCCACTTTTTTTGCTGTAGAGGTCCTTTTGAATTGATTTAGCGATTGAATGTCTGACAGGGGTTGGGTCTAGACTCATCTTAACACGTTGAATGCCAGCGACGAGATAACTCGTGCTTGTCGGATCGTATTATGACGTCGACGACGAGTTGCCTCGTACCGACTACGAGTTTTCTTGCGCTTGGCATCTTTTGATACATTTTCATCGGGCGCTAACAAAACGGGTTTATTCGCAGTGATGCCATTAGTGTGAAAACATTTTCAAATTTCAGTTGAATCTCTAAATCAACTCATATACAGCGTAAGTTGGCTATTACAATGTCGATGTTTGAAACATTTCGTAATATATCTCTGTCCGTAAAAACGTATTAAAAAATCGATAAGAAATGTACGTACTCTCTTTTTAAGCAAGACACATAAGAAGACATGCCTGGAGTTTGGGGCCAAAATACCGCATTAAGAATCCAAACAATTTAGAAGACATGTTTTTTTCGGCCAATGAATTTTGATTGGTTCTAATGTACCATTTATTTATTGTTTGTTTTATTTTTATAATCGTATTATCTGAATTATTATGTAGAGTACGCAGCCGCTTCCTTCATTTGTAGCCACATTTAATGGGATCTGGCAGAATTAACTCTTTCTTGTTGGACTTCTGAAACGAGAAAACGTATTTATTGTGATTATGCCGAGTAACAATAAGGAAAAAAGGAGGAACTGTCTTAAGTTAATTGGTAATATATACATCTCCTTCTCTCCACTGATATCTTGTCGTTTAATCCATTCATGTTTTTAAAACAGAAGAAGATAGTTGTAACTAACGCCCTGTTCAAACTTCTTACTTCTTTTGAACAGTAGTAGGGGTTTTGTTATGGGACCATACCCATAATAACATAATGGGCTATTCCATACGTAATAAATACTGCGCTTCAAGAGGTAGCAGGGAGTTCAGTCTGAAGTCGGGCGACCGGCTGATCGCCTGATCGGTTGAACTCTGCCTTCGGGCGGGGAGGAACTCGAACGAGGCTACGCCGAAGGGCGAAGTCTCTTTCGGGGAGGTAAACCGACCCTGAACCCGTTTATATGGGTTCAATGGGCATATTTTTGGCCGAGGCCACGGGCTCGGAGATCCCACGTTAAACCGGCCTTGTGCCACATGATGCCCTCGTGGAGGGTGACTAAATACAGTTCAGTCTGAAGTCTGGAGTAAGGTCCGTCAGAAGTTCGTCAGGAGTCTGTCAGTCAGTCAGAGCGAGCGAGTCAGTCAGTCGAATCAGAGGCAGTCCGAAACAGAGTTGTGTTCAGACAATTACTAAACCTGATTGTTCGTACTAACACTTTCTTCTTCTCTGTATATATTCCTGTTTGTAATATATCTGTGTTTTATCTTCTTTATTGGTTCTATCTCTGACTATCACCTTGGTACAAGGAACCGGACCATAACAGTGGCGACGACCGATTCGAACTCATTCGGTGGAAGAAAAAAAAAATTCGTTTGCCACACCATAGCAGGTTTATACCTTGATCTATGTTTTCGATTGGGTTTCCGGTTTCTTCTAAGCCCTACTTCAACTCTATATTTCTAACGTCTCCGCCTAAAACACTGAGCTTTTATTTACTATTTACTTACATGTTTTCTTTTTTCTTTAATAGGAGTAGATAGATTTGCCTACCCTCCGTTTCACTCCCACTCTCTGACTTTTTATTCAGCAGTAGAGATTTATCCCTTATTTCTTACCTAGGATTAGGTTTCTTGTTCCCTCTAAAGTCTTTTCCTTCTCTTTCAATTCCTCTGGCCTCATGCGTTTTGGTGACAATATTCCCTTACTTTTTGTGATGCCTCTTACTTTGTAACAACATCATTGTAAAAACATATTTACCAAAATTAAAACAATTCGTATTCTGCTAAAAGTTGGCACCAAATCCAAATGCTTTAAGATTCAGAAATTTTTCACATCATACACATCATAAACGAACATTTAATTCGTGTATTTTTCCACCGGCTAATGCTATTTAATAACTAAGAAGAAATGTTTTATCTTAACTGGCTAAAAGATATAGAAAATCGAACCCAAAATCGAATCCTTTAGAGATGTGACTCCTTTATTTTGAACATTAAAACATTGTATTCCGTGTCAGATACTTAAACTATGAATTATGAAAATGTAATTCTTTTAACAGAAAGGAGTTTGTTGGGGTTCCAACCTACTCCTAAATGTGGAAGGCAATAATTTTTCTCCGAGACGTAAACGAAAACATGTCAAATCTGGAATTTTTAAACCACCTTTCACTAGCCTTAAACCTGGAATCTTGTATGAGTTTAGTAAAAGACAAAATGAATATCCAAGAACGTGACGTTTGTTTAGATCATTTCAAAACTCAATAGAACTCCATTAAAGAGATAGAAAGAAAAGGAAATACGCAAAGAAAGAAAGGCAGATGTGCAAGGAAAAAAAAGAGAGAAAGAAAGAAAAATATATAGAAAGAGAGAAGAAGTATAGAATAAAGAAAGAAAATGAAATGTGCAAAAAAGAAAGAAACAATTAAAAAATAGAAAAAGAAATGTACAAAGAAAGAAAGTGACAAAGAAAAAGTGCAAAAGCATAGAAAAATGAGAGAAATAAACTGAAGCGTAATGAAAAAGAAAGAAATAAAAGTTAATTTGCAAGAAATGTAAAAAAAACGAACATTAAAGCGTAAATAATGGAAAAAGAAAGAAAATGCACTGAAGTGTCATTAAAGGAAAAAAGAAAGAAAGGAAGAAATGTCCAGGGAAAGGAAGAAAGAAAAATAAACACTAAAGTGTAAAGAATGGAAAAAGAAAAAAAAATACTGAATTGTAAATAAAGAAATAGAAAGAAAGAAAAGTAAATGTGCAAGGAAAAGAAGAAAGTAAAGTAAACACTAAAGCGTGAAGAATAGTAAAAAAAAAAAAAATAATGATAGTAAATAAAGGGAAAAGAAAGAAAGAAAGAAATGTCCAAGGAAAGGAAGAAAGAAAAATAAACACTAAAGCGTAAAGAATGGACAAAGAAAGAAAAAATACTGAATTGTAAATAAAAGAAAAAGAAAGAAAGAAAAGTAAATGTGCAAGAAAAGTAAGAAAGAGAGATGAACGCCAAATCGCAAAAAAGAAAACCAAAGAAAATCACTAAATCGTAAATAATGGTAAAACAGATTTAAATGTGCAAGAAAAAGAAGACAGAAAGATAAAAGACTAAAGTGTAAATAAACGAAAAAGAAATAAAAAAAAATAACCGAATCGCAAATAAACGAAAAAAGAGGGAATGAAATGTAAATTTAGCAAAGAAAGAAGGAATAAAATATACAAGAAAAGAATGAAAGTTGGAAATGAAGAAATGTAAGACAGAAAATATTGATACAAAAATATAAAATATATATATGAATAGAGAAAATATCAAACTAAAAACGAAATAAATTACCAGTAAAAAAAAAAAAAAAAGAATAAGGGAGAAAAAATAATGTATGAGAAATGAATTGAAATGCGTACATAAGGAAAAAGAAAAAGAAATCTTTCCTGACATTCCACATGTCGAATCATCCTTTTGACATGACAAGCACTGAAGCGTAAAGTTAAAGCAAATTATTTAACAAAAACAAAAACGAAAAAACAAAAAAAAACAAAAAGGCGCTTTTGCTTTCCTCCCTTTGATATTTGGAAAGATAATGCATCATTGACATTTTCAGCCAGTTATTCAATACTGATGGCGTAAAAGAAGAGAAAATAAAAACGCCAATCAAAGTAAGCTTGAACCTAAAGATACCACTTATTGTAGTTATATTTAAAGAGTGGAGTCGAGTAGAAAAAGGCTGAGTTCATCGACTTTTCCTTCTTCTTTTGAAAAATAAAGATCCCTTTCTTGGATGTAACTCAGTAAGACCCATAAAGGAATGGAATTTTACAATGAATGATTTTAGAAAAAATATTCCTTCGACTCAGCATGATATGTCTAATCTTAAATATATATTTTTTTAAACATTCCATTGAAATATATTTACCTAACTTCAGATATATTTTAAGATCTTGTCAACGAATTCATTTATTGTTGGTTATCCGATTAATTATTTATGTGATATCATGTATAGCATGCATAAAAGAAGCTCGTGAAAATGCCTAATCATTCAAAAATATATGAAATTAGAAAACGTCCGCCAGATTTGTGATTTTCTTATTGCAGGTATTTGCGGATTACGTTTTGAAGGAGAAGGAAGCTTTACGATATCGCAATTTTACCGCCATTTTTGTAGTCTTTGAGATATCAAGCTGAACATGTCTATCGAATAAAAAAATATTTGAGTATAAAAACAAATAAGAAATTAGAGAAAATATCTGCAGTCATACATGACATTAAAAATCCTACAAGTATAGAATTGTCGGTGGTCCGGAAACTATTCAAATCTGAGAGAATGCCGACAAAAACGTATTGCAAATGTTTCATTATAGAAATGCAGTAATAATAACACTAAGCACGTAGTGATTTGTTTACTATTTTTCCCCAGTAAAAAGGCCCAAGAGCCGCTTAAGAATGAGGGTTACTAAATGAGATTGTTGCATGGGCATATAAGTCGAGAGTACGTGGTACATACTATGAGGGTATGTAGAATCTATAACGGTTGACCCTAGAATTAAATTTATAACTTTGTAGTCCGTATTCTGTTCTACAAAATGACAGTTCTTAGAAAGAATGTGAGTAAAACTTCCCCCTTACCAATGGAATATGAAAGGAATGAAGACGAGTTGACTCAGTTGGCGTAGTGTGTCCTAGAGGGTTCTAGCTGTAAAGGCCTGTTCTGGTGGAAAGAAGAAACGTAATTTGCCATGAAAAAAGCGATAGAACAGAGAGACAAAAGAGACATTTTGTCTGTGGGAATGGTGTTGTAGTGTAGAAAGTTATTCATCACCTACAAGGCCAGGCAAACGTTTTTTAAACACATTCGAAGTTGGAAAGTGAGGATTGGGCACTTCGAGTCCAGATGTGGCAGCAATGATCCATTTTTGATCTGATATGGCTCTTCTAAAACGAGAAGAGAACAGATGGAGTCAATTATTTTCCCGACATTTTTAGCGATGGATGAGATCTACATGTTACATTTGATTAATGGATGCACGTATACGAGTTCCGGTTGACGGATGGATAGTGTATACGAGTTGCACTGATGCCTGAACTGAGTTTGCGTTTCAATACACGCTCCGGGCAAGAAGCCTCATTTTGAGTACAAACATTCATCATGATAGGAGAAAACTCTGGGTCTGACCTGTGATGATGAAACGTTACACGCTTAGTTTTGGATGTATTGTATGTAATAAGCCATTTCTTTTCTGGCTGAGCTGTGTGAGAAACCTCAGATGTGACATCAACTGCCAGTTTAGGTCACCTATATTTTTGGAAAGGCAATGAACATCAGTATGATAATAGTCAGGTAATCATGAAAAATTATTGACTGGATTTGACTGTTAGTTTCAGGTCGTAAAGATAAATATTACGTTTTGATTTTATATTAACATCTCGGAAGTATGTAATTAAAAGATCTCCTAAACGAAGGGCATGTGATAAAATGTAGGGTTTAAAGCGAGAGCGTATGCGTACATGGGCGAAGGATAACATGTACACAGGTTTTCTTGTCATTTACTCATTTGGCGACACCTTAGACAACAGGAAACGAACAGATTCGTGTCATGTAAAACAGATGCTACCTGTGAGTCTGAGTCCATTTTGTTATAGTAATCATTTCAATCTCGAAAGTAACAAATCAGTGTCGTGTGAAAAATTATTCTTTCCAATAACCGATCATATAATTGTTTGTTCATTCAAAATGGTTCTTCTTCTTCTTCTTCTTCTTCTTCTTCTTCTTCTTTTTCTTCTTCTTCTTCCTCTTCTTCTTCTTCTTCTTTCTTCTTCTTCTTCTTCCTCTTCTTCTTCCTCTTCTTCTCTTCTTTTTCTTCTTCTTCTTCTTCTTCCTCTTGTTCTTGTTCTTGTTCTTGTTCTTCTTCTTCTTCTTCTTCTTGTTGTTGTTGTTCTTCTTCTTCTTCTTCTTCTTCTTCTTCTTCTTATTATTATTATTATTATTATTATTATTATTATTATTATTATTATTGTTATTATTTCCTTTTTTTGTGTATATTCATTTCTTCCCGGATCCCAACCAGTTAAGAAATGGCATCATGAAATTTTCTTATGAGCGCTTTTTAAAAAATACAACAAAAAACAATATCACAGACATTTAATAGAGATAAATCCTGTTATTATTATTATTATTATTATTATTATTATTATTATTATTATTATTATTATTATTATTATTATCAGTAGTAGTAGTAGTAGTAGTAGTAGTGTTATTTTGTTGTTGCTGTTATTGAGTGAAAGTGCAGAACAAAACAAAGTGATGCTTGGGTACAAATATACCAATATATTCATCATGACAACCATTTTGATAAAGATATGGAAAGCACGTTGATCATAGTCAAATGTAAGCCTTATGGTGATGGATTTATATATATATATATATATATATATATATATATATATATATATATATATATAAACCAGTGCGACAACCTGCATGTGGAATCCAGTCGGACATAATTGTATGCCTATCGAGCCAATCAGCTCAGAGAATTTTCCGATTCAAAGTGTCCCTGAGTATCTAGTTGTGATTCGCAAATCGTTTTCCTTGGCTCATTTTTCAATCTTGAAATCAAACCTCTCGAAACCCAGCCATGATGCTTCTCCATTACTCCTATTCATGAACAGAGATGCAAATTGCATCAATCCCTAGGCACATATCCAAGTGGTTAATGTTAAGCAAGTGACATGCAAATCTTCGATAGACAACGGGATATTTACTGTCACGTCACTAGTCCATTAATCTATGGAGTCATAGCGGCATGTCTTATACTACAGCTGTGTTTTTTTTTTGTCTGGTTTTGAACCACTTACTATCCAAGGTAAGAAAGCCGAATCTGTCCTGGTATTTGACTAGATACGTCCAAATATTTTCTAAGAAAGAGCATACCATGATGAATACAGACCCCATACTTGATAAAAACAAAGCTTTATCGTCAAAATGTTTATGTTATTATAAATAAGAGCAAAATATCTTTTGATTATTTAATTAAATTTTTTTTAGCACGTTCGAAATTTTGATTAAATTTTGATTTTGATTTTGATTTCGTCAGTATAGGAAATTTTAGCGTCTTTTTGTCTATTTTTTTTTTCGAAGCAGAATAAAATAATTGTCAGATTTTAATGAAATTTTCAGGACTTATTTATTCACAAATAAATTAAATTAATTTGGAAGAGTTTCTTTTTAAAAAAAAATCTTGGAATTTCTTTTACATCTACTGTCCCTACTTACATATTTTTATGAAATTTCGAGAAAGTAAAATGTCAGGTTCTTCGTATTTATAGTAGACTTTTGGAGAATTAAAATAATCAATTTTTTTTTTGTCAAACAGAAACACCATTTACCGAAAATCTGCTCTAAATCGTAAAATAAAGAAAAATGCAATAAAACTATGATATTATTTAATTAGAAATGCTTTAACTGCTTTTATATATAAGATATACTAAGGACACTACTGTCTTTAAAAAATTCAATGGATAATTAATTTTTAGAAGAATTGCTTTTAGTTTTTTTTAAATTTTAATTAGAAAAAATAACTTTTAAATCTTTTAAAATTATGTATTAATTTCAGCTTTTAGATGATATAATTATTAAGTGTAAAATATATGAACTCATCATGAATATAAAAGAAATATACAAATGGTTCAAACATCAATATTTTTAAAAGAATTTTGAATTTTTTGTATATTTATAAATATACACAACAGTATCAGAAAATAAGAGCGATAACTATAGTAAAATTCAAGTCAAAATTTCTAAAATTCACTATGACATTAGATCAAGGGGAATATTGTTTTTATTTTTTAAGATGATTGAATACTTAATTTATTTTTATAGAAGACGCTCATGTCATTTTCTTAAATTATGTTTTCTAGACTGCGTCTCCGTAGAACGACATTAGATCTGTCACCAGGCTGCCACTATGTCACAACAGCGACTGTCGGGTTAAAATACATTTCTGCGATATTTTAAACTTTAAAGTAAATATTTTTTACAAATTAAATTAATTATACTTTAAAATAGCTATTATTCTCCAACTAAAATTTCAGAAAAGCATATTTCATTTTTGGAAGATTTTTATAAAGAGAATTGCATTGTCATGAAAGTGACTAAAAGGGGAGCTAATCAGCTTATTTCTTTTTATATGCAATTTCGTTTCAGGACGTAAGAGATCATAGCTCACCACCTTCCTTGCAGCTCTGAAAAAGTTCCTTCCCTCTGGTTCCTCCCCTAGACAAGTTCTACCATCCACTTGCTTAAACCCGCCAGGTATGTCACCCGTTGTTTTCCTTTGTCTCGCCTTCCTTCTATTCGAACCGTGAGTATCAGATTATCCAGGCTTCCTTCATCCTTTTGTGTCCCAGAAACTTCAGCTCCCTCTTTCTGATATTAAGTATATGCCTCCTCCTTGTTTGCAACCTAAATAAGACCTCATCGTTGCTCAAATGTTCGGTCCATGATATGCTTAGCATCCTTCTGTAGAAGCACATCTCCGTCGCCTCGAGTCTCTTCATCATCTTTTAAGAAATCGTTCAACATTCGCTACCGTAAAGAAGGACAGATACCACGTGACAGCTCAGTATTATTTTATTTTTAACAAAGAAATCCTCCTCAGTACTCAGCCCAGTTTTTTGGATTGTGTCCTTGGCCATCCCAATACGTCTACGGATCTCAGCGTCGCACTTGCTGTCCTCTGTCAAGACGCTTCCCAGATATTTAAACTTCCGTGTCTGCTTGATTCTAGTCTTCCTGAACTTCAAATCGCATTTCGGGCTCATCCTCTTACTGCAGTTACTTTAGGAAAACGAAAAAAAAAATCATTCCAGTCAATTTAAATTAGTTTTCAAAATAGAACAAAATATTTTGCATATTGGGAATGTTAAATTTAATCTATTAGCTTTCAATTAAAATTAAAATAAAAGCTCCAAGAAAGATTTCCTATTTTTTAAAATTTATTTGAAAGCTTAGGTATCGCGTTTATTTGGGTGATTTCTATGGCTAGAAGAATTTACTTATTTGGATTCATGCACGAATTGAACGAAACGTTGTCCACCGGAATTTGCATATTTGAATTTCTGTGATGACAACTGTTTCCCTAACCGCGAATCTATATTTAATGTAGACCATCTTAATTCACTAAAACAAGATATGTACAAGTTCTAATCAAATAATATCAAAACCCCGAGAGTTATGCCTGGTGTAGCATCATGCCATTTATTATTATTATTATTATTATTATTATTATTATTATTATTATTATTATTTGATTTGATTTATTGTGTGTTCTCATTTCTTTCTGGGGTTCGACCAGTTACCTAAGGTCAAAAATGGCATCATAGCATTTTTTCCACTGAGTAATTAAAAAAAGAAAAGAAAAAAAATCACAGATATTTTGTACACATAAAGCCCTTAGAAAGGTGTGGGTTGTACCCCTGAGAACATTTTTTGTATTTCTGTAAGGCATGGGCTACCAGGAATCTCTTCAATGAGTCTACTGGTATATTTTCCAATCAGTCCGAGGGTTCCAACTACAACTGGAATTGTTGATGTTCTCATGTGCACATTATTATTATCATTATTATTATTATTATTATTAGTAGTAGTAGTAGTAGTAGTAGTAGTAGTAGTTGTAGTATTTCCTTTGATTTCTGGGGGGTAATCATTTCTTTCCATGTCCCTTCCAGCGCCCTAATGTTAGAAATGGCATCATGACATTTTCCACTGAAGAATTAAAAAAAAAAAACATACACGCCCACATACATAGATACATAGATAAACCCCTTCGTAAGGTGTGGGCTGTACTCGTGAGAAAAATCTTTTGTATTTCTTTAAAGCATAGTCTTCCAGGAATCTCTTTAATTAGTCTACTGGAATGTTTTCCAATCAGTCCGAGGATACCAACTACAACAGAAATTGTTGATGCTCCCATGTGCCACATTTTTAAGATTTCGATTTCAAGGTCTTTGTATTTTGATACATTTTTGAAGATCTTCAAAGATACATTGCAGTCAGCATGGACTGCCATATCAATTAGGAGGCACTTTTTTTGTTTGTGGTCTTTAATAACAATGTCTGGGCGGTTGGCTTTGATTGTTCTGTCAGTGTGTATTGTATAGTTCCATAAAATTGTAACAGGTCCTATCTTCGTAACCGCGTCTGGGTGGTGTTCCTACCAATTTATTTCAGTTTTCTTCCCGTATAATTTTCAGATTTTCCTGTGCAGATATTAGCTGATGCTGTCATGCTGGGTTTTATTTTCAGTGGGTGCCAACACTTTGCAACCTGATTCAAGATGATCAATTGTTTCTGATTATTTATCACAGAATCTGCATTTTGGGCTAACAATATTTTAGTATGCGTGCATGGTAATTTCTAGTTAACTAGCTTTGGTAATGTTTAGGAAGGATAAAACCTTCAGTGTCAGCTTTTAATCATGCGCTACGTAGCCACTGCTGGTTACAGGGTTGGTGTACATCAACTTATTTTGTACGGGCAGAATATTGGCCATGAAGCGGTTTATCATGCCACTGTTTCTGTATTTGGTCGATTGCATTTTTCTTTTGCTTTCTTTTATAAAAATTTTGCAGCTTCAGCCGGTGTATTGTGCTTTATTTGTATTTCTGCGCCCATTTGAAACTCCATTTTGAATTTGTTGGCTTTCTTTATTACAGAATAATGACACTTACTAGTATCATGTTCTTTGACACATATCATCATCCGTAGTTCTGTAGTTTCCAGGTATCTTTGCATGTCAATTCCTTATTATTATTATTATTATTATTATTATTATTATTATTATTAACCTTTTTCCGTGTGTATTTTATGTCAAAATTTAATGGTTAGGAACGAGTCATAGAAAATGACAATGGGTCTTTTTTTTACTCACCGACACCATAAAAATCTTTCCCAGAATTCTGGTTTTCGCGAGTTAGGCTTCACATTTTGAATCACAGTTTCAAATTTTACGCAGCCATTATTAGAATTTGTTTGTCACGGTTCCAAAGTCACAAGCGAAAACACGGTTTCTAATTTTATAAACCTCCCCAAACAAGTGTGGCGTCTTCTTCTTTATATGCCGTGCCCACTTAGGATGTATACGATCATGGACCTCCATATTTTCTTGTCACTTGTAGCTCTTAATACACTTTGTCTTTCTTTTATTTCTCCTAAACCCTGACCTGCCATATTTCAAATCTTGATAACTTTCATTTGTTTCTTTTTGCCTTCTCAGTTACCCTTACGTCTCATGGTACCGCTACATCAAAATCCAACACTAAGTTCAGAAATGGCTTTAGGAAATCTTCCACTGTTCATTTTTTTCTTAAAAAAACACCCTAAGTTCACACACATTTTTCATAAGTAAAGCTCATCGTTATGTGTGAGCTGAACTTGTGAGTTAATTTTGTTGTATTTCTTTAAGGCGTGAGTTACCAGGAAATCATTCAATGAGTCTATCGAAACCTTTTCCAATCAATTCGAGTGCTCCAACCACTAGTATTATTGATATCCTCATGTTCTACATTCTTCAAATTTCCACTTTCAGATCCTTGCATTATTATTATTATTATTATTATTATTATTATTATTATTATTATTATTATTATTATATTTCGATGCCTGCTATGTTCACACTAACTGCTAAGTCTGCGGGAAGATGTAAGGCTAGTAGTTGTGCGTTGTTATGGCTACATTTCATGATTTTTTTTTTCTAACTCCCCTAATATCACTAGTGTTACATGGAAAAAGTTCTTCTTAGTGTGTGGACTGTACTTATCAAGACAGTTGTTTTTCTTCTTTTTTTTTTAAATTTCTCTTAAGCTGCGATTTACAGCGATTTTTTCAATGTGTTGTTTTGTTCCTTTTTTATCATTCCAAGCGCACCTAAAATTCTTGTTTATTTTTTATTTTTTTTATTTAGATTTCCAGGTTTTCTTTTTCGATTTCCAGGCCTATTATTATTATTATTATTATTATTATTATTATTATTGCTGTTGTTGTTGTTGTTTTTGTTGTCTTTAATGACGTGGCGTAATCTATTAAAAACCTATAAGTCGTGTCAACAAGCAATATGCATTAAGTTTCTAATTTTCACTTCAGTTTTCTTTTAGAGAAACTCATTGAACGTTCTGTTTGAAAGACGCGCGTTGAAGCCGGCCGATAATGACTATTTCATTAAACGTCTTCCTAATATGTTTGACGACAGAATGTCTCAAAGTGTTTCTGTCCTACTAAACATTCCTCATAAGAATACAGGAATAATCTTGCCATTGTGTTTGATGTTTTGATTTCTTTCTACGAATTCATAAATTGTCTCAAATCATTAAACAACGAATGTTGGTTCCTAACAACGTTTAAGAATTTGTACCGCGACATTTGTTTAACAAAATAGTTTAGCATAACAATACTACCTACTGACACAATTAGGATTAGTAGCTTTCTATCTATCTCTCGTTCTCTCTCATTCTCTCTCACCCTCTCTCTCTCTCACATTCTCTCTCACACACACTCTCTCATCTTTTCACACTCCCTCATCCTCTCGCTGTCTTTCTCATTCATTCTCTTTCTACTTCTCTCAAACACTCTCTAATTCTCTCTCACTCTCTATATCATTCTCTCTATCACTCACTCTATCTCACAACTCTCTCATTCTCTCTCTCAAGTATACTCTCTCATTCACATTCAGATTCTCTCTCACTCTCTCATTCTCTCTCACTCTCTCTCTCACACATTCTCTCATCATCTCACACAATCTTTCATCCTCTCGCTCTCATTCCCTTTCTCATTCTCTCATACACTTTCTCATTCTCTCTCACGCTCTATATCATTCTCTCTCACGCTCTATATCATTCTCTCTATCACTCTGTCTCACTCTCTCTGATTCTCTTTCTCAAGTACACTCTCTCTCATTCACATTCTCTCTTTCTCTCTCTCTCTCTTTCTGCCGGTCAAATGAGTTTAAATTACATTTTCATCACTAAAAAGAACCTGAAAACGGGATGTAAGTAAAATTCTGAGAAAATAAATTCAAAAAAACGTAAGTAATATCAGGTTTTATCAGTTTTGATCATCCATACTTCATCTATCCGAGGTGACCTGCATACAATTAATCGTGCACTCATCTTATATGCTTAAGGAATTCATAATCACTAGCCAAATTATTTTAAAATAAGTTGGCATTTAAGAGAGATTCGCTGAAAAATGTATTTGCACAATCTTGTATCAGTAAATCATTAGTATCTCCCAAAATTTCTTATATTTAAAATAAATTTCCTGTTTTTAAATAACAATAAAAAGGTTGGTAAGCCGGAAAAAATAAACCAGTCAATCAATTAACAGGAGACTTCTATCTTGAGTGGCTGCTGGGGCTTATATTGTGTGAAATTTAGTATGAAAAAATACGCCCCACACTTTTGGCTCTCTTCCAGACTAAGCTTAGCAAATGTGAGAATGATTAGATACAAACAAGGATTAGATGTCTTTGCAACACCTGGCTACGCTCTAAATCTTAACATTACAGAAAAGAAACCAATGCAGCAGTCATCGATTTTGCTGTCTTCTGCCTCGACTCTTTCATCTTCGTCATATTACTAAGCTCTGGAATGTTTCTATGTCTTGCAATCCATTGATAATTCGCTCGTCTCTATGCAGCTTGGTCACGCGATTAGCACAGACCAAGTAAGCTAAACTATCCTTTCGCCTTAAGGTTGATTATTACGTTATCCCCAGTGAGTTTAAGATCGTCAAAAGTTATTTTTGTTGTTAAACTCCAGCTTACACATGATTTCAAAACTCGTAACATAAGGCTATATTTTTCCTTTTTCTATAGGAAAAAAAAGTTACGAATACAGTTGATAGTGGTTTTCTTTATATTGATAAATTCTCGCGAAGAACTTATTAAAAAAAAGGATTCGTTTCAAACGAGTGTCTTCGTCTTTGTTTTGTTTTTTTTTTGTTTTTTTTAACAGGATTTACGGTGTTCTACCATTCATCATTCCTCTTGTTACTATCAGATCTGGTAACCGGGATATCTAAAAGACACATTACATACACTCCCTCACATAATGAATGGATTCCGTTCCAAGGCCTGTTCACTATATGAGATTTTGTACCTGAGCGCTATTTTGGTCCGCTTACGCCCATAACTAGTTGAAACACGGATTCCCGTTCGAGCACCAATATTGAAGCCTGGTCAGTATCTAAATGGGTAAACGATTGGTAATACCAGGTGCTGTAGATGTGCGGGTGGTGTAACTGATACCGGCTCTGAATTCGAAATCGGAAAGCCATTTTCCAATTTCAGTTGGGTTCTTTATATTCACTTACGGGCAAATACTCTTAGGAAATGAATGAATCCATCTCTTCTCGCTGTTGATTTGTAGAACTTGTATCAGTTAATCAGTATTATTTCCAAATCTAAAACTATTTTGGGGGCTTAAAATAACCTGTAAACGGTTGATAAACCGTAAAAATCAGATCAATAAACTATTTAAGTCATAATACATGTGTAATGGATTGATTAATTCTGTACGCCTTATTAAACCATTTTTTTTTATTTAAAGCCAAAACGCATTTCGGAGTGGTTACGTTTGTTTTCGTTTATGGCATATCAACCTCAATGTTGTTATTATTATTATTTGATTTGGTTTCTGGTGTGTACTCATTTCTTTCCGGGTTTCGACCAGAGACCTAAGATCAGAAAAGGCATCATAACATTTTTCCATTGAGCAATTAAAAAAAAACAAGAAAAGAAAAATCACAGATATTTTATATACAAAAAGCCCTTCAAAAAGTGTGAGCTGTATCCGTGTATTCGTCAGGTTTTGTATTTCTGTAAGGCATGGGCTACGAAGAATCTCTTCAATGAGTCTATTGGTATATTTTCCAAACAGTCCGGAGGTTCCAACTACAAATAGAATTGTTATGTTCTCATGTGCCTTATTATTATTATTATTATTATTATTATTATTATTATTATTATTATTGTTGTTGTTGTTGTTGTTGTTGTTGGTTTTTTTTTTTTTTTTTTTGTTTTCTTTGATTTCTGGATTTTACACATTTCTTTCCGGGTCCCGCCCAGTGACCTAAGGTTAGAAATGGCATCATGACATTTTTCACTGACAAAAAAAAAAAAAAAGAAAAAAAAAAGAAATTACATAGATAAAGCCATTCGTAAAGTGTGGGCTGTACTTGTCAGAACAATTTTTTGTATCTCCTTGAGGGATGGACTTCCAGGAATCCCAGGAATGACCAACACATTTTTATATTAAATTGACCAACCGTACATTTTACAGCAAAATGTCCAAAAATAGTAGATATTTTACTCTACTGTTTTTGGACATCAATACAACAGTAAAAGTGTAAAAAATATATTTTTATAGTAAAATTACCAGCAATATATTTTGGAAAAAATTACCAACAATACATCTTATCATTTACAAACTATATATCGAAAAATATACCTTTAAACTGATAATATAAAATTATGTATAAATATTTCGGTATTAAATAACCCGTAAAGGTTGATATGCTGCTAACATAAATCAACCAACCAATCAACACGAAAGAACTCTATATATATATATATATATATATATATATATATATATATATATATATATATATATATATATATATATATATGTACGTATATATATATATATATATATACATATACATATATATATATATACATATATATATATATATATATATATATATATATGTATGTGTATATATATATATATATATGTATGTATATATATATATGTATGTATATATGTATGTGTATATATATATATATATATATATATATATATATATATGTATATGACATTATAGTCCGTATGATATCCTACAATACCTTAAACAAGTCAAACTGTATAAAATTGTTCAAAATATTTAGATGTTGTCATTAACTAAACTATAGAGGTTGATATGCCGCTAAACAAAGTCAACCAATCTTTCGAAAATTGATGGGGGTTTCCTTCTTAGACGTTTCTTGGAACTTCTGTAAAACGTCAACATTTCCATTGTCATTATTTTCAATTCGAGTTACACGGTCTATCGATTTTAATTGTGTCTGCTATTGAAATTATTCAAGTGATGTTGATTCTATTATTTGGTAAGGATAGTTGTGATTCTGAAACGCTAGCCACCAAGAGATGATGAATCATACTGCGCGCTATGACATACAGGAATCACTGGCTTGAAGGAATTTTAACCATTGATCTGAGAAGGCTGTTGTATATACGTAATAGTTTAGATATTTCTGAATAAGTTGAATACTATCTATGACATGCACATGAAATTCCAGATCTGATGAGGCCATTTAAGAACATATATTGAGTTCTTAAATTAATGTTTTGTTTTAGAAGCATTTTGCGATATCGGGCAAAATTAGACTGAACTCAATTTATTCAATTCCCTTATCTCTTGTGATAATTTAAAAAAAAAATCATTTCATCCCAACAAAGCGGGGATGCCACTGGTACACACTGGGTTACAGGGAGAGAAAGTTAGAGAAAAAGACGAAAGATGAACAGGATTCAAGAAGATAGAAGATGGCGATTGATGTTGCATTTCAATTTTTGAAGATTGTATATTTACATTATTCACATTATTCGGACTGTTAGCTTCATCTGCATTGCCATATTCAAAACGATTCGACCGTTGTACACTCCGGCCTTCTTCAGGTGATTGGAATTTCAAATCGAACCCTTTATTTCGGCCACCTGAGTAGATTGTTCTAGGACATATGGCTCAATGGATAAAGACGTTGGTTAGATCCAGTGGCTAGACCCAAAGATTTGTGAGTTCAGTACTCGGCCACAGCAGTATTGAACCAAACATGGAGAGCTGAGTTAAAGGGAAATAACTGAGACATCCGGACGATGCATGGCCCGTGGAAATTGAAAAATATACCAATGTGGACGAAATAAAGGGTTCGAAATTCTAATCAGCTGATGAAGGCCGGAGCCTATAACGGCCGAAAAATTGTGAATATGGCAGTGAAGATGAGGATAACAGTTCGAATAATGTAAATAATGTAAATAATCATAATACTTCATCTCAGAGATATAGACAGTTATTGAAGATTGTAGTTATCATGGAAGCAATGAAAAGGAAGGGGGTTCACAGGCGGAAAGTGCGAGAAACTGTTGGAGAAGTGGGCGATTATATTTAACTATTTCAACAGTAAAGGGATGGGACAAAAATGCCTAGTAGCACGCTTAAATTAATGTAGTCGGAACACTAGTGTAAAAAATTCGTCAAAGCAGTTGCCATAAAAATATTTGTAGAAAAGACAAAGTAAGCCACATCATGTCGGTGAGAAAGTGACTAAAGTTAAGAAGACATATTGCGGATAGATCACATTGAAGATCCTTCTTTGGACTTTATCAAGAACCTCGAGATGAATATCAGAAGCACCAGACCAGATTTAGCAACAGTACCCAATACACAGTAGATATGTAAATGTGAAAGATGGATTCTGACATAACAAAAAGTTTCTGGCACGACACAATGACCCAAATTTCCTTGCAGCATATTCAGTTATTGATTCGATGTAGTCATTTCATTTCAAGTCAGTCGAAAGATTTAGAGCAAAAAGGCGCATAGTGTTGCTCTCCAGGAGTCGAGCATTATCCACGCTAATGGCGGGCAGTAACGTTTCTCTATGGATTAAAAGAGTTATACATTCGAAATGTTTCATATTTGTTTATTACACTTTTCGGGTGTATAGCGTGTATCGTCACTGGTAGTCCTTTTGCAGTGAAGCGGTCGACCTCAGATGGACTGGGATGTTCCATGGCGTACAGCCAAAACTCACACATGGCTCCAAGTAGTCGCCTGGTCACTGAGACGGCCACACTCTGACGGTTAAAGTGTGTGAAGTAGATAGAAGGGTTTTCCGACACAGCTGGTGAATGCTTCTCGCCGACCACCTCTATTAAGCGGTCATCGCCCAGTCTCCACCTGAGTATAGCATATGCTCCCCAAAGGCTTGTGTAAAAGTAGTTGGGTCATATATACGTAAGCTCCTTATTAAAGACACTACCCATTTTTTATAAGAAAAATCTGCGAAAATATTTTTAAACTGATAACATCTTTATCAGTTTATTTTTAGGAATTTCAATAATTGTTTTTAAAGATATTATTTTAGAATGGTATCTTAACGATATTATAATATTCTTAGATAATAATAAAAAAATATGTTGTTTTTTTTATTTTCCGGAATAATTTTATTTAATAAGATATTTGCCATGATTTTGTTTGATTTTTGTGATGAGAAATTTAAATTTCAGTACAAACGTTTAGTTCCTTCAGGAAAAGGTAAATTTTGGCAGTTTATATTAAGGTTTAATTTGATCAAACTATTCTAACCATTAACTTTACAAAGGAATTATAGACACAAAAATGTCTGCCAATTACGTTCTGCTCATCGTCAGGTGTTCATTATTAAGTATCATTTTTAAGGTGAGGGATTTTCAATAATTTTTTATTTGAAATGCTTATTTCGTTTTTGTTTAAAGAAACTTTTATTATAGACCCAAGGTTTAGCCCAAGCACCCCCTGCTTTTCTGCATGTATCAGTTATTTGGGGACTGATAAAAAGAACATGGATTTGGCTGTTAATTGCATTACTAAAAATCAGGAAATATCTCTTGCTGTTATATCCATTCTTGTTACTCTCTGTTGAAACATTTCACTACAGGATCCCCGGATTGAACAGAAAAAGAATCAATAATTGTAAAAAACACTAAAATTAGAAATCATCTGAGATTATAAAACACTAAAAATACAACACTAGTGTCCTTCGGGACGGCGGCACGAACACAGGCTTTATTTAACAAATGTTGCTGTCGCCATTCAATAAAAATTTGACGTTCCCTACAACGAAATAATCTAAATGGCATATAACGAGAAAAACACGACTCACGCTTTGACCAAACAAATGTATAGATTAATTCATGGTTTATAGTTGCAGCATCTTCTTGAATGTATGGAACCTATCATTGCAAAATAGTATTTGTATAATATTGTTTAAATGGCCAGTGGTTAATGTCGCCATTTTAATGAATAATTTCTAGCGGTAGACTGTCAAATATTAATTGGTTAGACTCATTCCTACAGGTGTTCGAATGAAAAATGGATATGTATTTAAGTTTTGCCGGATTGTTATTAATACTGGAAAATCGATGACAAATTGGATACTGGTGTGAATTGACGTCGGGAAATATGGTACTTAAAAATTGAAAGCTAAAAACATATCAAAAAGAAAGATGAAATTATATTCATTACTTACAACGCAGATAACGTAATAAAATTTAAACAAACCAATACCATAAACACACAGATAAGATAACAGCACAGTGCAAAAGATAATTTAATATAATTAGAATAAAATGAACAAATATATACACGAATAAAAGGAATCAATTGTGAGATGGAAGTGACCACAGCGGCGCAAAATTCGCTGAATAAATGAAGTTGAATTATTATAAAAGAATCATCATACGAATTATATATATATATATATATATATATATATATATATATATATATATATATATATATATGGTGAAGCAAAGGTGGCGCGTCATAGGGATTAATAGACAGTTTGAAGAGGTTGTGTTAAGAAAGACACCGATGTCACCAGACCTCACACAATTGGATCTTTTTTGTGATGTAATTTAAAAATCAGTTGTTTATCAGACGCACCCAAGAAATACTTATGAACTTAAATAAAAAAAAAAGAATTAAATATCAATGCATTAGAATGAGAGAGAAAATTCTCCGACATGTTAATCAATCATACAGGAAGATAATTGAAATGTGTTTGGGGAAAAGGACATTTTGAACAGTTTTAGGGATTAGTTGGTATCTATATATTACTCTTTGTAGGTTTATTGATCATAAAGAAGTAGGTCATTAGTGAGATGATGAACTTATTTACATCCCAGATAGTAATGGTCCTCTATCTTCTAGAATACAGAAGATGATTTTAAGGACTTTCCAATTACTGGGCTTAAAAATGAAATCTCATCTAACTGTGAAATAGTCAATTTCTTAGAATCATTGAAAGATAATATAATTAATAGAACCATAAACAGAAGAAACAATATGGTCACACCCTCTATTTTCTAAACTGCTTAATGTAAATATTGTCAGACACTTTATAAACTTAATCCACAAACATTTTAATCACAATAACCGTCTACAAAATTGTTCAATATGAAACTCTGAAAATGAATTAATCATGCACCCAAAACATACAGAATATTATTAACTCACATAACAAAGGAACACTGAAAACATTTTAATACGGAAACACAACAGAGAACAATCCTTCTTGTAATTGTAGAACCGGAACAAACTTCCCATTTGGAGGTATCGGTAATTCGGAAAATATGGTACACGATGCTACCATTTTTTCGAAAGAGAATATTAATGAAAAACAATAAGGCATAGGGATATCCGCTGGGAATTAGAAACAGAGACACAATAGTCACCGGCATTCCTTCTCCAATGCTTCCTTAAGACACCAAGTAAGTATTATTGGAGGATTAAATATAGAGGTTTCACGCCATAAATTAAATGGGACATCATCTGTCGATATCAAACACCAACAACTTCCGGGACAGATGCAGTCTGTGTGTATACAAGAGAATACTGCAAAATCAAATACAGAAATGCAGACCAATTATTGAGTCACAAAAATGAACTTATTTTCAAGTGTAGACATAAAAACAAGTTTAAAATTCCCGAAAATGTTTGACTTTTGGAGATACACACAGCAAATGTTGATTTCTTCATATGGTAGTAGCGATTATATGTGTGCATATATTTCATATGTATATGCGTGTGTATATGATTATATTGCTTATCACGCGTTTTTGTGTTTTTTATATGTGGTTATATGTATTATTGCTTTGCTTCATCTCTAATTTTAAATTAATAATTTTCGTATTATTATTAATATGTGTATATGTATTATGCTTACCCTTCTATGTTTATATTCTAAATTTGTTCTTTATAAATATCTATATATTGATTTACTTATTTATTTATCTTTTATGTGTTATTTTATTTTAATTTATTTATGTTGGATATTATTATTATTATTAGTGTTATCTTTATTAAAATTACTAAATTGATTTTTTGTTAATTATTGCTGCCTAAAACAACAGACTCTATCGGACAATTTGCTGTAACTCTTTCAATTCTAATCATACAAACATCACGTAATGAGTACTAGTACCACTGTATGTCATGCCCGACTGCACTCACTAAAGCTTTTCTTATTTTTTACTTCACACGCTGCTGTTGAAAACTTACTGTTATTTGTATTTCTTTCTTTATTATCAGCCTCTATATCGGATTTATTTCTATGCTAGTCTTACTAAGAATCAACACGGATCGATACGCGGATCGATACTAAGGATCATGGATCGACACACACCTGATGAAGTCCGAAGGGCACCGCGCCGGAAAAGTTGCGATAACAACAACAAAGATGAGGATAATTATCCGTATGAAAATAGCGTAAATATTAAATAAAGAAAAGCCCAAATGAATTATCTATCTGAATTCGGATTTAGTAGGTAAACTGATCGTGTGGATCTAATAAATCGATTTAATCTATTAACATCTCTCATATATAAAATAACGCTAATAATTCAAGGAAAAATCCAGATGTGTTCTAAATTGAAAACTTTAAAACGGAGCAATATTTAAATGTTAAAATATTTAAGCGTGACATTTTTTTAAATTTGTTTTCATTTTCACTATTGTTTACACCGTTACCTCAGTAAATGTTACCAACGGTTATATAGTTCAAATTAGTAGATATATATTATTAGTGATCATTTACTTTTTATTTTATTTATTTATTTTATTTTATTTTTCAAATTTAATTTGTGTATTACTTTATTTATTTGTATTATTAATTTATTTAATTTATTTTGTATTATCAATTTATTTTATAAAATCTGCAATATATAAATAACGGATTGCTAAGTTCATTGAGGTCATTGGCATGGATTTAGCAAAAGAGGCATTAGTTATAGAAGGAGAGATTTATTTGACAAAGAATTGGGATTTATAATCTTGAGACTTTTTGGCGTGCCAACTTACTGGATCCGCCGTTAGAAATGTTGCTTGCAGACAAACTTAAACATTGATATGCTCGAATCAAATGCACTTTATCTATTTAAAACATTGTATTAGTGATGTTATTGTGTTAACTTTACTTCGTCATATTAGAAATAGTTTAAAAGATTCAGGTTTGGAGAGCAAATAGTCTGTTGTAACTGATCCATTCTTGGGTATTCTTCGCATTATGAGACAACGCAGAGCCATGTTTAGTAGATGTACGTTTTTTTTTTCT
Source organism: Acanthosepion lycidas (assembly GCA_963932145.1). Lineage (NCBI taxonomy): Eukaryota > Metazoa > Mollusca > Cephalopoda > Sepiida > Sepiidae > Acanthosepion > Acanthosepion lycidas. Next base: position 39,882,032 of record OZ010590.1, on the reverse strand, counting down.
CCACGCTCTTTATCCAGGGCGTCACAACCCTTTGCAGTTACCTCCTTATTATCAGCAGCATTGAGAGTTAAGCCCTGAGGAAAGTGAGCAGGCATGAAATCACCCTCGTTGATCACGATTCCTAGAATCAGGTGCCTTCGCTGCGTCGCTCACAGCATCATAACAGTCAACAGAAACTGAACGTTAGAACTCCAGTTAGGATACTTGTCATTTCTTTTCTTTTTTTTTTTCTTTTTTATTTATTTAAGACAACTGGTGGAGTGATGGATAGCGGCTCAGATTAAAGAATCGCCGAGCCGAGTTCGAATTTCAGTCGAACCCATTATGTTCACTTACGTGCTAATACGCTTGGGAAATCTATGAATTCTCTTCTTCTCCACCCCCCCCCCCTTAGCAGGATAGACCGGGTTCTGTAACCTTGGATGTCAACTGATCTACCACGGACAGAAATGGCAACATGCTGCGGGAAAAAAATTCTACCTTGTCCACCATGTATCGGAAGATACATGATCGCCTAAGCGTGTATCACGCATGCCACATAACTGACTGACTGAGGAAAAAAATCAAAGTCTTCCAAATTCTTGTTGTTTCAACTTGCTCGATAAGCGCTTTCCGTTTAATCTCCGCATGATATAAGTCTTGTATCAAAACCTTAATGCACAATTCTTCCGAGATGAAAGCTTGAGTTCCTTGGCAAGGGCGTTAACTGAATTTATTGGCTTCTTAGCGATAATTATCAGCTCCTTTCATACAAGCGGGTGATCTGAAAGAATAAGGAACCTTCACAAGTATTTCCAGTTTTGCTACTGCTGTAAAATCCGCGTCAGTAGCTCCCAGCTCTTTGCGGACTTTGTCAGCCAACAACCGTGCAACTTTCAGCCATCGAGCACTCTGTAACTTATTATGCACCGAATTTGAGGCAACGATTTCATCATGTCTTTTTATTTGCTGGGTTAGTTTCATGCTTGTCATCATTAATCAGGAAATCAAATGATAAACAAAAACAAGTATTAAATAATGCACCACTGAATTTATATAATAAAGTAAACTGTATACGTCTCTGACAACAACCACTGGTATTAATAGTGGACATTTTAAAAAAGCTTATAATCCTGTCTTTATTTTAATTTCTATAATTAACACCAGATTTTATGGTTAGTATTAATAGATGAAGTAAGCACACATCTATTGAAATATATCAAACGTTGGTTAAGATAATATTTCAAATCACTCGTTGTCTTGAAGATTCACCATTTTTAATTTTTTTTTTTTTAATTTGCGCTTCTACTGAAAAATGACGTTTTGGAGAGATTATGTTATTTCATATCTTTATTAGGACAATGATAAAAAGAGCGATGACTTTCCCTCAATTTTTCAACCCACAAACACATAAATAAGAAGAGGGAAATATTTTTTCATTATACATTTTGAAGCAATCGCTCTAAGGTCAAAAAATTCTAAAATCGATTCAACTGTATTTCATATTTTCTCTATATCACAAGGACTTATCCCTATGTGATTTTTCAACTTCTGTATCTTACAGTGTATTCAAATTTGTAATTGTTTTCGGAAGATCTATGACAAAATATTAAAAATCGACCACATCCGACTAAAATGATGTTTACGCTGATATGACTCCACATGCGCATAAAGGAGATGGGGCGCTGAAATTTTTAAACTTTTTTTTTTAATATGTGTTTAGATATATAGCCATTTTACACGATATAAATATATATATATAGGTTTAGTTGTCTTTTAGACAGGAACTTTATTTTCACCTATTATTTATTCATTTCCTTTAATATGATACGCGAGACATATACGCTGTTGGTCCCGATCTTATTTCTGTATTGATTACAAGTATTAAAGGATTTTAATAAATTCATTCCCGAGATTTTACAGCAAACGGTACAAGAAAAAACAAAAAAACAATGAGCATTCCCTAGAAGCTAAATACAATCGCTTAGAAATATATATTCATTTTAACATTGAATCGAGAAAATGAAGACGAGGCAGAATATTTAAAAATGGAGACGATAATGAATTAACAGGGAATGTAGCGAACCCACTAATTAATATATTTTAGTAATAAAAGTGTTGATATATATAATATGAGGGTTGTTTTGTATCCTCGATTGATAGAAAATTAAATCGTTAGCCGCATCTAGGGAATTTTAGCTGCTCGGTATTGTCCTGCTTCACTTGTTCAATATAACTCAGATTTATCACATTATATTTAATAGAACTTGTTTTAGTATTCTTACTTTGTTATTACGATAAAACCTTCGTTTTTATATTAATTTCTCCTTAGTTCATTTTACTCGGACCAAAGTTGCAATAATTGGCTATCCAGGGACAAATGAACTCATTAGAATAAAAGGTTATATTATTATTATTATTATTATTATTATTATTATTATTATTATTATTATTATTATTATTTTTCTATATCATGTTAGGTTCAAACTATGGTCCTTCGGCCCTATAGAAGAATTGTCATTTAGTTGAGAGCACTTTTCTTAATATATAAGATGTTCCGAGTAGGGAGATCTTCTGGGACACTCTTAGTAAAATTGTTCTTTCCTATTCTCACGAGATATGGCTCCTATTACTATTGGTACAGCTCCAGACTTCATTCCACACATCCTGTTAATCTGGATCTCTAGTTCTTTGTATATGGACAATTTCTCGATAATTATCATGGAGGTGTTTTTCTCAGATGGTAGGGCTACGTCAATAAGCATACAATTCTTGAATTTCTTGTCTTTTATGATAATATATGGTTTGTTAACTTTTATTTCCATGTTAGTTTGAATTGGCATATCCTAGCACATATTTCAATCATTATTTTGTGAAACTGTGCCTAGTTGGTGTTCATACCATCTCTCAGTGGTTTCGATTTTGTGCTTCTGGAATATCTTCTAGTGCACCTATTTCGCAGACATCCTGAGATAATATGGTCGACTGTTTAATCATATTTTCCGCAGATGCATCATTTCGGTTTAGTTCTTTCTTTGATTATTTGACAGTGATGAGGTCTGCTTGCAAAGCTTTGATCCTGAGATTTAATAATTAGTCCTACTGTCTCAGCTTTCAATCCGGTGCTCCTCAGCAACTAATGTGTTTTCTGTTGGTTCAAATTTGCTTATTTCGTTCTTTATAGTTATTTGCCATGCAAACGCCTTGTCCACCCAGTACTATTGTAATTTAATTTGACCATGTTGTCTTACTTTCTTTTTTACTTGTTTGGCGTAGATGGTATTCGCTTCGGTTTTGTTAGTAGGGTTTCATTTATATTAAGCTGATTCCTGAAGAATGCAGTTTGCTGATGGAGTGGTTTTGGTGTTTTATTATTTATAGGAAAGGGTCATTTTTTTAGGTATGCATCCAATCCTATTGTTGTTGTTTTTAGAGATCTTGATATGTACAGCCTATCAACATTTGATTTCGGATGGTGCAGCCTCATTTTGGTAAGATTCTTTTTGGGTCTTAGCGTCAAAATTTTTAATCACATTCAACTTCCATTTAATGATTTTGAAGCTGTATGTTACTACTAGTATAGGTAAGTTGTTGATAGCCTTAATTTAACTGTTCCTATTAAGTTCGCTTTTAGTATCAAATGCACTCTCCTATAATATTCTTTTCGGCTCTTTTTCTTCATAATTAAATGTGTGTTCCGTCTCCATCATTAATTATTAAGTATTTGTATGTACCATCTTAGTCTAGTTCCTTAATCTTTTGTTGCTATCAAAGTCTAAATCTGGAATTTTCGTTAGTTTTCCGCCTTTGAAAGTGGCTTTGGCTCGTTTGTCGATTCCGAATTCCATCCCAATGTCTCCGCCCAAAGTTTTGACACTAGGTTTTTCTGCTGTTGTCATAATTGGCAAAGCCTTAAGATTATCAATATAGAATAAGTGTTCCAATATTCAATTCTATGACATTTGTCCGTAGCTACTGGTTTTCAGTAGGCAGAAAGTGACGCTAATGCAAGGCAGAAAAGAAGTGGTGATAATGAATCTCCATGGAAGATTCCGCTTTTGATGTAGACTGGTTTCGAAGTCAATGACCCATTTGTATAGTTTAGGTTTTGTGTAGTCTTCCAGTTTGTCATGCTCTCCGTTATTAATTGGACCGTTGCTGGGCATAATCTGTATATTTTAGGCTCTGACCCTTGTTATGTAAATTGATTTCTCAATGAAGTTGTATATCCTCTGGGTTATGATAGAAGTGAGGAACATTAATGGTACATTAAGGTAAGCAGATGATGGTCCTATAGATCTTCGGTTTCTGCGTCTCTTTGTTTTGGGGAGTAGATATGTTACTCCCCACATGAGCTATTTGAGACATTGTTCTGGGTTTATAATTATAGCATTTTATGTCCGCGCGAGTTCTTGGTGGGTACATGATAGTTTTTTTTTGTTTTTTTGTTTTTTTTTGGGGGGGGGGGTAATGCAAATATTGACCAATCGGTCTATTTTGTTTTGCAGATGGCAGCGGTTGTTTCAGCAATATTGATACCGTTTATTTTTGGTACTTTATATGTGCGTATCGTTCCTGTTGCTGATTGATCCATGTGGCTCTTTCACAGTGCATTTTCCAGTTTTCCCACATCTTAGACCAGAAATCCTTGGACAGTAGGTGGGCCATTTGTCTGTATTTTATTTTTCCCAGTTTTCGATATATTTTCTTTGCATCTTCATGATTTCCCCAGAAGAATCTGTTTCTTTTTTCATAATGCCTGTTTCTCTGTAACTCCGCTTGAATATGTTTTTTCAGCTTTTCTTTAAAATTTGGTACGTCAGTTTTATTCTTTATGTCAAGGCTTCGATTCACATTATTTACCTTATTCGGACTATTGTCCTCATCTTTGTCGCCATATTTATCACAACGTTTCGGCCGTTGTATATTCCAGCCTTCTTCAGGTAGTTGGAATGTCGAACTGAACCGTTTATTTCGCTCACCGGGGTAGACTGTCCTAGTTCCACGTGCCGTGTTTGATGGATGTCAGTTGTCGGTTATCTCCTGTTAATTTCCCTCTGAAAGTTCTCCACTGCCTTGACCGGGTATTGAACTCACACTCTTTGGGTCCTGTCACTGGATCTAACCTAATGTCTTCAGCAACCATTTTTACCAGTGCTCATTGATCGTAAAGTCTCCTCCTACGAAACTCCGCGCACTTCGTGGAAATAATCAAAGATGCTCCCATCCTATCCAACCAGATGGTGAGCTTATACGTGGTGAGTTTGTTCACCAAGGTACACACGGAGGAGGCACTCTCAGTATCCAGAGAGAGATTGGCCTCTGACTCTTCTCTATAAAAACGGACCAGTATTCTAATAGATAATCTGATGGAGATGTTGACTTTCTGTACACAAACAACACACTTCGGAATGGGATCACACATATATCGACAGGATGGGGGCTTAGCAATGAACTCGCCATTATCACCAGCAATGGCGAATATATACATGGAATACTTTGAGGAAATGGCATTAGAATCTATATCTCTAAAGCCAACTATATGGTTAAGATTCGTAGATGACACCTTCATACTCTGGCCACACCAGAAAGATGCGCAGGTTCTACTGGACCATGTGAACTCAATAAGACCTTCGATACAGTTCACAATGAAGAAAGAGAGTAACAACACATTCCTGTTCCTGGATGTTCTAATATCTCGAACAGAGCATGGGTTTCAGACATCCGTATACCGTAAACCGACATTGAGCGGAAAGTACCTCAATTTCAACTCCCACCATCCATAAAGCGTAAAGAAAGGGATCGTCCGTTGTTTACAACACCGAGCAAAAGTCATAAATGGGGATCCAGAGATGTTAGATAAAGAATTGGTCAATATAAGTAGAAACCTACAACGTAACAACTATCCTGGGTACATGGCAGCAGCCCCAAAAAACTGGGATAGGCGGGTACAAGAGGAGGAGGGGGACAACAACTCTCAGAAAACAGTCTGCCTTCCTTATGGGAAGGGGTATAAAAGAAAATACAAGGGATCTGCGGTCCATATAACATCAGGACAACCTTCAAAAGCTTGACGACACTTCGCAGATATCTCTCCCGAGTAAGGCCCCCATAGAGGAGAACATGACTAAAGACTGTGTATACGCTATCCCATGCAGCTGCGGAAAGGAATAATAAAGGACAGACAGGTCGCCGCCACATGGTAAGGCTTCAAGAACACCAGAAAGCTGTAACACGAGGGGAAGTAGAAAAATCAGGCGTGGCTGACCACATATGGGGAGAGAAGGGAGATCACCGCCCTCTGTGGGATGATGTTGAGAATCATAGACAGGGCACACCATTGGAAAATTCGTAAACTTAAGGAATCAGCACATATGCTAGGCCACAAAAATCTCCTTAGCAAACAAAGCATAGAAATAAATACAATATGGGAACCAGTAATAAGGAGTGCCAGAGAAAACAATGATAACAACACAGTTGCAATATGAGCTCTGGTAAAAACATGAAATGATAACAGCAAAATTGCAAAATGAGTACTGGTAAAAATGGTTGCTGAAGACATTAGGTTTATAATACCCAGAAATTCATACCCAGGACACATGGCACAGTGGATAAAGGCGTTGGTTAGATCCAGTGACAGGACCCAAAGAGTGTGAGTTCAATACCCGATTAAGGCAGTGGAGAACTTTCAGAGGGAAATTAACAGGAGATAACTGATATCTGACGTCCATTAAAACATGGCACGTGGAACTAGAACAGTCTACCCCAGTGAGCGAAATAAAGGGTTCAGTTCGACATTCCAACCACCTGAAGAAGGCCGGAGCGTACGTTGTCATAAATATGACGACAAAGATGAGGACCATAGTCCAAATAATGTAAATAATGTACATAATACCTCATCTCAGAAGTATAGACACCAACCACCTGAAGAAGGCCAGAGCGTACAACGGCCGAAACGTTGTCATAAATATGGCGACAAAGATGGGGACAATAGTCCACATAATGTAAATAATGTATATAATACCTCATCTCAGAAATATAGACAGGCTTCGATTCGGTTTTCTCCTTTTTGTTCCTTATATATTGGAGCACTTGTCTACATCATTCGTAATTATTCATTTCGGTTACTATTTTTTTTTCTTTCCAGACTGCCATTTTCTTTTTCGTTTACATTGTGTTTTTATTTCTTCATCTATTGTTTCAGGGTCCGTTACCGAGTCCGTGTATATACGATAATTAATTTCTATTAGGTCCATCGGTATTTTCATTTCGAGAAATCGTTGACCTTTCTTTGAAATATTAGGTTGGTGTAAAAATAATGACGTAATAATGTCGTTTTTTGACGTTAAAAAATACGTCAACAAACGATATTAATACGTCATTATTTTTTGCACCAACCCATTACATTTCATTTACTTTCTTCTACTTGTATCGGATGTTTGTTTTTTTTCATCTCTTTTTCTCTTTCATATTCATCGTTTTCTTCCTCTATTTGATTGTGTACCTCATAGGGATTATTACAACTGCTTTCTATTTGTTCACCTGTATGTGTCGTTGACATTTAGCCCCTCGATGTTTATTCCAGCTTTGATGTTTCCTTGATGCTTTCGGGTTTTACGCCATGTATTCTTTTTCTGCTGATGTTGTCAGGCTTGACATTGGCTAGTTTGGCGGTATTAATGCTTAGCCTGTTTCAGGGATATTTTTTTTTCCTCGCCAGATATTATAGGTGGCTTTATTCAAGGTTGTCGTTGTCGGATTTAACATTATCTTGCTTATTCTTTAAGGCTTGGGTTACCAGGAAAAACTTCAGTGAGTCTTTCGGGGCCGTTTCCAATAAATCCAAGAGCTCCAAAATTCTTGAAGTGATCACGTGCCACATTTCTGAGATATCAATTTCAAGGTCCTTGTATTTTGAGAGTTTTTTTAAGTTGTTGTTGTTGTTGTTATTATTATTATTATTATTATTATTATTATTATTATTGTTATTACTATCCGTAGACACACGTCGCATTTTTGTAAAACAGTGGATGTACAGGTAGCATAAAATTTATAGGTGTCGAAAGCGGAATCAGGGAAATATTTTCTAATTCTGGTCTAGTATTTTGCTTTCACTTACATCCGAATACCCTCGGGAACGTCATGAATTCATCTCATCTTCCTGCAGCTGTTAGTTAATAGTAGAATAGTCAGTATTGTAAAATGACTTCATATCCCTGAAGAAACAGGAAATCGTTCAAATATATTTCATAAAATGTCAAGGCAAAAGAGAGGAAATAATTATAGATATATACATATCATCATAATCGCATGCATCCTCAGGTGACACATTATTTTAAAAAAAAGCGATTCGAGGTTTTATCGGAGATCATGTGACAATACATATCCTCACTAAAGAAAGGGACTTAGGAATATATCTGGTTGAAACAGCGGGTTTTGTACGATGTACGTGTAGTGTAACGGATAATAGCTCGGAATTGGAAATTGGAGAGCCGAGTTCCAATTCCAGTCGGGTTAAATATCCACTTACGTGCAAATACCATTGTGAAAGGTATTAAAGTACCTCTTCCCCAGAGCTATGGGTTAATTAGTAGTACTTGTATCAGTAAATCATAATCCCACCTCCAACTTGCAATCTAAAAATATTTTCAGGTCTAAATGACCGTTGAAAGGTTGATAAACTGTAAAATATCAAATAAGTCAATCGACCAATACCCGGACACTGCTAGTAAAATTTTAACGTATTCCAGTATCGATCTTGTCCATATAGATTTAACTCTTCAAATATCTAGATTCTTCTTGGCTAGACACTTTAAGTCTCTTCCTAAAAGAGATGATGCTGAGGATGATTGACAAATAATATTATTATTATTATTTGATTATTATTATAATTTTTCTAAATTATTTTTTTTATCAACGTTGCAGTTTTTATTTATATAAGAATGTAATCACTCAAAGTCGGTACGTCTGTTAATTAGACAGAAATTATACCAGATCAAGGAATCCGGGCAAAGCAAGACGTCTTTACTATTTGACGTTCAACAAGCAAAAACTCTGAGCAGCAAACAATGTCATTCTCCTTAACCAATCAGATTCTGTATTAGCCGACGACCATTTTAATTCGTTCTTTAACTTTCTTTACCACTCGGTTCACCTTTGTCATTATCATTTGTTTTACACGTTCATCCTGCAGCAGTCGCCATTGTCTAATTTTGTATATATATATATATTTTTGCTATCTCCTTTCTTTTTTAATGAGCGTTTTATTTTCATTTTTTTATTTTTGGAAAAGTTTTGTGGGTTTTGTTGCTATAGAACTTTTTCTCATCGATTATGTCTTCAGTAATAAATGAATTTTTAGGCAGAAAGGCACCAGAAAGAGAGAGAAACGAGAGATGGGGAGAGAGAGAGAGAGAGAGACTACAAGCAATAAATAGATAAAACTAGAGGGGAAATAGATTTATACAAGCTTTAATGCTGTGTTTTTTTTTATAACGATATAGATTCATATTGGTGCAAGAGTTGGTCTGTAGGTTCAGAGGAATAGATTAGTTTCATTCGCAGGAGACATTCAAAGTTCTACAATAGAATTACCAAACAGAAAACGTGTAAACGACAAAATAAGGAAATAATAGCCAAAACAATGACGATGAGGATAATGGCGGTGATTGGAGTGAAGATGATGTTTTTTGGTTATGAAGATGTTGAGGATGGAAAATCTGTTCAGGTGAATTGGTCTAGAGGAGGAAGTGGCACGATGAAAAATTTAACTGGGAAAATAAATGTGAATAAAAACAGAGCAGACAGTAAAAAAAATCAAGTGTACTGAAGAAAAAGGAGGAAGAGAAAGAGAGGGAAGAAGAAGAAGAAGAAGAAGAAGAAGAAGAAGAAGAAGAAGAAGAAGAAGAAGAATGTGGAGAAGAAAATTTTAAAAGTAAAGAAAGATGAAAAGAGGAAGATAATCGAGGAGAAAAAAGACCCGCATAAAGAAGAAGAAGAAGAAGAAGAAGAAGAAGAAGAAGAAGAAGAAGAAGAAGAAGAAGAAGAAGAAGAAGTGGTAGTAGTTAGGGGAGGACAATGAAAGTGAAAACAAAGGTCATGAGAAAGAAGAGAATTTTAAAAGAAAGCAAGAAGGAAACATGAAAATAGGAAGATGATTTGGGAGAAAAGAGACCCGATGAAAATAGAGGAAGAAGGCTTTATAGGATTGCGAAGGAAAAGAAAACAAGAATGAAAAGCTGAGAATTATAAAAGAAAGTATGAAGCATACCAACAGATATACACGAATGTAAGGAGATGATGAAGGAATGTAGAAGAAAGACGTAAATAAACAAATGAATAAGAAATTAAGAACAAAAATGGGAAGAGAAGGAAGTTGAAATAGAAAGAGGAGAAACAAACAAAGACCTGAATGTGCGAAGAAAATTATGAAAAATGAGTGAGACGTAAAAAAACAAATTGATTAAAGGAAGAAATATATGGAAAAGAATGTTTAACGTACAGATGAAGAAGAAAATAGTTGAAATGAAAAAAGTAAAATTTGCTCGAAAAAATCAGACGTAATAGAAAAATCGGAAAATAAGTAAACCAGAAGAAAAAAGAAATAGTCACAAAACAAAATGAAGTCAAAAAAATGAAAAGAAAAGGACATAAAAGTTAGAACGAATAAGAAAACGAAAAAAAGAAAAAAACAAAACAAAAAAAAAAAAAACTAGAAAATATATTAGGTTGGTGCAAAAAATGACGTAATAATGTCGTTTTTTTTTACGTTAAAAACACTTCAAAAAACGACATTATTACGTCATTATTTTTGCACCAACCTAACATATTGAGAAGAAAGACTAGCAAGCAGGAAAGTGAAAGATATCTGTGCAGCTAGTCGAGAGGATTTGACGGGGGACAAACAAACCAAGTAAAATATATAAATCTTTTCATAAAATTGCTGGAAGAAAGAATAGAAAAATAATTGAATGGGGAAAATTCTTTTCTCATAATAAATGATATCACCAGCGACATTATTAATTATTCATAGTCACAATAAATGCAATATATAAATTCCCCATAATTTTAGTACGATTTGAACTTGTAATTTTTAAACTTTAATGCAACATTTTTTTTATCTCTACAACTCTATTTAAGTTGAGTTCCTGTGGGTATATCGTTTCTTAATAAGCAGTTTGTTGCATTAAAAAAGTAAGTAATAAAGTTCATTAATTAATTTATTTAATTATTATTTATTTATTTAATTGTTATTTGTTAATTAATTAATTATTAATTTTCCTGTCGGAGAATCACATATTTTTTTACGAAATGCTTGGACATTGAGGTCGGTAAATGTAGTTAACACTGTTTAATAATAAAAAAACAAAAACAAAAAAAAAACAGACATTATCGGACTTAATACATTTCATAATATGTTGTCAATGTTTATGTTAAGATACGTTTCCGGAACAGATATGATCGTTCGGGAAACATCGCCAAAGAGTGTTGCTTATAAACAGTAATTCGGACTATGCTAACTAGATGTTTTTTAACATCATATCATATCAAATGGTGGTTTCCATTGGGGTTATAAGTTCGATTCCTCTCGGAGAGGCACATATTTTCTACGGAATTTTTCAAGCATTTAGGCTGGTAAATGTAATTAATACTGTTCATTTAACAATCAGAGCATTTACTTAAATAAACAGAATATATATATATATATATATATATATATATATATATATATATATATATATATATATATATGAATAAAAATGACAATAGGAAAACTGGTAATTGCTGACGCGTTTCGTCCAATGTGGACTTTATCAAAGCAAAATACGAAAATGAAATTAAATGAACAAAGTAACTAATAAAAACAAAAACAGAATGTACCTATCAACTGGAATGTAGAGAAACGCTATTTTCATATTTTTAACTGAAAAATAACGTCAGTAATTGTCACGTGTGGAGAATATTGTCATTATAACTGTGTTGATGTATTCAACCATTTTCTTTTGATTTTATGAATCTGTTGTGTATATTTGTTTGTTATATATATATATATATATATATATATATATATATATTTATATATATATATATATATATATATATATATATATATATATATATATATATATATATATTGAAATGGATTGTAGTTGAAAATTATTTTAATATATTTCTTTACGTTATTTATTTATTTAAATTTGATCATTTAATCTTACTATTTGCTAACCGGGCGGTTCTCTGTAGCTAAATGGAATAGCATGTCAAATCATATGACAGTTTCCGCATAGCAATTCAGGTCCAATTCCTGTCAGAGAATGCCTATTTTCTGCGAAATTTCTCGAATATCCAGGCAGGTAAATGTAATTAATACCATTTAATTAAATTGAAACAGAACATTTAATTAAGTAAAATGTATGTGCTTGTTTCGGTCACTTATTTGTTTTGATTGTCACTTATTTGTTTTATCGTTTGCTGGAGAAGAGCCATTTCTCGCTTTTTTACACCGTTCTTTTATGGAGATGAAGTTCAGCATTTCTGGCAGTTTCAGTGGTTAAATATTCGGATTCTTCTAGTTCTTCAACAGCTGGCTATAAGTAATTGTTTGGAAAAAATGTAATGAGATATTCTTAGCATTGTATGCGTGCATTGTCGGATGAGTTTCTCTTCGATGCATTAAAATAAGAAAGTTTTTCGTTTTCTAAATGAGTTGCCCGATATTGAGAGATTTTTTTTTTTTTTTTGTATTCTTTAATAGTTTTCTATTCTTCCATGTCGACGATATGAGATAACGATATATATTTTTATATACCAAAAACAATATTGTGGCAAATATATATGACAAAGTGGAAAAGGTTTTCCTGTGATGAGTTTCATCCTTTAGGAATCTATCGAACTAAATTTACGTTGGTGCGTCTGCACATGTGCACGATTAAGAGATGCTGGGAATTTTAATCAATTTATTCTTGTTTTCATCCAGCCGATTAAAGTTAGATTCTTTTTAGTTTTTTCCATTGCATTTATTTGTAGATATCTGCCAGGCATGATGAAATGTATGAGCCAGAGAACAAATTTACTGTAGATGACTTAACGATCAAGGCACTCTCTAGACATTTTAGCCGTGGTGAATTGTTTTCTTCTTTGATCAGACTAGTATTTTTATGTCAAAATTGAGAACTACAACTCCACAAAACAACGGTGTAACAAAGCCGGAAATAGCTCGATGATAGCAGCAAATGATATATATATATATATATATATATATATATATATATATATATATATATATAAATACCAGAATAAATCCAAATGAGACAGGCAAACCTAATCGTATCTTCAGGATAAAGTGGTTTGCCTGGCTCCTTAGAATTTATTCTAGCTCTACTTAGCACTCTACGTATTAGTCTTTCTACTCGTTTGAGTTTTTTTTGGGGGGTGGCGCACTAAGGACTTAAAGCACTTGGTGATTTATTTCGTCTTTTTCTGATGTTATTAGTTCTTTCTTTTTTATTTCCAATTTTTCCTCGGGTAACGATTTGTCCAAGCTGAGCTATCCGAGGTTTTCTGAATACGAAAGCAGAGCACCAAATATTTATTACGCACTGCTACATTAAAACATGTGTACACCCACTACAAAACTGTACATCTTGTTTCAACGTTAAAAATGTCCCACATGAAAAAACGTTACTTTTTAACGTTGAAACAAGATGTTCAGATTAGTAATGGATATCCATATGTTCTAATGAGATAATGCAATATATATATATATATATATATATATATATATATATATATATATATATATATAGACTGATGTATATTTGTTCACAAACCTTTCATTTAAACATTTTTCGTTAAATATGACAATGGGAAATTTAAGTAAATTTTATTTAGTTATGCCAGCTTTCTTACATTGATGGGAGTAATGGAATGCAAATATTTTCTATATTGTCTATTGTTCCAAGCGCTTTTGGTTATTCTATACCCATTTTCAGAGGTGGGGGGTGTCTTACTTGTTGTTAATTTCGCTTCCTGCTTTGTTTAAAATATATTTTATTTTTGTGCTGTTTGAATACTACTAGTAGCTTTTATTCGGAGCCTTTGTGTGTTGAGCGCTGTTGAAATTCGAGTGAACTTCTTGCTATTTTTTTTTTAACTTTCAACACTCTCTTCCCACTTTTAAATAAGATGAGGTTGTTTACATTTTAGTTTTGTGCTGTCTGTTATAAAAAAAAATATAAGCAGTATAAATAAGCGTACTGGCGAGTAGTTACAGACATGGTATTTTTCTTAAATTATCTCTATCTTCTTCGTTTGCTTACTTTATGCAAATTTCTTACTTAGGAAAAATTTGTGTAGGCAAGCTGACATTTTTAATTGATTGACTGCAACCAATTTCAATGTCACTCATAATTTTGGAAAATACAAAAGAATGAATATTTTGTTTTACAAAAGGTCAACAGAGCATACGATGTAGTGTTTTTTTGTTTTTTTTTTTTTTGTTTTTACCACATTATTTATGATGTAAATAATTTTAACTTAGATTTCAGTTTTGTGACTTTATCCAAATCATGCAACTTTCTGGATTATAAACTGGTCGAAGTACTTTGTACAGTCTTTAAGAGAATTTAAAATTTTACCTTTAAGCTACATTGTAAGGATCGAAATAATGCCAATCGAAAAGTGTAAGTTCTGCTAAGTAAAGAGAGTGTAGTAGGACATCCATTCTAAGCTATACTGATCTGTCGTGTCAGCAAAGAGCCATATGATCTAATACTGTCCTAACAACACGCTTCCATCTGGCCAATTCCCGATCGTTTCACCGACTGCTATCTTTATTCGATACACCTTGGAACAGTATTCTGATTTGAAAGTCTGATTTCGAGGAAGCAGCTCCTAATACACACTGTTTTTCTAATCCCACATGGTACAGAGCATCATCTTATTCAGATGCAAGAAGAATTTCAGAATAGTGTCCGGTGGTTAATTGGGACGCCTTTCATTCCATATTTCTTTTTAAAGCAAACATATTTTTCATCCTTTTCTCAAATAAGTTACGTTCTTTGTTTTTATCAGAGAATGGCAGATGGAAAATTTTTCCATAGATTTTCCCTTTATATCGTGAAGCATCCCGACATAGCAATATCCAAGCGTTTTCAAACACTTACAAAGCTTACCTGATATATGTGGAGTATGTCTGCAATGTCCCGTGTTGTTTAACATTGATTATCATTTCATCAGCATTTCGATTTGGTTATCATCCGTGACTGCAATCATACTCAAACTCTATAAACAGAGCATTTTGCTACTTATCCAGTGTTCTTCATTTCCAGAATTAAAAGAGCATCACATGAATAAAATGACTCTTAGTCTCTTCTGCTTCCTAATTATGCTATAAACATGAAATTCATAACACAGCTAATCATACAGAGACGTGTTGAAATGTCACTTATAAGAATGAGTATATTTATCATGAACAATTAGTTATGTGCGCAGCGAAATCACGTATTCAGGTGGCACTTATTTAAAAATAGTAATAACATTATCCCAACGTTAGATGAATAGATGGAGATAAAAAGTAGTGATAGATAAGGAGAATGAAAGCGATAGAGTGAAAGCGGATAGATAGATAATATAGATAGCTATAAATATTCTTAGATAATGAATAGATTGATACATATGGGGAATACACACACACACACATATATATATATATGTAGGTAGATATTAGTATACATAGATAATCAGTAGACTGATATAGATACATAGATAATCAGTAGACTGATATATCGAGAGAGACAGAGACTGATAGATACTGAGATAGATGAAAATACTATAAATAGAGTTAGATATAACTATTCACATATACATAGACAATGCAAAGGATAATGAATAGGTTGAGATAGACAAATAGTTACATAATGAACAGATCAGTTTGATATAGATCGATAATGAATGTTTTAAAAACTATAGGGAATATATATATATATAGATAGATAGATAGATAGATAGTTAGGTAGAATTTATCTGGAAAAGTTTTCACTTAGCTGAGTAGTGTTGGTTCAGTAATGTCTACTACGTAGTTTCGTGAGCAGATCAAGACATGTTCACTCTTCAGGGTTTGATTTCTTCTCTGCTGCTATTTCTCAATTTTGCTTTATTTATGTGTGGTTTTGTGTTATTTGATATATATTTATAGGTTTGTGTTTTTTCGCTTAAATTTTGTTGTTATTACGTGGTTTCATGATATTTGCTTAGTGTTGTTTGACCTCTATTTGATCGTTTTTTAATTAATTCCTTTACGTGGGATTGGTTCTTTTTATAATAATGTGTTGACCTACTTCATAGTGTTAATCTGTATGTCCGCTTAGGTTTTTAAGTCGTGGTTATGCGTTTGGCCTTCGTGTGTGTGTGTATGTATTTCAGTGTGTGTTACGTTTCTGTTTGTTTATGTGCATTTCATTTAGGCGTCATAAGATACATGTTGCGGACCTCTGTTTATATTAGTGTATAAGTAAAAAACTAAATATGTATTTGAATACATCTAGTTTTTCTTCTAGGAATAGTATGCAGTTTCTACTATTGTTATTATATGCGTGCGCTCCTTTTATATTTTCCCATTTGTTTTTCTTAGGGATGTTATTTTAATTTTGACTTCATATGTATTTTGAGAGTGTTGTTTTTTTTGTATTTGTCTGTTTTAAAATAGGTTTTGTGATTCTTGAATCTTTCTTTAAATGTTGTTTTTGTGGCTCCTATGTATATTTTTTCGTCTTTGTTGGTATTATTTTTTACGGTGGCTTTGCATATTATATTGTTTGTTGGTTAGAAATTTATCATTAAGTGGACGGTTGTCTTTGTTTCGACAATATCTTTTTGGTGTCATTTTGTTGGTTTGTATTTTAGTTATTGTTATTGTCTTTCTTCAGTAATTTTATTGTGTTTGGTTATTATTTTCTCCATGTTGTTCATGCAGATATAACTAATTTTGATAATGATTTTTCATAGTTTGTTGTTTTTGGGAAGTGTTTTTCAATGATACCGGAGAATATCTCTCCTATTTTTTACTGTATTTTTGCAGGGTGGGTTAAATCAGATTATATTTCTTTTCTGTTAATTTTGTTTGACTTCTTTTCATTTATATATTCTAGTTTATTTGAATAGTCACTCTTTCTTAGTTCTAATTTGTATATTTCTTATTCTTGGTCAATATTTTATTGTTGCTTGAGTTATTTGCCATTCTTTTGTTTATGGATAGAGGCATGTGTTTGAATATATTAAGTGGGTCGTTGGATTTTTTGTTGATATATATATGTAGTTTTGTTATTTACTTTTCTATATGACTTTTATGTTATATATAAGATTTTTTTTTAAATTTGATTGTATGACTATTGTAAATCCTTGAGTGTTGGAGGTCAATATGTTTTGCTTTATTATTTTTCCGTGGTTCTCTCATTACAGTTTCTGAGGGCTATTAATCCGTCGTCTCTGTATAGTCCTATATTTTATTTGTTGCTAATACATGCTAGCTTATTGATGATATATAAATCCCGTCTAACGCTGTCGTAGCTGGCCATTGTTATGTCAAAGTTGTAAATCGTTATTTTTGGAGTTGTATCTTTTCAGCCCTATTTTGTTTATGTGATATAATATGGACATTTCTACAGTGTTTGATGATAGTGATGGTCGATATTTGCAATGGGAAATCTCCTAGTTTTATGGAAAACAAACTGCAATATATTGGTATGACCACCACGCAGATCCGTTTACAGACATAGGGCCTTTAACAATTTTATTGGACTTTACAATAGACGCAGACAGAACAATCAAATCTAATCGCCCAGACATCATGATCAGAGACCATAACACAAAATGCGAGTTCTTAATGTAACTTTGAAGATCTTCAAAACACTTATCACAACACAAAGATTTTGAAATAGAAATCTAAAATAATGCGTCACATTTGGAGACAAAGAATCCCAGTTGTAGCTTAATCCCTTATACTGATTGGAAAAGTTTCCCGTAGACACGTTGAGGAGATTGCTGGTTGCTCATTCCTTAAAGAAATATAGAAATTGTACTAAAAAGTACAGCTCATACATTATGAAGAGCTTTATTTATCTAAAATGTGTGTTTTCTTTGGGGTTGTTTTATAATGCTAATTGGAAAATATTATAATGCCATTTCTGATAGTAAGTCTGTGATTGAAGCCAGAAGGAAAAGCATATACAACGGAAATCAAAGGAAATAGAATTATTATTAATATTATTATATTATAATGGAATTGCACTATCGAATTCCCAGAAACGTGCCAGATTTTCTACTTTACAGAACCACTAGAAACTGAGATAAGAGTGAATACCGTTATAATAATTATGGGAAAACTATATATATACAATTTAAAGAAAGTTTGAGACAAAATGAATTTTTTTCTTTTTTTGTGTTTCGTGTTGTCGTACTTCATCTGACTTAAGTGATATTCACTTTGATTCGAGTACACATGCTCACGATGCAGAGGGGAGACTGGAATCTAATTAAAAGTGAAAGCAATCTGCTACGACAAACATTTATAGAAAGTGCTTTAATCACTAGATCATCCACAAGAAATTTACTTGCAGGTTCTTAGAAGTTTTCGCCTTTATTTGCGAATCTTCCTTTATCAAAATGTTGGATTTTTAATGACAAAAATGATAAAAGAAAAACATAAAGATAAAATAAAATGGGTTCAACTATGTACCTACACCACGCAGTTAAAAAGAAAAGTAAAATTAATTTAAAATTGTCCCCTTTCCTTCGTCGGCATGTGTTTTTGCCTCAACGTAAGCATCAGCTTTTAGTCCGATGAAATCCTAAAGGACAAAACGTCCTAAACGAAATTGTTTCCAATTTGTCATACTTATTATATAGTACTTATGCTTCTACAACGTTGTTGAATTTTAGAAAGTAATATTAAATGATTAGTAAATAAAACGCTACTGCTGGTCACTACATGACTTGGTCTGGAAATTACGAGAATTTCAAAAGGATGCTCTTAATGTTCTATTGAATAGAATATCTGTCGGGTAAACGGAAATCGGGGTAACTTATATTGTTTATAAGAATAAGAAGAAGGAGGAGAAGAAGAAGGAGGAGAAGAAGAAGCAGGAAAACGTGAAAAGAAAAAGATAGGATGAAACAAAGGAGAATAAGAGAATTATAAGGTAAATAAGAAGCGAATTATAAAAGAGCAATAAGCGAAAAGGAAGAAACAAGAAAAGGAAGGAAAGACGAATAATTGAAGAAGGAATGTAGGAATATAGATAAAAGACTACTATTTTTTATCTTTTAATTTCTCTCATCCGATTCCTATTTCCTAGAAAAATCAAAAAGAAAGTTAGAAAGAAGTAAAAAGTTATACAAAACCTTTTTTTTAATCTGAGATATTAGTAAAAAGAAGAGACATAGTAAAAGTATAAAAGAAAAATAGATTATGGGGAGGAGGAGGAGAAGAAGAAAGGATGGAGAGGGTCAGCAGAAAGCAGACAAAAAACAACGAAGAATGAGAATAGAAAGTATAAAAAAATGTTCTTTTCAATCAAACTATTGTAAATGAATCTGGCAATGAAAGCGAACAAAAATTAGGAAAAATAAAAGTAAAGCAAACTAAATAGACGATATTGTGATTAGGTTATTCCGGAATGTAATAATAAAAAGTAAACGAACATGGGCAAACAGGCAAAACCGTTGACCAATCAACGTTCAAGGAATGATTACCTCTTTGCAGATTATCTAAGAGCAAATAAAAATAATAAAATAAATAGGGAGGGTTGATTTTTTTCATTGCACATTGGTAAGTAATAAATCATTCTTTTTTCTTTGCTTCTTTTCCAGTTTTTGCCTGTATTACATTTGATTTTCAGGACCTTAGCTAAACATTTGTCCACGTTGACTTGATCCAATTTTTGCTATAAAACAATGAATAGACGATTTGTTTCGGCAAGAAAACGATTCCTAAATTAGAGTTACATGCCATTTAAAAAGTACACAGTATAAGTTTATGGAAATATAGAAGGTACATATTAATATAGCTGCGGGTCGTCAGTGTATAGAAATAGCCAAGAGGTTATCCGTTGCGTATACTGGCTTTAGTTGTAGCAGTCTTGAAAAGATTTTATTCGAATGATAATATTCAAGGTAAACTGGCCCTACTCCCCTAGAGGAATAGTGCAACTCGAGCTTCAGAAACCACACAATTACAATCTAGTTGACGAATGAAACTATACTGAATGAATATATATGTTTCAAAGTGATATATATATATATATATATATATATATATATATATATATATATATATATATATATATATATATATATATATATATATATTGAAATTTTGGTTAAATAATGTACACGTATTATGTCTGTTCAATTTACTTTTAATCATTTGTATTTCTTGGTAGCCGTTGCAAACTGATCAAGAAAAACACCAAAATTTTCTTTTAAATAATTTTTTCTCAAGTAATTTCAGTCTCATCTGAGACCATCTTCAAGGGGTTACAATATTTGTAGATGTGTATACAGTAGCAGCATAAATTCAAAATATTTCTTCACTGTTCGTTTACAGTGTTTCAAATGCATATTTTCTCCCTCAGTTATACAATGGACATAACTTTTGTAATTTAAAAAAAATAGATTTGTTTGTTTTTTTTTTTATTATAATATTTCAATTTATCATTATTATATGAATGTTTGCTGCTACAAATATTTAAGAACTTTGTTGTTATGCTCGTAGTTAACTTTACTTATTTTCGGTCGCAATTTTCTTATATAAAGGGCTTCCACAATTTTAAGTTTTGGTTATTTTGTTGAAATAATGATGTATTTACGAATAATATTCGTCTAATTTGTGAATATGGTCAAGAGTTTTATTTAAATGTTCTGCGATTGAACTCTGCTCATTCAAGTTAAACATAATCTTTCTCGTAAACGTCGTCGTTGTAAAGCCACCATACGTATTATCATTTTTTTCAGACGATCAATCTCCCAAAGTATAATTTAAATTGATATACAATGTTCATCTTTTGTAAGATGCTAGTTGACGGTGAAGAATTGTATTGGACGACTAGATTAGTTTTATGAAAATTAGTATAGTATGCAGTTAATTTCATTGTTTTAACTTGGATCAGTGTATATATACATATATAGATATGTTGCTTATTATATATATATATATATATATATATATATATATATATATATATATATATATATAGATGTTTCTGAGATGAGGCAGTTTGACTATTTACGTTTGCTCTCATATTTAATGCCATATTCACGACGTTTAGGTCGTTGTACCATCCGGCATTCTTCAGGTGATACAACTTTAAGCTTTGTGGAGTGTTGTCTATACCGCGAAGTTAATGTTGGCACTTGGCGATCTTAGCACTGCCCACCTTCTTCGGCCATACTAGATACCCATTACTAGCAAAAAAGAAGTTACTCCTTGCTTAATTTTCGTCAAACTAAGACACTTTAAAAAGAATATTGTTGCCTGTCTTAATTGTATGTATCTCTTTTTTTTTTATTCTTTAAACATTTTATTTACCCATTCCTTTTTTTTTACTCGATGTTACATTATTATTCTTTATTTAATTTTTTTTTTTATTGAAGTGTATTTATTCTACCTCCTTTTGAAAAACTTTGAATATTAAATATTTGATTTTTCTGGCTCACGATGTTCATTTTAGCACTTAA
Source organism: Acanthosepion lycidas (assembly GCA_963932145.1). Taxonomy (NCBI): domain Eukaryota; kingdom Metazoa; phylum Mollusca; class Cephalopoda; order Sepiida; family Sepiidae; genus Acanthosepion; species Acanthosepion lycidas. Next base: position 39,860,321 of record OZ010590.1, on the reverse strand, counting down.
ACTCTGTTGAATATTTATATTTTTATTTCCGATCCCCCAACCCAATCAATACCTCTTCCGACCCATAAGCCTCCCCTGTAACTATCCATATAATTCCATAAACAGTTTTGCTGTTTGGGTCAGGAAAATTTGTTGTTGGAAGCAAGTGGTAGCAGAAGGCTAAAGTAGCATTTGCTTTTTTAAAAAAGTGTGCTCAATACAAAGTAGAGAAATACCATATTAGTCTATAATCACAATACATTTACTGCTTATATGTTTTCAATAATTGTCAATGATATCTTCCGGTTTATCCTGTCATGAAAAAAAAAACTTCCCAACCTCCACCCTCTGAGCTTAATTTTCTATTTAGCATAGATCTGACATTTAATTGATTAAGACAAACCCATCAGCTTATTTTTAATTCTGACTATGTTTTTACTTAGGCCACTTCCATTTATCTTACGGAAAGGTGGTAATAATTTGCTTTTAAATTTAAAAAAAAATAGTTAATCGAAGGTCACTTACACTCCGCCATTTGCCTGAGGATTTACAAAGTAATACTGAAAATCGAATGCTATTGTGTAGCAATTTCAACATGTTTTTGTTCTAAAATACAATAATAATAATAATTATATATATATATATATATATATATATATATATATATATATATATATATATATATATATATAGTTAGATTGATTTGAGTTTGTAAACCTGGTTTTCACGCCCTTGAAATCATCAGACAAACTCAAGGGTTTGTCAGACGATCACAAGTGCGTGAAACCGAGGGTCACAACGACAAATCAATGCAATTAAATATGTTAGGTCTATCACTGATATTGAGCACTTTCCAATAGGTAACGTGCATATAAAATATATAAATAATTTATAGAAAAATTACACACACATATATATATATATATATATATATATATATATATATATATATATATATATATATATATATATATATATTCAGATACATGCATATTATACATACAACGAAACGGTCGACCAGTGCTATCTTGAATTTTGTTGAGGTTTCTTCTAGACACGAGGTATTACTTAATTATGATTATCGCAAATCCTCCTAATATTACGTTGGTGCAAAAATAATATCGTTTTCTCACTTATGTTACTATGTGAGAAAACGACATTATTTTTTCACCAACCTAATAATTTCTATCACAGATACACACACAAACACACCAACACACACACATGCATATATATCTATATATATATATATATATATATAAAGTATATGTATCTATATTATGAATTTATATCGATCGGAATCTCTGTTTTTAATTAAACCAAATAAATTAAGCATAATTATATGTCGGATTTAATCCATATCCTAAAATTAAATGTCCTTCTCATTAGGATACGAAAACAGAGAAGATATGGATGTTTCGTCAATCAACAGAGAGTGTGTTTTCTAAAGTATTTTTTCTTTGTTTGATCCTATGTCCTACGTGGAAGAGTTTTTAGATCCATAGGGGATGCCTGTTCGAATTCTGCTGGAGGACACTAATTTATCATACAAAATTTCTCGAAATTTTAGGCCTCTGGAAAAAGAAATACTGTTTAATTTAATCAATTCTTTCACTCGAACATGAGTATTCAACAAAAATATTTATTTTTAAATATATATTATGCATAATAATATGTCGGATTTAATCGATTTCCCAATATATATATATATATATATATATATATATATATATATATATATATATATATATATATATATATATATATATATATATTACAAAGAAGAGAGAAACCGCTTTTGGTTGTAATTTGGATTAACAAAACATATTATGGTTTATTTTCCATAATTTTGCTACACGAGTTCCGGTTTCGGGACATTCATTAGGCAAACCGGGGACATTTCCATATATTATTAAAATATTTTTTCTTAAGATTTTCGATGTTAAATTTTCTCGATATGAAACATTCTCTTTTTTGTGTGTTAGTCTCCCAAATGTCTTTCTTGAACTGGCCTATATATATATATATATATATATATATATATATATATATATATATATATATATATATATATATATATATATGAACCATCTCATATATGAGCAAACTAAAACATAGAGAACAATAGATAAATCAAACGATCAATTAAAAGGAATTTAGTATGGATGATAAATGAAGTGTAAACAGGATATTGTTTTGTGGCTTAGTTTTGTATCAACACTGCAAGATGATATATAATGAGTATATTAACCTAATCTCACTCGTCATGATCTTAAATTGCCTTTTCAGATCTAGAATCTAATATGGCTGTGGGTAGGATGTTCCTTCTGTGAAACTCATTCAAAAAATCTGTGAATTTTCACCTATATACAAATGTTTTCTCTGATTAATGATGAAAAATGTCTGCAAGTGACTGAAACCTCGAACAGATAATTCATCATCAGAATTCGTCATCAGATTGCTGGCTCTGTATAATCGCAATGATCGTTACATATTAATAAAAAAAACAGTATATCTTGAAGATTTCTAACAGAGAACGGCAAATATTGGAAGTGAAATTTTTGACAGAATCAGTATATTGACAAACCCCATTCATTAAACAATACTGGAAAGAAACTATAACCGCTAATGGACATGAGAAGCCTATGTTCCTGAAATGTATAAGGTCATCCCATAAGTTCTGTCCGAATTTGAACTTTTTGTTAAAATGAACGAAATTTAAAGAGTATTTTATAATGCATAATGGAGCTGAACATTATTTTTATGTTTTTGATGGATTTAAACTGATCAAATTTTATTTCAGAGAACAATAAAATTAAATTTTGTTTGAGTAAAACCCTGCTAACATGGAAGTACCCAAGAATCATTTGAGGCACATAATGCTTTATGAGTTCAAGAAAGGAAACTCAGTAGTCGAAGCGGCTAGAAACAACCACTCGGTTTATGGAGAGGAATGTGTGAATGAAAAAACTTGCAGAAGATGGTTTGCAAAATTCAGAGGTGGAGATTTCACCCTTGAAGATGAAGATCAAACCGAAATCCAGTTGAGTTTGAAAAAGCCTCTTGAAGCAGCCCTTGAAGAAAATCCTGCTTTATCAGTTGAGGAATTGGCAGTGGCTGTCAGTTCAAACCATACAACTGTTCATCGTCATCTTCAACAACTTGGAAAAGTTCCTAAACTTGGAAAATGGGTGCCTCATGAACTTTTTGTTAAAATGAACGAAATTTAAAGAGTATTTTATAATGCCTAATGGAGCTGAACATTATTTTTATGATTAGATGCATTTGAACTGATCAAATTTTATTTCAGAGAACAATAAAATTAAATTTTGTTTGATTAAAACCCTGCTAACATGGAAGTACCCAAGAATCATTTGAGACACAAGAATCATTTGAGATTACAGAGGCTGTTATGCCGTAGCAAAATCATGGCATCATCCGACGCTTAATAGTGGCGAGAAGAGGTTCCTGTTTTTAATATTAATATAAATTTTGTAACATTTACTAATTATGGATTCAGTGTACGTGTCATCGCAGTTTTCCTTTCAATTCCTGATCATAGTTTCTGTTTGGAAATGTTAATCGTGAGTCTTACTTTTTGGAACACTAAGTAAATGATGTTGAGTGTTTTTTTTTTTTCAAGATCATGTTTGTACCAACTATATATATAACTATATCATCATCGTGGCAACTCTTCCTCATATTTGCACTGGCCTCGAAATGCAAAAAGAGGAAGTGTTCACAAAAGTAAAATAAAACAATGATTGAAAAAAAACAACAAAAAAAAAACAATGCAAGATAAGACAACAATAGTAAAAAAAAGGAAAAACGAAATAAAAGAAACAAAGAAAAGTAGTAAAAAAAAAATGTACGAATAAGATTCCAAAACGAAAATAAACGGAAGGCGAAAGGCAAGAAAATAAAAATAAACAAGCGAAGGAACATTGATGAATTAATACAAATAAAAGGATACTGAATAGATATATAATTGAATAGATATGATATTTAAAACAACTTTTAGCAAGAGATTTAAATTTTGAGGAGTAACTAAAAAAAAGGCAATAACCCGAAGCTCGTGTAACACTGGGAGACAAAGAAAATAATGAATAGAGTAAAAATACCAATGCTGATAATAAAATTATTGTTCCATTCAGAAGAATGAACAAAAAAAAAAAAGAAAGAGACGGGAGGACAATAAAGAAAAACAAAACAAGCAAAAAATCTAACAACTTTACAAAGAATGCTTTGTTAATATATTAGGTTGGTGCAAAAATAATGACGTAATAATGTCGGTTTTTGACGTATTTTTAACGTCAAAAAACGACATTATTACGTCATAATTTTTGCACCAACCTAATAGTTTTTTTTTATTAAATCATTTCACCCGAAGCAAGGCAATAATGCCACTAAGACGCAGAAGGTGACATAGAGTGAAAGAGAATGAGAAAACATGAGTGAAGTGGAATGAAGAGAGCACAATGACGAAAACAGGCTTTACGGAGATAAAAGGTGACATTTTATTTGGCATTTGAATTTTTCAGATCGCAGTTATCATGGAAGCAAAGAATCGGAAAGTATTTCCAGATGTAAGAAGTTTGAAAAACGAAGCTATTGGAGTAGAAATAGGGTTGCATCTTGTTGAACACTAAAACAGTGCGACCTAGTTGCAAAACTAGAAGCACGCTTAAATTAATGTAATCGAGCAACTAAGGAAACAGCTCATCAGAACAGTAGCTATAAAAATATTTGTAGAAATGACAGAGGGAAGCCACGTCACGTCGGTACGAAAGTGAATGAAATCGAGATGCTTGGTCAGGATGGATTACATTGCATTTACTTCTTTGTCTAAAAACAAATTAAACTGTTGCATTTAAATACCAATCTATAATTTCAGATAAAATTTGTCATAATTAGCAAATTCTCAAGTTTGACCTTTATTCCCTGATTAAAATGGGACTTTAATGGGAGATAGAAATTTGAGTTTTTCTCTACCGAGGTTCCTCTACACTCCTTGAAGTGCCCCTTGCTATCTTGAACAGGATTTCTTAAATGAGATAGATATCACAATTAAGAGATGTTAATTTGCAACGTTAATTTTGACGACACAGGTTGGAGGCAGGCAAAGCTTCCTTTCTTTTTCGGAGGCCTGTGCCTTCGATCAGCCTGGCCCTTTCAGCATATCTTTCTTCACATTCTTCGAGTCGCGAATTAATTAATAAAATACTCTGTGGATCGTCTCAATGTTTCTCGGGTAGTTCTTTCGAACAGGATTGCAGCGTCTGGGCCCAAGAATTACTTTCTATCCCACTAGACACATCAAAATAAAAAAGCTGGGATAAAAGAAAATGCGAGACCAATTTTACTAATTTGAGGCTCCGTCTGGATCAGCATCGCCTCACCTTGCCAGTCTACTATGTACTTCACAACCAATTAGTAGCTCCTGGCTCAACGCAATGCACCCTTCATCTACCGGTACACATCTAGATGATGAGTTCACTCAGGTCGGAGTCGCGATCCGTCTTCTGCTGAAATTATGCGAGCGTCACAGATACAGATTTGAAGCTTCGGTTTGCATCCTCTCTCCTGCCGTCGTAGTGCCGGCTGCTTTCCAAGGCATGCAGCAATAAACGACATCCTCAGAAGACGTCTGGATTCAGCTGGGTTCCCTTCCAAAATCGAACCCGTAGGCCTCGACTGTGGTGATGAAAAGCGGCCGTTTGGCATTACCATTTTTCCTTTTAAATTGGGAAGTCGTTGATTTGGGATGCGACTTGTGTGGATATATTTTAGATCGGTAATTTGATCAGGTCCGCGTTTGAGCCGGGATCCGTCACACAGGACGCAGAGATAAAAAATATAGGTAAATATTCTTCGCTTGCTGGTGGATATTTTTTTTACACATGTGGCATTGGATACTTCTGTGGTTATTAGCCCTCGTTCGATGGTGTTCCTTTGGAGGATTGGCGGGATGGCGTCTCGATTAAGGGACGAGCCTTGAGAGATGGAGTGCTCTTGCAGCGTGTCTCAATGGCAATGCTTTCTCCATCATTGCGGCTGTCAGAGGATAGCAAAAGCATATTGTTTATATAGTTACATTTTTTGAAATTTGAGTTTCTTTCTCTTGTGATGACAAAAACGTAATGAAATCATATATCTACGAACTAATCAGAAATATTTCTAACAAGGACATTACTTCATAGGATGGCAAGTTAATCTGATGTCATCTCCGTTTACCATTATGTTCGTAGATTTTACAACATATCAAGGAACTCAAGAAAAGAAAACTATACTTATCAAGATCATATTGGAACCCATATGCATCAGTTCAAGGTGAAGATCAGAACTGATAGAAAGCGATGGGTTGCGGCACAATTAAGCAAAATGTTGGGACGTGTTGCGAGTCTGGTTCGCGTGAATTCAGCCAGATTTACTTTTTGTGACTATTCTAATCCTTCTCAAGATTATAAGCGCTATGCTAAAAAACTAACCTAATTAATATTCTTCATTACCAGATAGGGAGTCAAAGAAACACTCATGGTAGAGTGTTCTGTAAGGTCGTAGAAGAAGAAGTTAAGAAGATAATAATAGGAAGATATGTAGGATATATAACCTTTTGGAGATAAACTTGAAGAGCTTGAGGTTGACCATGTTCGCCATAGTCTATGAATATAGAATACAGCGCAGTACGTAATCTGTTCAATGAAACAACGTTAAAGATTAACACTCACGAGTCAGACACTCAACAGAATCCGCCTATATCGCCAATATCACCAGCAGCTGTTCTGTAATTCTTCAGTCTTCGATATCAAAGGCTGCCAGTGAATATTCGTGGGAAAAAAACATGGCCGCCTTTATACACGTCGCATTGCATATTTTGAGCCTTCTGATTGGTTAACCCTTCTATTGGTGAACAATAAAATGAGTCAGCTCATTTTGGCTAGCTCACTAGTACACCAAAGTACCCAAACATTCTAACAGTTGCCACTAGCGATCGTGGATGCATCCTTTCAAGAATCTTTCATAAAGTACCGCTTCTAGGGATGGAGATGTCATGGTGGAACTTCCTCTCTGCTAATGGGATATGAAGGGGAATGAGTTTAAGTAAACACTGTATAATGATATACTGGTTTTAATTATCGTGGCGGCATCATTATCGACTCCTTGAGCCGAACTATGATTAATAAAATAAATTCGGGGGAAAAGGCAATAAAAAAATAAAATTTGGAAGAGAGTAAGCATATAAAACAAGAGATCAGTTTTATTATTGGTGATAATTTATAACTTTGTATTTCTTTTAGACAAAGTTTCGATCGATTTATCAAAGATTCTGAAGTTTTGTTTAAACAAATCCCGGTGAGAGGACAGACGTCCTGCGATACTGTTTTGGCATTTCTTGATGATTTATTAATAGTAGCATCATTGCGTTTGTTGTTTTGACCATTTACTTTCACCCGGTACGACATACAGTATACCCATTGTTGTCTGGGGACATGCTGCGAAGTTCTGTCATTTTTCTTTTAACTCCGCCGACAACTTTCTTCACTTTTGTTATTGTGATCACTAAATATTGAACGATAGAAACTCCAGATTTTTGTAAGTATATATCAGCTAATGACGCATACTTTTCTTTCTCTCCACTATCTACCTATTTATACACACAGATCGACACAAACCTAACTTATATATATATATATATATATATATATATATATATATATATATAGATAGATAGATAGATAGATAGATAGATAGATTGATAGATAGATATGATAAAAGTATAGTTTACGGTATGCTATATTTATGGGCAAAACTGTACAATATCAGAGATAATCGTATGTAAATATAAATATGAAAATATATATGAAGTAACATAGCAGACCAATTTTTACTACGTTACTTAACAATCAAAAAGTAAAAACGAATAACTTGTAAAATACCACCATTAAAATTTCAAATAGTTGCACTATATACAACGTAGATAATGTATCATAATTTAGTCAAACACTTAAAACTAAACAAATAAGATAGCCAAACTACGAAACCAAACGAAAAATCTGCCCAATTGAATAAACAATCTCTGTCTATATCTATGCGATGAGATATTATGATTATTTACATTATTCTAACTGTTATCCTCATCTTCATTGCCATATTAACTATATTTCGGCAGTTGTACTCTCAAGCCTTCTTCAGGTGACTGTAATTTCGAACCAAACCCTTTATTTCGTCAACTGGAGTAGATTGTTCTAGTTCCACGTGCCAAGCCTCTTCCACATGTATCAGTTATGTCCCTTTTACTCAACTCTCCAAGTTTGTTTTTTTTTTTTTTTTTTTTTCAACATTGCTGTACCCTGCTATTGAACTCACAGATCTTTGGTTCTAGTCACTGAATCCAACCAACGTCTTTATCCACTGGGTCACTTGGCTGTCCTGGTCAAACACTCCGCCTCCAGCCTGAGAGTATTCCCAGACGAGGCTATGTCTAAGGGCAGATTCTTATCTTAGGAAAAGACTTCCTTCACCCCGTTTTATACGGTGTCTACGGGGAAATTTGGGCCAAGCCTACGGGCCCTGATACTCCACATGAAATTCGGCCTTGAACCACATCTGACCACGTGGAGCGGTCGGTAGAGATTCATTGCGGAATTCACTTGACTTACTTCTAGCAGTTGATTCTTTTACGCGAATCTTATATGTGTTGTTCTTGTCCTAAGTATAATCGTCCATTACCAACCTTCGTTTGATTATTTCATTCAGTAACCTTCCCTATGTTTCAACAGTATATATGTATGTATATGTGCGTGTCCGTGCATATATGTATACATTTTCTTGTATTCTTTTTCTTTTTTAATCGTTTCATAGAACAATGGTATTTTATCTATAATCATCTGGCACCTGTTGAAATCGTGTTGTTATTTCATATTTATATTTAATCGGACGATGCTCACGGACATATCACGTTCAAATACTGGTCCCCGTCAAATTAGATTAGTTAAGCATCCATGTGGTTGGTCAGTACCGACATGGATCACGACTTGGAAATATCAACTTGGATGTGCGGGTGGCGCAATGGATTGCGGCTCGGAATGAGAAATATGGGAGTTGACTTCAATATACATTCACCTATGCGATTGGGTAATCAAGAAAAAAAGACATGCGAGTTAGGGTCATGACCCCGCCTCCTCGTCATGATCTGTGCAATGCCTACGCCCAACAAAGGAACTTCACATGATGAGAAAAAGAATTAATCAAAAAAAAATTTAAAAAATACTGTTTTGGAATGGAAATTTTGATTTACATCGGTAAGTATAAGTCCGACAAATGTAGAAATCTTAATTACAATAAAGATAGGAAATAAACTTTCAAGAGAACTAAAGAAAAATTCACATTTTATTTTTGTAAAATATTTTCTTCTTTTATATTTCTTCCTTTTTTTATGTTTTTTTTTTTTTTTTTTTTTTCTTCCTTTCATTATTAAAAAAGTAATTTCTTTCGTTTTGGCTTCTTTTTGAGTTTAGTCACTCTTTACCTTAATCTTCTTCTTTCATTTTCTTTCTCTTCCACTTTCCCCTAAATATCTTTTTATTTTATTTTTCTTGCTCTTTACTGTCTTCATCTTTTCTCTTTTAAACCCTTTTTTCTAATTTTCTTCATTTTTGACTACATATAGTTTATTCCAACCAGTTCTGTTATCAGTCTTTTTTTCAATTTCTTGTGTTGTCTCTTTTCTTAATTCAATGAAGCCCTCGCGGACAGTTTTTCCCGCCGATTTACCATGAAACGTTGCTATAGTAACTGCATTCGCTTCGTCATGAATATTTCAGCAAAATCTCACACTCTAAAATGCAAAAATGGAATGCGTTTTAATTGGCTCGCTTTTATCATTGCCATCGATCGATAGCCAATCACCTAACGAAATCCACGCAAGGGAGATCACTGAAAAGCAGAAAGAAGAAAAAAAAAATATTGTAAAAAAAACAAATAAAAATAAAAACAAAACATCAATATGAAAAAAAAATGGGAGCTAAGAAGAGAAGGTAGCATAACACCTTTAAAAAAATGAACAGAAGTTTTTGTTGTGTTCACGGGGATGGCAAAATTTACAAAAGAAAGACAAAAGGTTCATAAAATATTGACAAGCAAGAAAAGGAATTCAATTATCGACCCCAGAGAATATTTCATTAAAGATTGGAAATATTTGTTCGAATTGTCACATTTCATTGGAATAAATATTTCATGGAGGTTGGGCATAAGAGACAATAACGTTTCCAGGTGCCTCATCAGTTTCACCATTCTATGACACGTATCCAGGAAATTCTATAACATCTTATTTTCTCTACTCTTTTTGCCTGTCTATCTATCAGTATATATACACACACATATATATATATATATATATATATATATATATATATATATATATGGTGCAGTTCAATTTATATTACAATGAATCATTCATACAAAAAGGAGATTTGTAATCTTAAAGTAGGTATGTCCACTATGTCACGTAAAAAAGCGGCATATCACGATTAAAAATGACTCATATATCAACGAAAACAAAGTTTTGTTTAAATATGTTGTTATTTAATTGAAAGCTAAAGCATTAAATTTATTATTTACACTAAGTAAAATATTCTGAAGTCTTTTAGATAGAAATTATATAGATTGGAATGTCAAATATATGCTCGATTTTTGTTTAATTTTCTTAAAAGCGGACATTTTCTTAAATTTTAAGAAATTTGTAAACAAACAAAATTTTGAATTTAAACTTCTTCCTAAAATAAATTTATATATTTTTGACACGTTATTTGAGTAAAATTAGAAAATTTAAAGTTAAAATAATCTGATATGAAACAAACAGTACTTACTTATAGCTTAAAAAATTTGTATCCAAACATTTCTTAACGATGTGTCTGAAATTTTTGCATGTCTTTCATCGATTTCGCAATTGACGAGGCGATGACAGACAGCTATGGATGATCAAAATTGACAAATTTTTAAATTAGGCGAACGCCGTTTTTCGTTTTTAACTAGTACT
>OZ010590.1:39841804-39844304 GCA_963932145.1 Acanthosepion lycidas | reverse complement strand
TTGATTCTCTGACATTCACATATTGTCATATTAAAGACGTATGCGCCTATCTATATGCGGATGTCACCGTCTGGCCCTTGAGACTTTCGTTTTCTTGTGACATTCAATGTATATACAATCACACAAATATACGCAACATTTGACTGGGTTTGAAATAAGACATTGGGTTAATATATTGTTTTCCAACTGAGTCTGTACTACCCCTACCCTGCGTTGAGCAATACATTGTAATGATAGAGACAAGGAACATATATGAAAAGAAAGAATTATCAACAGCCCTAACGATGCTTAAAGTTTTTCTTTGCATACATGATTGTATGGCTGTGAAATAAAATTAAAACAATGTCAGCTTTTCTTTTCTTGGTTACAATGAGAGAGCCATAGTATATTATCAATTATTATGTGTGACCCTTTGATACCATGTTCATAATTTATCCTCTATTTAAACTTTAAATATATTTACTAAGAAATGTAGTATTTTAAATGGACAAAAATTTAGATTTTAAATTTGATTATCTTGCGGTTAGGTAAGCAACAAATATAGAACGATCTATAAAAAACAAAACTTGTAAATTATGAATTACAACTTTTTTCATGTCTATCAGTGTGATCAGTGGTATAGTTTAATTTCCAATATTTCGTCGAAAGTATATTCACATAATATTTATAAGATAATTCCATTATATTAAGTCAAATTTTAAAAAATGATCCCAAAATATAGGAAGGAATTCAGCCAGTCAGTTATGTTTGATGCATGATACACGCTTAAGCAATCATGTATCTTTCGATACATGACTTTATGTGGCAATTTTTTCCAGCAGTAGGTCGCCATTTATATCTGCGGCAGAGCAGTTGCCATCCAAGTCTACAGAAACAGTTCTCTCCTGCTATTTACCCATAGCTGGGGGAAAAGTATAGGATTCAGACCTTTTCCGAGGGTATTATCACATAAGTGAATGTAATGGATTCGACTGGAATTCGATCTCAGTTCTCCGATTCTTCAATTCGAGCCTCGAGTGAGGAATTACATTTTATATTTCACTGGATTCCCTCCTTCGTTCCTCTTTGTGTTTCACTTCAGTCCTCCATACCTGTTTCATATATAAATGAGTTTATTTTGTTTGTGTCTGAATCAAAGCGTCTTCATTTCAGTCGTATTTACACCGAATGTCTTTGGGAAATATACAAATCACTACTATCAGATCTGTTAATAATATTTAGTATATAAAAAATCTACGAAATATATACTGCTTCAGTCTTTACTTGGAGAGATGATTTTTTTAAAAAATTCCGTATCACCCCATTCAAGGAAGTAAAGCCACTAAGACAAAAGGGGTTACAGGGTGTGTAAAAATAATGAACAGAAACATTAATAACGAGCGGGAAGACGCAAGAGGAAAGCGTATTTAGCCGGACAGTTTAAAGTTGGCTGGAATGCATGGTGCCGGAATAGAGTTCCACAAGCGAGAAGTCCGAGAAAAGAAACTGTTATTATAGAATGTATGGTTTCATCTAGTCAGCTCAACTGTAAATTAAATCGCGACGCCAATTGAGTACTGCGCCTAAATGTAAATAGTCTAGGTAACATAGCGAAGAGCTCACCCGAATAATTACCAAGAAAGTATTAATAGAAAGTCACAGAGAAGCAATATTACGACGGTGGTAGAGTGACTGAAGCCGAGTCGCCAGATCAGGAGCAATGATATTGCTAAATCTTCTTTGTATTTTATCAAGGAGCTCAAGGTAAATAACAGGATCACCATACCATATTCTAAGCAGGGAATATTGATAGACCTATAGACATACTGATATACTGATAGATTCTAGAGAGAAAAAACACAGTGAGCCAGCATTCTTAGCATCTGGCCTAGCAATTGATTCAATATAGTCTTTCTACTTGATGCCAACTGAGAACGTTAGCCCAACACTCACTTTCCAAAGTTACAGAAATAGAAAAGAAACAGGAAATGTATAACATGAAAAGTAAAAACGCGATGTATTAAAACATTTAACTAAGGATTTCGATCATGAAATCAGTTTTTATCATTATCTCTGGAATGAAATACAACATTAATGTACGTCTTTGATACAACCACAGCTATTTTCACATCCTCTTTCCCAGTCAGAAACGAACAACTTTAACGTTGTCTGAGGAGCAGTTAACTGGCAATCACAATTAGCTTGTAATTTGATTCTCATCACCACCTAGTGTGTGGTAAGCAGTGACCCAAACCAACCAATGTAGATATACTTAAAACAAAATATATATACATATATATATCGTTTAACGCTTATTTTCATACGAGTGTAATTGTATCATTGCTTAAAGGCGGATAGAAATTATTATATTTCTCGTTTAATAAAAAATAAATTTACCAGTTGGTTAGAGTCTATGGAATCTGATATGTCCCAGAAAGTGATATATTTAATGGAAGTAGCTAAGTGGTTTTGGCTACTATAACCAAGTCTTAAACGGTAGCAGTAATCGACTGGTATTCGT
>OZ010590.1:39789304-39831804 GCA_963932145.1 Acanthosepion lycidas | reverse complement strand
TTTAATTTAATTTGTCTATGTTATTTTATTTAATTTTTGTCTAGTGTTTACAAGTCCGTTTTTTTTTTCATTCCTCCTTGACATTTAGATGTAACACTTTTTATTATGATTAGTATTTTGATTCATTTGTCTCATTTCCCACTGACTTTAATTGACGATTATTTTTCTTGCTTTTCTCTTTTTATACGTTTCACTCCTTTCTGCGTCATCTTCATCTTTTCACAATATTTGTTTTCTCATTATTTTTTCTCTCGATCCACTTCTTAATTTTGATATTTACGAAATTAACACGAGTACAGTAAGTCTGGCGCAAGAAGAAGGAACCTGAAGAGAAACTAAATTAACACGAGTTCAGTAGGTCTGGCACAAGAGAAAGGAACCCACAGAGAAATTAAACCAGCAACTGCAGTTTTGCGATGTCACCGAGCATTCGTTGCTACTTTTTTAATGTCAACGAACACTCGTTGTCACTTTTAAAATGCTCATTGTAGTAGAGACTTTGTAATCGCAGATCCAACTATAGTACACCGTTGTACAATGCTGGTGTCAGACGTTTTCGAATAGCACTCGCACTGATAGTACTTGCTCGATAAATCTCGATCGAATAGTAATCCGTTTAGTGATCCCGATAGACAAATAGTATAGTGACTAGTATAGAGAATAGCGGTCTGTATAGTAATAGAGGATAGAGTAGAAATGTTGCTGCGAATAGTAATAGAGAATAGACTAGGAATAAAGATCCTTAATCGTGTATGCGTTTCCTCTATGGTCACGTGGTCTAAGTAATTCAATAATGGGATTGCCTGTGTTTGTTCGCTGGCGATTTATGTTCAAACTCAAGTGCTGTCAGTGGCACTTTATTCCAAATGCAACAAGCATAGTCTATTTTCATCATAAATTTAAATGTCTCTCTTCCGGCTTCTTACATTCCGAGAAACATTGGTCTTCCAAAATTTTAATGTGATGCCAATCGTTATCTTCTGTCGTAATCATTGTCCTTTTATTGTCCTCTCTCTTCAACATGTTTCCCTTTTCTTTTTCATATTCTGTCACACCTTTTAGCACCTTGAGTTTTAGTGTCTTTATTGTCTTGTTTGGGGTGAATTGATTAAACAAAATCGATGCATGCGAAGGAATTTCTAGATTATAATTAGTCATGATCGCTATGGCACACAGTGTGGATCCACGTTGTAACAGCTAAATTAGTCTAAATAATACAAAGCAGCAGCCTTAATATTTAATCAGTGCGGGATTATTTAGCAGCTGCCCCAGATGATTCTTTTATATGATATGCATCTTCCGGATCAAGGCAAAATGTACGGTCTCTTATAGCTCTAATTAACTTTTGACCCGAAACCATGTTTTTTTTTCCATCCTATTTCCTATGTAGACACAAAATTACTTATTTTTACCTGTCTCTCTTAGAATTACTATTTCCGGTGTGTATTAAATTTTCCAAAGACTTTTTTTCTAATTCTGAGTCCCAATAAGTTTTAACATTCTCTATTTGTTGATATTCATAAGCGCTCTTTTCGTGTCGCTTGTGTTAAATCTCACTACGTCACGTTACCTTCGATATTCGACAATTGTAATGGCTTCTTATGATATCCTGTATATCATAGGTCGACATGGATCGTTGAAAGTTGCCTTAGGCTTTCACTAAATATAACTTTCTCGGTCACAAAGTCTTAATCTCTTAGTGAATCATGAATCAACTATAGTAGAGTTTGTGAGATTATCTTGACAACTATTTCTCCACGGTATTACGATTATTTACGTTATTAATCTTTCATTATTATTATTATTATTATTATTATTATTATTATTATTATTATAATTTATTTATTTATTTATTCATTCATTTAAACACATCCTCTGTGTTTCTTCACTTTTTTTAATTTTTTTTTTTTTTTCTTTTTTTAAACCTTATTCGTTTTTATGGCAATTCTGGCCATAATTACTTTAACACATGCCTTCATTTTTACACGCCTCTTCAAATTTCTTCTTCTTGATTAATTTCGTATTTTAACCTTCTGCAATGTTCCTTTTCTCGCTCTTCTCTCCCCCCCTCTCTCTCTCACACACACATTCTTTCTATGACAATCTAATTTTAATTAACTTTGTCAGTTGCACCTTTCTGTCATCCTCTTAGTTCTGTTCAGCCACAGAAATCAGCTGCGCATGCGCAACGCACCTTTCCAATTCTAATTGCAGTGCAAACAAGTAAATCTATCAACGCTTGTACGAGGAGTGTGAGAAACGTTGAATATTTATGTTTGTTGGAATTTGGCGAGCATTTCTAAATTCCTCCAGAGAGGAAGAATAAAAAAAAAAAAAATTAGAAATTCATTAAATAGGCAAGAGTTCTTTTTTTTTAATGTTTAAAACCGTCAGACATTTCATAAATAAATTTAAATATTTTTAAAAGGTTAACTTTGATTGTTAAATGTGTTTTGCCTCGCATTCGCAACTGAAAAGTCTGCATTTGTTAATATGCTGTATTATTCAGAGACACTTGGATTACAGAATTATAAAAGTAAATCATGTTCACTTGATATCAGATCTGAAAAGTTTGTTTAATTTCTATACTACTTCTGATAAACCACCAAAGTGACTGAAACGAAACGAAGGGAAAAAAAAATTTGTAATATGAACATCAGTTAAATTCGTTTCAGAGGGGCCGGATTATGTATAAGAAAATTCTATTCTTAGTGAATACCAGTATTTAATTAGAACGACATATTTTTTAAACAGTTTGTATATCGTCGACCGAGCTTGCGAATTCGAAAATGTGTCTTCCGTCAGGATTTGAACCTATGCATAGAAGAACTAATGGTCTGATCTTTTCACCACTCTGCTTCGAAGAGCGTCATGGACGAGTAAGTTTTCATTTGCCCTCAAGCACATCTCGTTGAGATTTTCTTTCTCGAAAGCCATATCTGGCTAGTTTCATATGCGAAACGTAAAAAAATTAATCTTATTAAAGTAATATTATTTTTAAATTTTTAATCAGACATATTTTCATTACTTTTGAAGTAATAAATATAACTGTGATAAAAAAAACAATTAATTTTATATATATATATATATATATATATATATATATATATATATATATATATATATATATATATATATATATATATATATATATATATATGATCGACTTTCCCGTCGAGACTCGAAGTATGAGGGTCAAACAGATCTGTTTCCAGGAAACTGACAGCCCGACACCGGCACATGAGATTTGATTATAGTGGTGAAGGCCTCGTGCAGGAACATCCACACTTTTTGGAGGGACGAATACAGAGACCTGGTGCACCGAATGCCACAAGGTTCCCAAACGACGCTCCGGAGGTTTTGAATTCAGAGTGGTCCTTCTCCTAGACCAGTTGCCATCCAAGGCTATAGAACCCAATCTGTCCTGCTATTTTACCCATAGCTGGAGGGAGAAGAAGAGGATTCATACCTTTCCCAAGTGTATTAGCACGTATAAATATATATATATATATATATATATATATATATATATATATATATAATGAAATCAACTGACCTGTTTCAGACCAATTTTGTTCTTAGACCGGGTATACGCGCTCGGGCTTCCCTCATTAAACTGACTCTGTGTCACAACGCGATTGCGTAGGGGGCTGAGTAAATACCAAATTACTCTAAAGTAGTTTGTAGCATTCTCAAGTATTTTTGTACTAAGTATTACGGGTTTTGATACAGCTATTACTAACTATAGTGCAACTTTGATATTATTAACAAAATCATTACACACACAAACGCATATATATATATATATATGTGTGTGTGTGTGTGTGTGTGTATGTATGTATATTAGTCTCTGTATATATATATATATATATGTGTGTGTGTGTCTCTCTCTGTATATATTTTATATATATGTGCGTGTGTGTGTCTCTGTATATATATATATAAATTTATGTGTATCTGTGTGTATATATGTATGTCTCTGCATATATATATATGTATATCTATATATATCTGTGTGTGTATATATATATATATATATATATATATATATATATATATAAATGTATCTACATAGACATATATATATATATATATTATGCACAAACAACCACCAACCCACCCACCCCATATATATATATATATATATATATATATATATATATATATATATATATATAATCAAAGTAGAAATTAGTTTTATTGACATTACTACGAAATTTTCCATCGTTAAACAGACTGTGCGTTTTTCTTTCGTTTTGATCTGAGGAAGCCTAATTTATCACACTTATATATCTTATTAATACACACACATTATATATATATATATATATATATAGCTTCCATAGCATTCGCCAAAAACAAAATCATTGAAAATGGCTAATAGATTAGATGGAACCGCTCGAAACGAAGAATCATTTATACAAGGATTATTTTTTGTGCAAAAAAAAAAAGAAATCATTTGTTTACATCTATGAAAAACACAATAAAAGAGATTAATGGTGTTCCCATGTCTGACTGTCCTAAGGAGACATTCATTAGTGAATGTTGCTATACAAATACGCAACTAAGACACCTCTGATAAATTTTCACAATTTCAAATTAAAGTAAAAATAATTTAAACTCATTTGTTCATAATATTTCACCTTTAATATTTATAAATATAAACGATCCTTTTATAAATTAGGAACATTGCATTGTACTAAATATAGGAAACATTAGAAAATGGGTATATTAAATTATCTGCCCTTAGGTCCCCCGATGATTAGAGCAGTAAAGAGAGGGTTGATATTTTTATGGTTCACCTGTTAAAAGTCCCGGGAGCCACTCAATATAGAGGGTAAAGTTAGTAGACTGTGTGTATAGAGTTGGAGATAACGGTTAAACCTGAGCGTTGAGCAGGTTAAGATTGTAGTAATCGAGGAAACATCCTGCTTGGAGTCGATTCCCCAGAGTAGTTGTTCGCAGAAGCTGCTCGTGTGTAACTTACTTCTCACCGATGGAATACGGTGGAAATCTGATGATAATAGAAGTATAATTATTATTATTATTATTTTATGAAATCTAATAGTAATATGAGCGATATCGTTATGAATGCTGTTGTTTTTGGTTTAAATAACCTAGAATTACTAATGTTTTACAACAGATACTTTTTTTAGTATTGTGTATGCATTGGATTGTTAATTTCCGTTTTTTTTAATGTCATGATCTTTTACTTCTGTTTCATCTTTTTTTGAAGATTTCCACTTGTTTCTTTGTATTTTATTTCCGCCAACATTGCTTGAAATCATATTCTTAATTCACCTGACTCGACATTTCGCTTCCATCATACTTACACAAAGGCTGTTGCTTGTGTGATCAATCTTCCAAAAACAACTCGTGGATTTTATGCAAGATTCCAACAGTATTTACAAAAAATGGTGGTGCTACCAGGCCGTCGAAAATCATCTAGTAAATCTTTACGTGCATCTTTTTGCAAATTTGTAAATGCCACACATTTCGAAACCAGGTTATTACTCCTACTGTTTTTAAAAAAAGTTATTTTAGAAGGCTATTAAAAACAGAATTGCCGTTGATAAACGCACAACGTATATTTTGGTTAAGTCACAGTGATTTACTAAGCATGCCTTAGATGTGGCACAAGGCCGAAATTATGTCGCAACCAGTGAGGATCGAACTCACTTCTTAATCGTAATTCATATGACAATACAAAATAGCTAAGATACCACCATGTCGAAGTGTGCAAAATGATTTTCTAAGTGTAGCTTAGATGTGGCACAAGGCCTGAAGTTGCGAACAATGAGTGAGGATCCATCTCACTACCCATTCATAATTGATCTAGCGGAACAAGCTTGCTAAACATTACACTAAGTCGAAGTACGCGAAATGTAGCAAAGATTTGGCACAAGGCCGAATATATTGAGCACCCACGTAGGATCGAATCTTTGGTAAAGTTATAGAGTCTATCCTTTTGTGGTTATCACTGCTGTCTGTCACTTGCAGCTGGAAAGAACCTGATCTTCATTCCGACCTACTCCCTGGAACGTATTATCGCAAAGGCAACGATTTCACTGTTCCCTCTCTCCCGTCGGTTCTTCGATATGTGTCACTTTCTTTTTTTTATCCAAGACAGAGCATTAGTCAGTCATGTTGGATTGGTGCCCCTGTCATATATTGGCTTGGAATACCCATTCCTCACTTTCGACCCTTCAAAAAGTTTTACGCTGCCTTATTGTTGCTAAATTGCTTTTAATTATAAAACGCATTTCTCAAAGACTAAACCGCTGGCCTATATTTAATCTATCACTATATTCATGACAAATATTAAAGCGAGCTATATTCGTTACTTCCGCTATTTCTGACATTCACAACTTTGGTATGCTACGCCGCATAAACTTGGTCGACTCATCCCTTTGTAAGAGGAAAGCTCCACCCCCAAAGCTCTGACCTTTTACTTTGTCTAACAGATTCCCGAAATGAGCGTTTCCCGATTATCACGATCTTAAACACTTCGGCTGTTATCTATTGAAATTATCTTCATAGCGGGCACTTTTTACTTCAATCTCCTACTCCCTTAAAATAATCTCATTCAATAACCATCTATATTGTCTGGATCTTGGGACTTTTATTGAGTGAACAATAGCATAAAAATGCGTTTGCCCCGATCACATATTTCATAGTTAATTGGTAGTATAAATTTGAAACATAATAAGTAAATATTAAGCAGCGATGGCCCATGTATTAGTAATATTTAAATTAAACCCGCCAATTTGCTCTAATGATTCGTCAGGTATCAAAATCTTTTCAAAGCAACACACTGGGCATTGAGACATAATGATTTACGGTAAATGCTCTTAGCTGAACTTATTCTTGAACGCTTATTCGCTGTATTTTCGTATTAGATTAATATTCTTCCTTAGATCGACTGTTTTACTTTACTCTAAATTATGACATAACTCTTAAAATTAAAGGCTTAAGTTTTTTGCCCGCGGAAGCTATTTGCAGCATCAGTAAATAATGTGAGGCACGGTAGAGTAATGGTTAGCGGCTCGGATTGAGGAATCGGAGAACCGAGTTCGAATTCCAGTCGAATTCATTACATTCACTTACGTGATAATACCCTTGTTAAAGGTATGAATCCTATTCTTATCCCCACCCTCAGATACGGGTAAATATGAAGGTCAGACCGAGTTCACTAACCTTGAATGGCAACTGTTCTACACCAAAAAGAAATGGCAACCTAATGGGGGGAAAAATCTATTTCGTCAGATATATATCGAAAAATACACGATTACCTAATCGAGTAACACCCATAACACAAAACTTAAGTGAAATAATAATCCTTAAACTTTGGCTTTCGTTTCATGCCATGTCTCAGTGACTATTCAGGTCATGTTTTAGTAACTATCTATTCATGCCATGACTTACTGACTACATATTCAGGACATTCTTACTGACTACTTAATCATCACATGTCTTACCGACTACCTATTCATCACATGTCTTAATCACAACATATTCATTACATGTCTTACTGACTATATATTCAGGACAATTTTTACTGTCTACATATTCAGTACAAGTCTTACTGACTACATATTCAGTACAAGTCTTACTGACTACATATTCAGGACATTTCTTACTGACTACATATTCAGGACATGTCTTATTGACTACATATTCAAGAGATTTCTTTCTGACAACAAATTCAGTACATTTCTTACTGACAACAAATTCAGGATATGTCTTACTGACTACATATTCAGGATATTTCTTACTGACTGCATATTCATGACATGTCATACTGACTACCTATTCAGGACATGTCTTACTGTCTACCTATTCAGGTTATGTCTTAGTAACTATCTATTCATGACATGACTTACTGACTACATATTCATGACATGTTTTACTCACAACATATTCATTGCATGTCTAACTGACTACATATTCAGGACATTTTTTACTGTCTACATATTCAGTACAAGTCTAACTGACTACATATTCAGGACATTTCTTACTGACTGCATATTCAAGACGTCTTACTGATTACATATTTAGGACATGTCTTACTGACTACATATTCAGGACATTTTTTACTGTCTAGATATTCAAGACATGTCTTACTGATTACATATTCAGGACATGTCTTACTGTCTACCTATTCAGGTCATGTCTTACTGACAATCTATTCATATGTCTCAGTGACTACCTATTACAGGTATCTGCCGATTTTATAATATTCTCTTTCCTAAATGTTACTCTAATAAATGATCAATCTTAGTAACTGATAGAAACCCGAATCTTATTTTCGTTTTTATTATGAAAAATGTGAAATACGAAACTATCGTTCAGTCTTTGTTTTCCATCGATGTTTATAAATTCAACCGACATCCGGTTCATCGACCGCTGCATCTTTCCCTCCAACCCTCAATCCACATCTTAGCATAAATCCATTTTCGTTTTTAACTGTGTCAGTGCGCGTTTGCTTTATCTCAATTTATTTTGTGCATCCAATTGCAAGATGTGTCCTAAGGTATTTATTTTTTGGAGATCTCGTCAGGGTGTTTCCCTTAGCGTAAATTCTGGGCGTTTGTCAGCATTTTGAATGTAGTGAAGAAAATAAATACATTGCCCGTGATTTGAACTTGCCAGCGACTACCGTTGGTCATATTTTAAGTAGCAAAACGAGATTTTCAAAACTGCTGAATTTAAACATTGTCTGTACTCGTAGAAAAACTGTTTCTTTTAGTCATCGCTAGCTAACTTTTCCATTTTTTGACTAAATCCTTTCTGAGACTCATGGGAGGGATGGGCTTTTACCATTATGCGCTATCCCAATGCGAACTGAGAGCGACCAATCTAATACGCAGGACTATCCTGCCTCTTATCGATACATGATCGGCCAACGGCATTTGCGAAGGTGAATGTAAATAGATTGTTTAAGGTTTATCGACCTTTTCAAGTTAAACCAACAAATACCTTTGTATAATAATCTTTTGGGTGTAATTATAATTTACTGACACAATTCCTACAACTTAACTCATAGCTAACGACGTAAGCGGTGAACTCATACCATTCTCATTGGTATTTGCCCGTTAAAAATGTAACAAGCCCGACTGAATTTGGAAGTACTATTTCAAATTCCTGTTATCCATATCAACCGCATATGCAAGCTTACAGCTCCAGCCATTCCTAAGTGATTACCCATCTAGATACGTACCAGGCTTGACAGTGCTTAACGTGATATAGATGTAGCGGACTTCACTGGAATTCGAAGTCGGCTCTCCGATTTTCATTCGAAGCCGTTATTCACTATACTACCTGCAGATCGAAGCTTAAGCCCCTGGTTTTTGCAAGTATTCACTCATCTAGGTACTGACCAGGCTCGACGTTGCTTAACATCCCTGATAGGACGAGAATCGGAGCTCCAGCTTAATATGGCCGTTAGCCTATAGGTGAATGTAACGAACCCAATTTGAATTTGAACTCGGTTCTGTGATTTTTCATCTTGAGCCTTTATCCATTATATCAACCGCAGCATCTGGTTTTTTCCATCTTTTTACTGCCCAAGCTCGACGTTATCTAACATGTGTCATCGGACGAGAATCGGGATTCCAACGTGATATTGTTGTAAGTTTCATAGTAAGTTATTTGGACTGGAAACACTAAAAAAATATTTAACATATAAATATATGGCAAATTTGCCACGTTCTACACCATTACTGATTACTCAATATTTCACAGGTCAACTATGCTTTCATAAAGAGAAGGGATAAAATATTTCTTCTATTTATATTTGTATCGTTTTTATGTCTGTGGCGAAAAATTTTTTTCAAGTTGTCTGTGGCGAAAATATGTTTATAAAATGTCTGTGGCAAAAATATGTTTATAAATTGTCTGTGGCGAAAAATGTTTTTAAATTGTCTGAGGCGAAAATGTGCTTTTTAACTGTCTTCATATAAATCGAGTTTTTATTGCAATGTTTCAGGCCGTTACGTTAAATTGTCTGCTTTCTGAACAAATTAGTTATATAACTAAGATTTAGCTTGTCTTAATACAAGAATATGTGATATCTTGTTATGTCGGTCTCATCGATATGGCTACCAAAGCTTTTGACAACGATGTTAAATTCTTATGCTTCTGCGTAACTTTACAGACGTATATAAAGCCAGTGATTTATACGTTTACTCAGAGATCCTTTCCAGAATTTCTGTTTTAAATCCCATTTCTTTGCCTAAGCCACATTCAGCTTATGGCTTACTCATGTTAAACTTAATTTAGCATAGCCTGCCATTATAAGAACACATAAATTCCATAATCTACCACAACTAATGTCATCAGATATATTTAGAAAACAAATACGATATAAAAATAATATTTTCAAAATTCATGTCCTGATCTCATTGAAGTTATTTATATCACCACCCGGCGAATATAGGCTGTGGCGCAAGGTGGTTTTTATTTACACTTTTTCCATTGTTCGGATTGTTGTCCACATATTCGTTGCCATATTCACAATGTTTCGGCCGTTGTAGACTCCGGCCTTCTTCAGGTGATTGGAATTTCGAACTAAACCCTTTATTTCGTCCACCGGGTTAAATTGTTCAAGTTCCCTGTGCCTTGGATGTCTCGGCATCAGTTATCTCCCTTTAACTAAAATTTAAAGATTTTGTTCACCTTAGCTGTAGCCCGGTATTTGAACTCACAACTCTTTGGATCAACTCATTGGATTCAACCAACACCTTTATCCAGTGGGCTATGTGTCTTTTTTTTAATAGATAACTACGACAGTCAACATATCGAGTACTCGGGGATACCTTACCTATTATACACCTCAGAATGGACATGTGCAATTGCTACGAGGCAATAGCTATCGTACTTTCTGTAGGTTGCACATCATCATGTTTTATTACATCGGTAAATCAGATATGGTTTGGTCTAATTGGATTAGCGGATATTCAAAGTCTGCATATACCAAGTGCCCCAGTTTTTTTTCTATGTGGTGAATAGTTTCCTTCGGTTAGAATCTGTTCACCATGAGACGGTTTAGAAAGAAATGAGTTTCTGTTGTGGAGTGGTTTCACAGTGGAGGCTTGTATTTGTACTAAGTCGGTCCTAAAATAGGTTCGACCTACAAGACGTTAGGAACTTGATATAATAGGTAATGACGCAGAGTAATCTAGTTGCGGTCGCTGATACTTTAGTATCCGACTAACGGTCGTCCGGCATCGACTCACTGACCAACTCACTCTGACTGACTTGTTACTCTTACTACTCCTACTTATTATAGGTGGGAGAGTCTATTAACTATAGAATAGGTGTGTTCCACAATAACAGTTTCAGATATTGAAAAAGGCGCCTGTTATTAAAAAAGACGCCCCAAAACAAAAAAAAATCCCCTAAAAAACCCTGACAACAAACAGCCACAAAAGAACAACATGAACATTCGTCTTAGAATAATATCATATCCCTCCTTCTGGACTTGAATGGAAATATAGACTCGTAAATGTGGGCCGAAAAAAAAATTGGTCATTCCTTGCGACCACTGTCATCTGATTTAGGTTACGGGGGGTGGAAATTCCAGTTTGGCCAAATAACCTCAGAGACAGAATTCTAAATAGATAAAAATTAACTGTGTCGCAGAATTACAAAAACAAAAGTGTCCGATGACCACCATGAAGGAAAGGTTAAGCCTTTGTCTATATGTAGAAATCATTGAGAGGAACATCTGTTTATCGTCAGGCTGGCTATGATAGCGAAATTATTTTATCGGGACGAAAAATTGGCTCTGTTTGCCAGATTGCCACCCACTTGATAATTGGCGAAAATCTCGTTGACGAATTCCATATGAAATCCGGCTATAATAGCGAAACTGTTTTATCGGATCAGTAATTGGCACCAAGAATGGAAATACGTTCACATGACCACCCACTTGATGCTGGCAAAAATCTGATTGACAAATTCCAGGTGACGTTTAGGATAAGAACTGCGATTAAGGGAACACACTACGAAAGAAAAGAAAGGAAAAAGTAAAAGAAAAAAAAGATAATTTTTTTTTCTTTGAGCAAGATTTTTTAACCGAGGCTAGTCTGGCCACACCCACGACGCTGAGCGCCCATTGGCTGAATGATAGCAGGAGTATTGGGCGGAGGTAGTCATGTGATGAAGGAGGGGACGCATGTTGCGCCTCCCTGAAGGGATAGGTGTGAGATGCGACTTTGAGAGAGAGGGGAAACCCGTTGACACTCTCTGAAGATACCAATATGAGAACAGAAGGAGGTGAGAAGACGAAAGATTTGCAAAAATGGAAAATAATAAAATTTTCCTGACCGAAACCAAATATGTGGATTGAGAATTATCAAGGAACCTCAAACCCCGACAAGCCGACCCCGGTTTTGGTCGACGTCCATATAAGCAAAGTCGCAGCCAGCGAAAATCAGTTAAGCTGCAGTTGGAGTTGGAGTTGGCAATTGGCAGAGAGAGTTACAGAGTTAATGGCCTCGCAGATAGCTGACCTGAAAGATTCCAGGCATCACGACCTCAACTTCTAGCCAAGAACAATTTATTTTTGAAGAACGACTTAGACTCACACGACCAAAACAGGTTTTACGAATATCACCTGAAGATACGCCAAAAACCAGTTTCTTAAAGTACAAACAACTTAAGATGTTAAGACTCGCCTAACAAACACAAAGTGTCACGAATCCATATAGCGGGTTTGGGAGAAAGACACAGTCCTGTATTCAACAACCATATATAAAATATTGCTATCCTTTTTTTAACACATTTGAACTTTTCGAGTTATTATTTTATTTTCTTTCACATATACTTGTGCGATATCACCCTTATTCGAACTCGATTTGCATTACGGCCCGGCGACTGATTGATTTCGTCTGCCTAAGATCAATTCAAAACGTGGGTAGGTTAGACTGGAAATCAAAGCAGTTACTTCGGTAACCAGACGTTGGAGGCGAGCTGGGAACGACAAGGCTGATACCGAATCTAACCAGATTCACATCAGAATCACCAAAAGGTTAGAACGTCACATTTGGTGCCGCGACCAATACCAAGCCAGTTGGTCGTCACAGGACTGGATAGCACGTCGGACTCAACCAGGCAGACGTCACATTTGGCGCAGCGACACCGGGGGGACGTCACAGCAATAAAAATTATTGTCAGCATTGAGGTTGATATGCCGTAAAACAAAATAAACCAAACCAATCTAAATCAAAGAATACATATTCTATTCATACGAATCTATGCTAAAAATGTTGTCGGCATTAAATAACCCATTGAGGTTGATATGCCGCTAAACAAAATAAATCAAACTAATCTAAACCAAAGAATACATACTCTATTCATACGAATCTATGCTAAAAATGTTCTTGGCATTCAATAACCCATTGAAGTTGATATGCCGTTAACGATAAATAAAACAAACCAATCTAAACCAAAGAATACATATTCTATTCATACGAATCTATGCTAAAAATGTTGCCATCATTAAATAATCCATTATGGTTGATATGCCTTAAAACGATATAAACCAAACCAAACCAAACCAACATTTCCGGCTATTCAACCAGAACGCACAATTTCACAGACATTTGACCATCGCAGATGACTGTTTATCTATGTGATATTCCGACTTTAGCCGATGACTGTGGCAATTGCATCTCCTCATCTCTAGATATTCTGAAGCACATCATCATAGATGCTAACCATCAATAAAAACGACCGTTTCGGTATAGCATATATTTCGTATATTCCAGAACATTCGAGCATCATAGATTAGCTTTTATGGTCCACAATTCCTCGCCCATTGCTCGCAGCTGAAAATATCCATTTTGTTTGGCTATAGCTGATTTTGCCAAATTTGTATTCAGTTTGACCAGAGACCCGATAACTGTTTACATTTTCAACCGTTTATTCATCACTAATAACTTCTCAACCAGTACTGATGTTCAACAATATCCACGACCATTCAAATACACTGGTTGATCGACAATAAAAAAAATTCACATAGACTATGATTGTCAATATTCATGATGATTAAACCATAGCCAATAACTTGTCACTATTCGTTCTGAGGATGTCGTTAAGCTACATCCACCAGCAAAGACTCTGGAAGATTGGTGCTTTTGTGGAGGGTTGAACCGGCTCTTAATTGATGTTGGTTCCATGTCCACTCTGAACCAGGGTGCTAGCGTCTGTTACTGTCCCAGCTATGGGCAAGTATTACACATGCTAACAAAAATCAAAATGCTTGGAAAGTATAAGAGTGCATTTTTTATAAAAAATATATTTTACTAACAATACATTTTTGTAGTGGAATTACCAGCAATAAATTTTTTAGTAAAATTACGAACAATATATTTTATAGCAAAATGGCAATCAGTACAAAACTAAATAGTATAAAAATACATTTTATTGTAAAATTACCAGAAATTAATTTTATAAAACAATGACCAAAAATACATTTTTATAAAGAAATATCAACAACATTATCTCATCTACAAAATATATATCTGGTTTAATAATGAAAATTGTGAAAAACAATTCTTAATTTTGGCCGACGCGTTTCGTCTTCCGGCATTATCAAGGCAAGCGATGAGTTTCGTCCATATCGACAATACAGTTAAATTCCCCAGAATAATTCTGAAAATAAGAAAAAATGGTTTAAAAATGACAATTGGAATTTCTTTTTCCGGTTGCCATTTTTAAATCGATTTGTTTTATTTACTGTAATATTCTGGGAAATTTAAATATAAACTATATATCTAAAAAATCATACGTTTACCCTGCAAGTATAAAATTATGTACAAAATATCTGTACTTGAAGGCATAAAATTATGTATAAAATATTTAGTTTTAGCCTTAAATAGCCGAAAGAGGTTGATATGCCGCTAAACAAGATCAACCATTCAACTGTTATTATTAGTGAGTGTTCGAACATAATCAAAAACCGTATACATTTGTGATCCTTTGGCCTTCGCAGATAACAGCCTAAAAACTATTCACTGCCCATGGTACACAGATAATAACATAAAACTGGGAACGGCACTGCTATTGCCGATTACACTGAATTACATTTATACTGACGCTATAAAATGGCCAGCTATATTTGTTCAGTGTTTGACCATAGCAGACTAATATACACTATAGTTCATGTTTTTGAAGGTACCTGGTAATTTCTTACATTGGACAAAATGTATTTGTTTCGTACTTTAAACAAGAGAAAATTATTATACATGTTTAAAAAGTGATTTTTTTATTAGAAATTTTATTATAACATGAAGCAAAAACGCATTTTATGATTAAATTTTGCTCTCATCAAAATATCCCCCTTTAGTCTAGATTACTGCAAGACAAATTTTGGCATTCGTTGCAAAAGTTTGTCAAAGGATTAATTTGATAATTGATTCCATTCTTTTTCCAAAGACTCTAAGACATCTCCTTTTTTTTTTTTTACTCTTCTCTCAATTTCATACCATTGTTATTCTGGGGTCGGCTTCAAACACTTGAACTGTGGTGTGTATATATATATATATATATATATATATATATATATATATATATATATATATATATATGTGTGTGTGTGTGTGTGTGTGTCTGTGTCTGTGTCTGTGTCTGTGTTCTTTGATAGAGGTCAATTACGAAACCGAACTTCAAATGCCAACATTATAATTACCACCATAGGCAATAAAAATTCATGATTTTATTCATATCTTCAATTGAAGTTTTATTATTGTTTACAAAATAAAAGTATCACTGCGAATCACCTTTTTTTAGCGATCGCAGATAAAAATTCGTAACAAAATTCCAAGCACGAAATGATTCGAGGTTGCTAGTCGAAATCAACACCAGTGGGGTGTACAATATAAGTAAGACAAAAAAGAATTAAGATGAACCTTTTCAGAATATTCGATATTATGAAGGAAGGAACTACATTGTCCAAAATCTTTATACATGCAGATCAAATCAGAATAACAGTTTGAATACACTGTACAAAAATAATGAATTATCTTAAGCGTTCTTAGAAAACTGTATGAATGACGATGTAGACAAGGAGGGAAACTTAATAGTAATAAATGATATGATGACAATACTGATTCGCAAATTCTTAAAATATTGAAAGATAAATGAAAGCTGAAGATTCATCGATAGTTTTCCTAACGCCTCTCATAAATATTTACTTTTCGATAGTTCTCATGATTAAACTGATACAAATCTCTTTGTAAGTAAACGAAGAAGAAAAAGATGAGGCCAAACTTTTAGCTGATTTATTTTTAAAATTATAAGTTTCTATGTATAAAATGAATTCCTTTGCCCCATTTTTGTTAAACAATTTTTCCTACCTCTCCATCCTTGCTAAAAAAATATCTGAACGAAATTAAAACAATTTCTATCTACATGCGCTGAATATTTTAGGTTCGACGCAAGATGAAAACGTGCAGGTCGTCACGCGGACAAGCATGTATTGTCCATATATTATCTATTTTTCAGAAGTATTTTCCGTTTTGGGAGACCTCAGTCATTGGTGCAAGACCTTATTTAAGTGCTATAGCAGTTTTGGGAAGGGGACCTGTAGAAATGGAATTTGTTTTGTTTTTTCCGGTTCATGTCTCACCACAAAATCCTGTCAGCTTTAGCTGTTGTAAGGTGTGTATTTATCTATAACTCCTAACCACTTGTATTATTTACATTATTCTGACTTTTATCCTCATCTTCATTGCCATATTCACAACGTTTCCGGCGTTGTACGCTCCGGTCTTCTTCAGGTGATTGGAATTTCGCACCGTTATTTCGTCCACCGGAGTAGATTGTTCTATTTCCACGTGCCATGACTCTTCCGGATGAGTAATGTAAATAATACAAGTAATCTTAATACCTCATCTCAAATATAGACAGATAAAAATGTCTTAAAATAATTGTCGGACTTTGTCCATTTCGTAATGTGTGACGTCCTTTGTTTACATTTGGATACGCATCGAGCAGATATGAATGTATGAGACAAAATCATGGAGAATCATAGGTAAAAACAGTAAAATCGACTTTACCAAGCGAAATGCTACTCTGTGGCTCAATCGGTAAAAGCACGTCAGGATATAATACGGTTCCGTATAGGATACAGGTTCGATTCCAGTAGGATGATGCTTTATTTTTATGAACATTTCTTGGACATTCAGGCCAGTAATGGTTGTTTAATACTGTTTATTATAAACAGAGTATTTACTTAAGTATTTGTATCTATAAAAAGAACGTATAAACATAAACATGTCTTAAAATAATTGTCGGATTTTGTCCATTTCATGTGTGACAAGCATGTTAGGTTAATTTCTGCTTTTCTCTCCCCCTCTTGCCTTCGCTGATTTCTGTGTGGGTCAAATTCTCCAAGACCCTTTCCTTATTAATCCTCTCTGTTTTTATTCTTTACACAAGTTTGTTTGTTTAATTAATGTTCTCCTCTGTCTTTTTTGTCTTGTCCTGTGTGTTTAAATCTTCCAAGCATTTCCTCATTATTCGCCGTAGAATGTTTACCTGTCACTTTCTGATTTTAAGTATAAGTGACTTTTTTTTTCCTTGTCTCTAGAATTTCTATTCAATCTATGGTATTCTGGACATCCTTCTCTAGTACAACATTGCCGTTGCTTGAAGTCTCTTCTTCATCTCTGATGTAATGCAATAACCCGGCACTCCCATGCATGATTACACTACAGGCAGTAAGTACCAATAAAGTCAACTGTCTACGAGAGACGGGGTAGACGTAAGAGGAAGAGAGAGAGACGACGCAAGCACGTCCTACCTTCCAATTAATGCCACTCACTACTAGATTGACCTGTGTGTATAATTGTACCGTATTTCATATTGTACTGGTTGTGTACAATAAACCTTTCTTCTATTATCCAACTGGTGTTAAGTATTTATTCCCTTAGCACGGAATATAACAAAAGTCCAAGAACCACTCGATTTAGTATTACAGAATAATAGGCAGAGTTCTTGATTATATGTGGATAAAATGATGGTTAATCTTTAACTTGAACAGGTAAAGAATATAGCGATCGGGGAAACATACAGTATTTATTCCCTTAGCACGGAATATAACAATCTCTGAGCAGATGATTCAACATTCAGTAACTTGTGCTAAAGTGTTATTTAAATGTTTAATCAAATTGCAATGTTCAAGGGATCTGAACGAATAGATTTAACGGTATTTTATAACAAATGGGACCAGGGATATAAAGAGGCAAGCCTCAATGACACATAGCGAATCTTGAATTGATCTTATCAGTTTCCGGTTATTTTATTTGTCTTATTTCCGAAATGTCTTTGGCTCCCTTTCTACCCTGATAGACTTCCTCGGTCATGAAACGTTTCCTCTCTTCTTTATCCCCGCTATCTTTGAGCTCATCAAACCCGGTTCCAACATTTTTAAAGGGCCCAAAAGTAGGCAGAGATCCTTGAAAGCTGTCGAGAGTTCAAAGACCAGGAATCAAGGGATTGCGGATTGATCTAAAATCGTGCTGGAATCGCTCATCGTAGCACATTGCAATTGGCATATACGTCAGACGGGAATACATATGTATTCTTACAAAAAATATTCAGATTTCTTCCTCCTGAAAAGTATTAAATTCTTACATCAATTCATTTTATTTATGAGCAATGATTTCTTGATCAACAAATAAAAGACATCGAATATAAGGACGGCAAGACTCGACACACCGACAAAAACAGATGTGAAGAGACAGGCACGGTCCATTATACGTATTCCATAGATGATGAGTAAGCCTATGCTGATAACATGTATTCATAGTTGGGACAGAATTTATCTTACACAAAGAAACAACAGCCATAAAACTAAATTTAAAAAAAAAAAAAACATCAACCTGAAAACTCGAGTCATATACTTCAATACCCAAATCATATCGAGACTTTCTAATAAAAGACATCGAATATCAATATCATTTTTTAAAGCGAACCTTTTAAAATGCTTGGTAAGAATTCAATGTGCGCGAAAAAGTAAAAGAAAAGGAAAATAATACGGAATTTAATGACGATTAAATCATTAATATCCCATCGATCTTTCATGTGGCATGTATCTTCTGAATATGGAAGATAAAGACACTGTACGATTTCCTATCATTTTTAGCTATAAGGAATTCCTGTTAGTTTGTTATTCCTCCAAGTCCCTATTCTGCCATCTACTTAATTGCTTTCTCACTTCGGTTATTAAAATGGCTTCGAGCGAATGAAGCTTGTAAATCGTAGCGACGATGATCATTATTCGAATCATGTAGAATGGTGCTACAGAATCACCAGAAAATAACTATACCAAATAATGGAAACCACATCACTTGAGGACCAAATCTTGTATGTCTGGAGGAGAAAATATTTTCTTAGACTAGATTCGGTTTGATTTGCTTTGTTTGACGGCATATCAACCTCAATGGGTTATTTAATGCCGACAAGAGTTTTAATGCTGGTACTATTTTTTCCGAAAAAATATATTGCTGGTAATGTTTTTTTTCTTCAAAAATTCATTGCTTGCAATAACCTCTTGCAAAAATGCATTGCTGTTATTAAAACCTATTTTTACACGTTCATATTTTTTGACTCCAGTTTGGCGGGAGGGGGCAATTATTTGCCCATATCTGGGACCATAACAGGTGCTACCACTCAGAGTCAGTATGGACCTAGGGACATCAGCAGTTAAGAGGTGCTTCCATGATCCTCAAAACCCCATAGACCTTGCAGCTGGATGTAGTTTATCATCTTACCCAGGATGCGGATGTATTTTACCGTCTTACCCAGGACAGCAAGACTCGGCACATCGACAAAAAAAGATGTACACGTATTACAAGTATTCCATATCACATCTCAGACCAACCAAACGATAGAAAACAGCTATACTTCACGAGGCAAGTGCACAAGTGATGAGGGGGCCTATGCTGATAACATATGTTCATAGTGGGACATGATTTATCTTATACAAAGAATCAACAACTATAAAAACTAAATTAAAAAAGAATAACATTAATCTGAAAACTCGAGTCATATTCTTAAATAGCCCAATTATATCAAGACTTTCTAATGGATGGCATACATGATGTTCTATCAGTAGAGAAATATCTAACCTGTCAGTTGTATACAAGCTGATATGTCC
This sequence comes from Acanthosepion lycidas, assembly GCA_963932145.1. Classification (NCBI taxonomy): domain Eukaryota; kingdom Metazoa; phylum Mollusca; class Cephalopoda; order Sepiida; family Sepiidae; genus Acanthosepion; species Acanthosepion lycidas. Next base: position 39,811,637 of record OZ010590.1, on the reverse strand, counting down.
CGGAAAGGGATATATTTGTTCGAAGTAGCAATGTGGTTGTTGACTACTGTAACCGAGTAGGACAATTTAGCAGGTAACCGTAATGGACTGGTCCTCGTAGTGGTAGGCGAAGAAAATAGGCGTTCTCAATAGGCGTCCTCTGTACCTCCACATAAATCTGTATTTATGGCTGACACCAGCCATTCATATTACTGTGAGGGGGAACCCAGGTGTATGCATATTCATGACATCACCAGCATTTTCTCAGATCAATGGTTAAAAGGCTTTGAGAGAATGAAAGGTGTATTCCTCAGCGAGAACCATGATTCTTCGAACCTTGTGGACTGACGCTACATTCATTGAGGCCTTTCAATAAGCAAGATTCAATGTAAAAGTATATTATTGTCAAAATATTTCTTCTTACAAAACATTTCAGTTGTATTTTTCATTGTTAGTATTTTATCATAATTTAAGATGAAATCTTTATAATATTCCATTAATTGTCCATGTATCGTCTGCACTTCTTTTGTGTTAAATGAATTGCTTAAGTTGTTATCGATTTATGAAGTTCGAGATGAAGAATATGCATTATTTTATGTATATTCGGCCTTATCTCTCCATCTCGATTGCACAAAGTCATATATTCTTCCCCCTTCTCCAGGTTACTAACCTGCAAAAATGCCGCATCGTCTCCAAAACGGACGGACCATCAAAGAAAAGACCAGGAAACCACTTGATCCAACGAAAGGTCATCGAAGACAAACCAAGATCTTGCAGTTTATATAATATCAGAGAAAGCATTCAAAGCAATCAAAACTACCCACAATCCCTACAAAGGTCAGTTCCCTAGAAAGAAATATATGACTGAATATTTTACATATGATATCCTTTGCAGTTCTGTTTAAAAGAAAAGCGAGAAAATAACGTCTTCGTAAAAGTCAAACCTGAGAAATATCAGAAAGCCTTTATCTAATTTAAAAAAAAAAATAACAAATAAAATCAGGCATCGAAACGTTGTGTAGAAATTTATAGGGAGCACACTGCCCTTTCAAGAATGAGGTAAATGAAGGTAATTGTTTGACTTCGTATACCGCCTTTCTATTACCAAAAGTTGTATTAATCACGCATTATTTATTAATGATTCATTTTGCTTTTAAAACTGCTATGTTCATCCATACTTATTTTCTTGCTACAGTTTGTTCTTCGCTTTTCTTCCTCATCTGGAATCCAGAAATAAGTTATATTTTTTATTGGTCGAGTTATTTTTGTCACTCAACGCACACTCACTTGTCACTATTGTAATGCCAGCGAATACTTGTTGTCACTTTCTTAATGCTTATTGTATTAGAGACTTTGTAATCGCAGATACAACTATAGTAACGCGGTTGAACAATACTGATGCCAGATGACACTCGCTCAAAACAGTAATCCGTATAGTGCTCTGAATAGAAAAAATACTATAGTGAATAGAGTAGAGAATAGCGGTCCATATAGTAAAAAAGGATAGACTAGGAAATAACAATCATTTAGACGTCACGCGACTTATTATTTATATGGGCTATGGTCACGTGGTCTACTTAATTCAATAATGGGATCGCCCGTGTTTGCTCACTGGCGATCTATGTCCAATCTCATGTGTCAGCAGCGACAATTTATTCCTATATAAAAGTTATTATGAATAGTATTCTCATTAACAATGTTTTCTCTCTCCAGAACTCATCGAATTGCTATAATGTTTGATATGTTGACAGCGAGTATATTTTCCTCTGAAACGACATGTTTGATAAAACAATATATCCGAATAATTTAAGTTTAAATAAAGTGTTGGAACGCCACAACAAATATTAGACTATCCTCGAAATGAAAATGAATACTGTATGATTTGATCGTTGTAAACCTCGCCACGTTTTAAAAATCCCCCAAATTCCAAAAACAATTCGAAACAAAAGCAACAGAAAAGATGACCCCAACAGAAATTTTGTGTACTACAACAAAATTGATGGAAATGAGATCCGGGTAAGATGTTTAGAGACATACATAACCAATGCGATTTTATCATTAATACGAATCGGGGAGTGTTTGTTACATTACGACCCCTGAATAAATTCCAAGTGGAGAGAATTCAAAGCGTCGAGCCGGACACTATTTTTCTCTTCCTCTCTCTGTTTATGTGTGTGTATCTCTATGTGTCTCTTTCTCTTTTCCTTTTCTTTTCTCTCCCTTCTTCCTCTATCTTTCTCTCTCTCAAAAAAGGCCACATGTGAGAGACATCAATGAATGTAACATTAACTTCAACGATGATACTCATTTATTTTCTTCTCTAACAGTTTTTGTTAATACATTTTTTAATTATTGTTTGTATAAAGTCCATATTTTGATTTTTTACTCGAACCCACTTGACTACAAAGTGTTGATTACGGGATAAATTATACCAGGCGTTATGAAATAATAATCATCTCCGTTCTGTAAGGGTTGTCATTGTTTCTTGAATTATTAAAACAATATTAATATCCTTGCTTTATTTCTCACTATATTTTGAGTGATGTGTTTTTCCTGGTTTTTCGGTTGCTGTCTATAACACTGGGACTGACAGAATCTGAAGATACTAAACCATTTTTAAAATTAATCTAAGCAAAAACATAATGTTACCAAAATGCGAGGGGTTACTGAGAGTAAAAGAGAATCAGAAGACTTTAGAAGGAAACAGAAAACCAATGCTAAACAAGAAACAAAGGGTAAAACTCTGCTTCTATTCAAAACACTGGTGAGGATTGTGAATCGGCGATAGGCGAACCTACCTAATTCGAACTTAAATTCTGTGCAAAAAAAAAAAAATACAGTAATAGGAATTTCTATATTCGTCTCTCCTAAGCAAAGGAAAGAGAAATAAGTTACGTCCGTCAAAGTAGATGACAACCTCCAAAGGAATGGTCAGATTTTCGCCTATGTCGTCGGACAGTTCGTGTTTCTTTTCCGAGATTAGACAACAGGAATTCTAATCGATTTACTGAAGGTCTTCCTACATTCACTTTCCCTAATCTTCCGATAACATTTCTCCCTTTCTAGCGGCTGGAATTCAGTTACTTTCCCACCGCCGCAAGGCTGCCTCTCTGTGTCTTTTCTATAAATATGTTCATGGTAATTGTTCGGATGAGCTATTCGCTATGATTCGTACACCTCTTGAATTTAAGCGCAGTATTAGTACGGGATCTCATCAATTTACAGTTGGGCTGGCTAGATATAAATGTAAATTCTATGATAACATTTCTTTTCTCGTACTTCATGATTGTGGAACTCCCTCCTGGCTCCATGCATTCCAGCTTAATTTAATCAGCAAAAAATGCAATACCAATTGTTATCCACTGTTCGCCTGATTACTCTTTTCTCTTTTCGCCCACAACTAATGTTTCCATCCTTAATTCTTCCACGAGGGGGGGGTGAAACCGATTAAAAATTATAAGGTACACGACTCGCTAAATGTAAATGGTTACTTTTAAAATGTTTATGAAGAACGAAGTGAAAAATGAGTGAAAGAGTATATATTTATTTTGTAAAAATTACAAAATTTTGGCACAAGGCCGAAGGGGAAGTGGAGAAAGTCTGGTCCCTCACTATCTATCCTATTCCTAGTTAACCAAAATCATGATCCATTCATTCATTACAATTACACATTAACCACAAAAACTCATCCATCCCCTCACAATGCTGCATATACCACAATACCACATATTCACAAGCGTCCTACAAAAACTCCCCATTGTATAAAAATGAGTGAAAGAGTATATGATAAGAAAACGAAGGTTATGAATATATGGATGATATATAGCGATTAAACCTTGAATTGAAGAGGTTAAAACTTAAAAGGATTTCTTTTAGAATAATTTAGAACCGAAGAAAATTTAAAATGTATAGAAATATATCAATAAATGAATAAAATAAACATATGGTATGCCAATCTGTATTTATTATCCTCCTGATTAATCATTTTTTTTTGTCTCGCTCATTAGTAATGTTTCTGTTCGTAATTCTTCCACAAACTGTAACCCATTGTGTTTTAATGGCTCTACTGCCTGGCATAGGGTTATAGCGTTAAAAAAAAACGATTAAACTACTCAGTATTTTCGGGTATATTTGCCAGGAGCTTTGTTATGACGGTACTGAAATATTGCCAAGAATACGATCAATTCCATCCAATTGTCAGTTTTCTACTGCTTCTATAATGTATGCACACACATATAGAAAGATTTAACGCAAGAAATGCTCCATTTCTCGATCTATCATATCTGCTCTGAAATTGAAATTGTAGCCTAACGTAAACAATTTCATGGCAGATATGATAAATCGAGAAAAATTGGCGACAGCGTATGTTTCAAACAATAATCCGACCTTTGCAAACCGAAAGTTCTCTATGTTCCTGTCGGGAGACGCATATTTTCCACGAAATTTCTGGTACATTCAGGCTGATAAATGTCATTAAAAAACAGAATTTATTCGAAAAAGTGTTTCCATAAAATCGTATATATATATATATATATATATATATATATATATATATATAAACACACACGTGTATGTGTTTACAAAAAGAGGACAAACTTAAAACTGCATCCAACTGGGCTTTGCTGATGTTACCGCGTCTGAACAGATGCACGAAAGCAGAAACCCATATATATATATATATATCCAAGTATATGATTGGTGTATATGGAATGAATTCCAACAACCAACAATAACTATTCTTAAAAGAGTGGTCAATACAAAGTAGAGCAGATATAATTATTTATTTAAAAAAAAATTTATAACATAAATATGTTATAAAATCACTACAAAAATACCCATTTTGTTTCAACACCCTCGGTGTCTTATCAAGTGATCTATTTAACATATTTATGTTACAATTTTTTTTTTAATAAATAATTATATATATATATATTAGTTTGGTGCAAAAATAATGACGTAATTATGTCGTTTTTTGATGTATGTTTTAACATCAAAAACGACATTATTACGTCATTATTTTTGCACCAACTTTATATATATATATATATATATATATATATATATATATATATATATATATATATATAATAAGTTTTTCGTGGTACAGAATTTAGTAATAGATAACAAAAGACAATATTTATTAGGCATTTTTAAAAGTAAATGCTAAAATAAAAACAACCGGTTTCGTCCCAGGACTTATCAAGTTTATTTATTCTCGCAATTTAAAAAAGCGTGTAAATTAATTTTTAATTAACGAATGTAATCGAATGGGGAAAAATATGAATTTCAAGAAACTAGAGTCCAATAATATTCAGACCCAGCAAGCATTCCCTTTGTTAACAAAGGGAAGTCTCACGGGATCTATTATACAAGGACTGTAGAATCTTGAGGTGAAATGTGGAGTGGGACCTAGATAAAATTATAAATCGGTTACCACTAAAATTTTCCACACATTTCCTTCTATTTATTAAATGTTCAACAATAGGAGAACCAGAACTGTTAGTCAGTTGGCTATACCTGGAGGACGGATTCAAAATCCTGGGGGTAAATGCTGTTTTATTCTCGAATCCAAAAGCTGGGAAGTCCTCCCTATGTAGTCGTGTCCACAACTACACTTGTATTGGTAAATCACTGAATTAACATGTTGGGGCGGGGGCGGTCCTTACGAATGGAAGAGAAAGCAGGACGGGTAAAAAATATTACCCTAACACTTATCTATCTATCTATCTATCTATATATATATATATATATATATATATATATATATATATATATATATATGCTTATCTTCATTGAAGGATGATTGGTTGAATGATCTGGAAATATCTCTATTTTTTATTTTAACCTTCTCTAATTCTCGGATCAACGAATTAATGTTGGTATTAAATTTATTAAGGAAGGTGCCGTATTTTTTTTTCATTTCTTTTATTTTCCAAGTACTTTCAATATCATCCAAGATAATCATCGGGGTGAACTGCTAAGAAAAAATAAATATAATTCATAGTTGGGAATTTTTATGGAACTGCTGATGAAATGCCCTCTGTTATAATAATAAACACGTATGAACGGGCTCCGTTATAATTAATTTCAAAATTAACTGTTAAATCTATTATGTTTCATCTAAGGGATAATTCATACAATTGTAATTCAAAAATAATATTTAATTGTTTTAAAACATTGCTGTTATAGACATTTTAAAACATAGTTACTCTACTCGTAATTAAACTCGTTTAATTTTGGGTGCATGTTTAGTAAATAGAGAATCTGAAGTTTTTCTTCATATTGGAATATGTTTGTATTGTTAATTAATATATAAGGATATCAATTTAAATGTCCTTTTGGAGATTGTATCTTTGAAGAAATAGTAAATATATATGTTGGTATCATGTGTGTAACATTATCGATGGAAAACTTACATTAGATATGTCGGATTCAAGTTCAACTGCACATCATTTAAAGGATATTCCTGTCCACATTGACCATTTAGAGACATGTTAATTTCACACAAACTTCTTTTCTTACTACTACTACTACTATTATGTTCCGTATCACTTCAGTACGTGAGAGATCATAGATCTCCACGATGCCTTGTTCTTTTTAGCTTTGATTAAAATTTATTTTTTAGTTACATATCCAAAATTCCATTCTGTCAATCATTTATACAAGCTACATAAGTAAGTTATGCTTTCCTTACATTGACCTATTCGAATGGGTACCATCATCTTGATATATCGTCAAAACATTTCAGATATCGTGTTTCGTCCTAGCTTATGACGATAAACTATATCCGCCTCCTGGGTAAGACGATAAACTACGTCCAACAGCAAGGCCTCTGATCAGGAGATTTTCAGGAGCCTGGAACCACCTCTTAATTGCTGATGTTTCCAGGTCCACACTGACCTGGGGTGGTAACAGCTGTTAGAGTCCCAGATACGGGCAAATAGTTAAGACCCAAACGTGTGAAAAAAATACGTTTTAATACCAGAAATACTTTCTAATAAATACAATTTATTACCAGCAATGATTTTTGAAGGAATAATTAGTATCTGCAATAGTTTTAAAAAAATTACCATCAATACAAACAGCTATACATTCTTTGAAAATCACATTACCATCTATAGATTTCTTCAAGTAAAAATATTCCTAGAAATAGATTTTTGAAGAAAGACATATTACCAGCTATAACAATTTTGTCGGCATTAAATAACCCATTGTGGTTAATATGCCGTAAACAAAACAAACCAAACCAAACCAAAACAGTCGTGCCCCGCAAAACTTTAGGAATTCTTTCATTTAATCCCTGAGAGTAGATTGTTCTGAATATAGGTGTTTTGTTTATTCTTTTGGTAGGGTCCCTAGCAGAAAAAATATTTTAAAATAGTCAAGGACAAGGCTTCTTTAAATAAGGAATGACTTCTTTGAACAAGGAATGAGATCTTTACGATCAGAAAGACATCAGTGTCCGTAATAAAAAGAATAGAAATACCTAAACCCATGTTTCATAAACGATGCAACCGCAGATGTATTTGATCCGTGAGAAAAATTATTATTTTTTGAGCAATTCACCCCCAAGCAATGCGGGAGTGTCACTATTACCCAAGGGGCTACAGAGAGTGTAAGAAAGGGAAAAGACTGGGTATAGGGGGGTGAGGAAAGAGCGGAGGAGGATAAAACGAACGGGATCAAGGCAACAAAAGATATCGATTAGCATTACATTTAAAGTTTTGAAGATTATAGTTATCAGAAGTGCGAGAGAAGAAGCTCTTGGTGTAGAAAAGACGGTTACATTTAATTGTTTGGATAGTAGAAGGATTCGACCGAGATGCCAACCTTTTAGCACGCTTAAATTTATGCTGTCAGGGCACCAGTGAAAATACCTCGTCAGAGCAAATGCCATGAAAATATTTATAGAAAAGACAGAGAGAAGCCACATTACGTCGCTGAGAAAGTGACTATTATCGATACCCCAAGTCAAGGCCGATCACATTGCATATCTGCCATTTGGATTTTATCGAGAACCTCGAGATGAAGAGCGGAGACATCAGACCATTATTCCATGCATGAAGGAATGGTAGATTTATAGATGTGAAGAATGAACTCAGACGAAAAAAAACCTGGCGTGACACAGAGAATCAAAATTCCCTGAGGTAGATGCAGCAATTAATTCAATGTAGTTGTTCCCCACTCAGGTCAGTAGAAATCGCGAGAGGAAGAAGTCGCAGTGAGGCGCTCACGTGAATTTAAGCATCAACCATGCTGATAGGAGGCATAGATGTTTCTCTATGGTGAGTAAATGACAGCAGATTCTGTTTGGATGCATTAAAATTCACAAGCAATTTCCTGCCCCAGTCAACCACAGACTGGATATCGTTTAAGTGACCAAAGACCAGAATTATTTGGTTTGATTTGGGTTGGTCTGTTTTACCGCATATCAAACTCATTGAGTTATTTAATTCCGACAATATTTGTTATTGTTGGCAATATCTTTCAGTAATGTGTTGCTGGTGATAATTTTTCATCAAAATTCATTGCTGGTAATATTTTTTTGCAAAAATGTATTGCTGGTATTGAAACCTGTTTTGACACTTTCATAGCGTTTTAACCCCAGCTTGATGTTAAATATTTGCCCATAGCTGGGACCCTAACAATTGCTACCACCCCGAGTCAAAGTGAATCTGGAAACACCGGCAATTAAGAGGTTGTTTCACGCTCCTCAAAAACTCCTGATCAGAGGCTTTTCTGTGGGATGTAGTTTATCGTCTAATCCAGGACGCCTCATTTGGTGTGCGTGGTGGTCTTGCGTATTCTGAAGCCCCAGTCGACAGGGCGAAGTTTACTTTGTCAACAATGCCAGATTTACTATTAAGACAAGTTTAAATATTAGTGTCGGCTGCGTAGAATCCAACAAGTCAACTGATGCCATCAGGAAGATTTATTTGAGAAAAATTTTGGAATAACCCGGATCATTTAATTAGAACAAAGTTCTGTAAATGGATTGATTAATTATGGAAATATAGAGATAGGCTTAAGATCATATCATTCGGCCTTGCTTTCAATATTGCTGCCACATATAGTCTGGTGTTTTCTACTATTTATTTAGAGACTCTTTATAAAATCCAAAGAAGAATCTGCATTGTTATTGGTCGTGGCATGGCCTCTCGGTTCCAGACACTTTGCCACCGCCTTAACGCGCTTACCTGTGCCTTTTCTGTAAATATTTCCATTGTAACTATTCTGATATAAGGGCACGTCGCCGAATGGTTAGAACTTTCGCTTTCTGACCATAAGTCTCGGGTTCGTATCTCGCCATGGTCGATTTGTGACTTCTAGATATTATCTGTATGGACGAGCATCTTTGTGTTCAGCATATTTGGAAAGTGCTTAAAACGTTGTTAGGGAAATTGGTGGTTGTGCTAGCACGTAGTCACAAGTCATCGTGACCGAGGATTTGAGTATGCTAGCCTTGTTGATCACGCGAGATAACACGCACTCTCCCAGAATATTCTACTAAGTTCCGCTCAGCATAGTTGCAGTATAAAACACGGCGGGCTCCGTGGCTATTGAAGAAACACTGATGTGTCTGAGCATGCGTTTTCAATGGGGATTAGCTAACCGCCCTATTAGACTGGAATCCCCGAATACCAGGGGCTGATAGATATTTCTCTATGCTACCTAGAGTTTATGAACCGAATGCTGTGCGAGGTTAGTAGCAAAGTTTTATCCTTTTACATTTGAAACGGCTCGATGTAACCGGTAAGCAGGGTGAACAGAAGCCCCACCTAGCTAAGGAAACGTAATGCGCGTTCGAATCCAGCGGTAAGATATTTCTTTATTTTTCATCAGTGCTTTTTAATAACGTTCATCGAATGAAGACCCAAGAGTTGTGACAAAAAAAAAGCCACCACAAATAACAATTACTAATCAGATAATTCTAACATTATATAACGTGGCTTCTGAACGTCATTCTTCTGTATGTTCTTTGGTTGTACCCTCCAACTGAAATATGTTAAGCATTTGTCCCAATTATTTGTTAAAATACTGAAGTCGTAAAACTAATATGTTTCTTCCTAATCAAAATGTTTCATATGTTTTGCTGAAAAAAACAACGTTGCCGAAAAATGAGAGTCACCTGAACAATTGTGACGTCGTCCCCTGGTCGCAGCGCCAACCGTGACGTTCTATCCTAGTCTACCACGGCACCAACTGTGACGTCCCTAAACAGCACCAATTGTGACGTCCTCGCCGCGGCGCCAGCCGTTCGCTCCTCGCTGCTCCGTTCGGGTGTCGCCGCTCCAAAGGTGACGTTCTAACCTTTTGGTGATTCGGGTGGGAATCTGGTTAGATTTGATATCAGCCTCGTCGTTCCCAACTCGCTTCCAACGCCTGGTTACCAAGGTAACTGCACTGATCCCCCAGTCCGCCTACCCACGTTGTGAATTGATCTTAGGCAGACGAGATCAAACAGTGGTTGGGGCCGTACTGCAAACCGAGTTCAACGGGGGTGATACCACACAAATATGCATAAAAGACAATAAAATGAAAACTCAAAAGTTCAAAGTATCAAAGAAAAAGGTAACAAACTTTATGTCTAGTTGTTCGATACATAGGACTGCATCTATCTCCCGACCCGTTCTATGGATTGTGACACGTCGTTTTCCGCTAGGCAAGTTTTAACACTTCAAGTTGTCTGCTCTCTAAGAAATTGGTGTTTCGGTGGGTCTTTGGACGAAAGTCAAAAAAAAAAAAAAAACTTATTTCGGTGATCTGGATCTAAGTCGCTCTTCAAAATAATTGTTATTGGGTTGAAGAGAGGTCCGGAATATGCGTGAATCTTGGTCAGCTATCTTCGAGGCTTGCTTCAACCGGAGACTGACTCTGGGAACTGCTGGAACTCAACTCAACTCTGCTCGTTGTGGCTTCGTTTATATGGGCGCCGACCAAAACCGGGGTGAATTTGTCGGCGCCGGGGGGTTCCTCGATAATTCTAAATACATATCCACCTCTCCGGTTAGGAATTTCCACCTTTTTCCATTTTTGGGATCCTTTCCTCACTCCCACCTTCTCATCATACTTCAGAGGGGCGTGAACTGCCCTCCCCATATCTTCGCAGGAACTTCTCTTACTCATCCTCCAGATGGGCTGCAACAGCCTCCCTCGTGCGTCACGTGATCACCACTCGACCAATGATGTCTTAGTCGGGCGTGGACGAATCCGCGGCTTTGTTTCAGGAAGGAAAAAATATCTTGCTTAACTAAAAAAAAAAAATTATCTCTTCTCTTTCCCTTTTCTTCCTCTTAATCGCCGTTATCATTTCTCTGGCCGCGAACGGGACAATATGACAATGGCGGTCATAACTCTTGTTCTACACGTGGTTTACGTCAGGTATTTTATCGCTAATTATCAGAATGTGTGGTCTTTCTAACACGGTCTCAAAAAGAAACATCTCCAAAGATTCAGTCAGTCTGTCGCCTCGTAGAAAGAAAAAAAACACTTCTAGGTTCCCATTCATTTACCTTCGGTACATATTTCTGATAACATAATTTTATTATCGCAGGCCAAGGATGTTCCGTCGAAGGAAAATCGGTCAACGGACACTCGTAGGTGGTCCTTAATTTTTAATATCTGTCCAAAGTCCCTTTAGTTGCCTGAAGTCTTCCCGTAACAATAGTTTGTTTTCATATTCTTAGATAACACAGCCGATGCCAAAACATATCTGATTCTTTCTTTCTTTCCCTTTCTTTTTACTCAGAATTTCCCTGTCATTGTAATGACACTCTTTCGCCATTTGTTACTTATCAAAATATCCTTTTATCCATTGTCTCTTAGCCGTGTGTGTGTTCTTGCTTATCACTCACGATTCGGTCCTTAGCCTCTCCTTTTCCTCTTTTCTTTCTTTTCCCTTTCTGCCTCGTTAAATGGTGCCACACAATTGTTCCGTCTTCTGTTCTCTCTGACTTTAATTATTCAGACTCCAACGCTATATATTAGACTGCATCTATGATAGATAAATTATGTTTTCTTTTCTAACTTTATTATATGAGTGACATTAGTCGTAGCATCTTTTCTGAGAGGATGCGAGAGGAAGAGGGACGTGATCGAGAGTTGGCAGACCAAGCGGTTAGTTAAAATCTCATGGCCACGTGTTGGCTGACTTGCTAAAAAAATCAGGGTTTACCGGAGCCTCTTGGCATTTATAATACTTGCCACCTTCTTCGCGCCCTTTTTGTTTGATATCAAAACTTAAACAATGAGAAACTATCACAATTCTACACACACGCGGATCAAACGAACTTAATTCAATTTGGTTGAACATATTTCTGACCAATAGATTGTCATTCTGGTTCAGCCTACGCTGCAACACAACGCCAGAGTGTAAAACGTGTATTATATTAGGTTGGTGCAAAAATAATATCGTTTTTTGACGTTAAAAAATACGTCAAAAAACGATATTATTTTTGCACCAACCTAATAATAAGTTATCTTAATGTGAATATTTCAAAACGGATTTAGGCAGGTTTTTACATCTTGCTGTATTTATTAGAAGATGTTCTAAAATTAATTATTTTGTTCCTTTCTAAATGACTGAAAAATAAATACTTATATATTTTCATACTCATCACATCAATTATACACCAAAATAAAAATAAAATATCAACTGAAAGAAAGTGTTAATGACAACATAAATAAGAACAACATTGATAATACTTGGAATAAGTAATTTCAATTTCTTTTTTGTAAAAGTGTCGTTAATCAATATGTTTAAATGATTAAACTTGTTGAATAATTCATTCTCTTTCTTCTAGTTACTGTTTTTATGTCCTTGATGAAAATGTTTAATTCCCTGGAGAAATTTCATGTTTGATTGTAAATAAAACAAATTAAAAATAATGATTACTCCAAAACAAAGATGAAAGAGTGACGAGTCATATATGCGCATAATCGCCAATATCTAAAGTTGGGCATGTGAATTTTTATATAGGGATTTATTTAAACCAATTTCCCTGTCTTTGCAACATACTATCCAACCTTCCAGTGTAAATTTGAAAGAATCAGTTTAGTTTGGATTGGTTTGGTTTGTGGCACATCAACCTCAATGGATTATTTAATACCGACAAGTTTTTTTTTTTTATTGCTCGTAATAATTTTTTTTTTTTAAATGTATTGCCGCTAATATATTTTTCCACAGAATGTATAGCTGGTAATGTTGTTTTTTGTTTTTTTTTGGTGTTTTTTTTTTTTACAAAATGTATTTCTGGTAATATCTTTTCATACAAAAATGTATTGCTGGTAATAATTTTGTTCTTCAAAAATTCATTGTCAGCAATAATTTTCTACAAAAAATGTATTGCTGGTATTAAAACCTATTTTTACACTTTCATAGTGTTCTTACCCCAGTTTGGGGGTCAACTATTTATCCATAGCTGGAACCCTAACAGGTATTACCACTCCGAGTCAGGGTGAACTTGGGAACACCAGCAATCTTTAGATGGTTCCATGCTTCTCAAAACCTCCTGATTAGAGGCCTTGCTGTTAAATGTAGTTTATCGTCTTACCCAGGACGCGGATGTAGTTTATCGTCTTACCCAGAACATGAATCAGATTTTTTTCTTCAATATAAATATTTCTAATATAACTAGATTATTTTCAGGAATTTGTCTCCAGTGTAATGTTGCGTATAATGTATCAGTGAGAAGCAGATTCTATAAAGAAATATATATATACATATTTAAATGCAATGACAAAATATGGTCCGATTAAGACATCCCATAGAGGAGAACATGATTAAGGACTGTGTGTACGCCATACCATGCAGCTGTGTTAAGAGATATAAAGGACGCCCTGGGTATGACGGTAAACTACATCCGCGTCCTGGGTACAGCGATAAACTACATCCAACAGCAAGGTCTCAGATAATGTTTTCGGAAAAATAATGTTGCCAGCTATAAGTTTTTGAAACAATAGTGTTGCCAACTATACATTTTTTGTAATGAATAACGTTGCCAGCTATATGTTTTTTGAAACAATAACATTGCCAGCTATACATTTTTTATTCCATATAAAATAGGCATTTAAAATTCATATAAACTGGATTTGGCATTAAATAACCCACAGTGGTTGATATGCCATAAAACCCAAACAAACAAACAATAAGTTTGAGATGCCGTTAAACAAAACAATTAATCAATCAATCAAGAAAATGAAGAAATTATTTGAAAAAACTGAACCAAAAAATATAGTGGATTTTCTAAAAAGAATTGGTCTCTTATCAAAGATGTAGACTGATGTGTAAAACAACATATCCTACCTTTTACCATTTTGCAAATAAAATGTCGTTATCAAATGGAAATTCTTGACTTAAACAAAAGTACCTAGGATTATTTTGCAGTGTACAAGCAAATGAGCTTGAGCTTGCTAAAAATGTTCCATACAAAATAGGCATTTAAAATTCATATATTTGGCATATATATATAAACTGGATTTGGCATTAAATAACCCATAGTGGTTGATATGCCATAAAACCCAAACAAACAAACAAACAAACATATATAAAGGTGAAACAGGCCGTCCCTTTGAGATACGATTGCAGGAACACCGTTAAGCCGTAGCACGATAGGAAATAGAAAAATGTAGCGTATCTGACCACATATGCAGGAAAAAGAGAGATCACCGTCCCCTGTGGAATGAGCTTGAAATAATAGACATATGACATCACAGGAATATACGAATCAGTACATATGCTGGCCACAAAAATCTCCTAAGCCGGAGAAAGATCTCATCAAGGACACATGACCCAGTGGTTAAAAGCGTTGGCTGAATCCAGTGACTTGACCAAAAGAGTTGTAAGTTCAATAGCTGACGACAGGTGAACAAAAAGTTGGAGCATTGAGTTAAAGGAAGATAACTGATACTTTGATAACCGGAAGAGGCATGGCACGTGGAACTAAAACAATCTAACCCAGTGGACGAAATAAACGGTTCAGTTCGAAATTGAAATTATCTGAAGAAGGTTTGAGCACACTTAAACACATGTAATTGTAATAATAATAATAATTTACTAATCGATATTAAATATCGAGTACATAAAGTTAACAAAACTATAAAATAGCTACAAACAATCACCCAAAATATTTCGTCATCTACAAGGATGCGGAGACCTTCTTTTTTTTTTTTTTTGCTATCAAGAGTGAAAGCTGAAGACTGGGCAGCTCCCGCCCAAGAAAACAGTACTCAATTTCCGGCTCTTGTAAATATGGCGGATAACAGGGGAAGTGAGATACAGAGATCCGATCATTTTCGAGCATCTTTAAAGATTAATCAAATGTACGAGTTCCACTTGAGGTCTGGCTTGAGTTTCAGTCGGTAAGAGGTGATCAACTCTATTGAGAACATGACCTCTTTGAGGGAACGTCCGTTCATCACGTTTGGTGAGAGTTCTCGGTCAGAACAGTGAAGGTGGAAGGTCAAATCTGAGGAGGAAACAGACACTACCACGATTTCAACTTCTCCGTACGATGTCATCAAGTGCATGACAAATATATCAAGCGGGCAAGCTGAGAGACAATTGAACCAAGACTCCAAATAAATATGATTCAATTGGTGCTAGTTGATCTGTTATTATTCTACCAGAGACAGACTGAACGAAAAAAAAATAAAATCTTAAATTAACGGAAGAGATGATGGCTGCCTGATCTTTGACTAATTCACAGTACACACTTTCGCTGTAGGCTCAGACATATGTCGCCAATAAAAATGGAGTCTTTTAATTAACAACGCAAAATCTTTTCCTTGATTTTTCGTCCAAGGCAGTTTCATTGTTGAATTAACGATGAGAAAAAAAAAAAGAGGAGAATGATAGAGAACAGATAAAGAAGCACATCATAACTACGTCTCTGTTATCATGTTTTACTCTTTAATTTGTAGTTCAGTCTTAGCAGAGAATGATACACGTCAAGGGAGCATGGTGTTACCCCAATCTATTAAGCTAGAATGGGAAGCAGCATTAGAAATCATGTTTTAAAACGCTCGTGCAGTGAACTGTGTCAGTGATGAGAAAAACATTACGACGGCAAGGAAGCAGGTCCTAATCTATACAAATAAACCTCAAGGTACGTGTGCCCGTCCGTGCATCCGTTTTGAAGTAAAAAGGTAGTAACTACTGCAGTTAAACGGAGTTAAAAATTAAATAACTTGTGGAGTGATTTCGCATTGGAGGCTTGTATTTTTCAATAAATCGGTCTTAAAATAGGTTCGACGTACAAAACGTTAGGAACTTGATATAATAGGTATTACGCAGAGAAATCTGGTTGCGGTTGCTGATACTTTCGTATTCGACTAACTGTCGTCCGACATCGACTCACTGACTGGCTGATTGACTGACTGACTGACCCCGTTTGTATTACTACTCTTACTTATATTAGGTGCGAGAGACTATTAACTATATAATAGGTGTGTTTCCTCATTACAATAACTCATTTTAAAAATAATCCTTTATATAAGTTTTAACTTTGCTTTTCGTCGCAGTTGCAATTGATATCATCTAATTAAACCATAATTAAAACTTAGCGGGGCACAGTGCTTTTCTCATATGTTTTTTTTTTCTAGCAGTCCGTGGTGTATTCGAAATATTACATAGTTCGCGTTCCCTAATGTCTTTCCAGTGTGACTTTACCTGAAGGGATTATAAATAAGGTTGATTTTAAAAGAAAATTTAAAAAAATCGCTCACAAAATAAATTTAAACAAACTACGGAGATCTGTTGCGTATACGAAGAAAGATTATGACGAATTAAGGTGTCGAATAAAGATAAAATAATTTTAATATTTCTAAATTCTTATAACTTTTACCTACATAGAACGCTGAAGGTAAAAGGCCGAATACTAAAAAGCCCTCAATAGAGCTATCTTAATGTCCGCCCGAAGGGTAGTTTCTAGTCTAGTATTTATTTAGTATAGTTTAGACTGGTACGAAACCATAATTTTGGGGCATCATGTGAACAGAACTCATTGTAGTAATAATCAACAGTAATCTATTTTACCAGTTCTAATATTTACGGCTAAGACATGCTTTGCCATGCGCATTGTAGCAAACCACCTTCGTATTCCATCGTGTACCCTTACGGTAACTTCTTTCTAAACTGCTGCTTTGTGCAACGGGCTCCCAAAATGATGCTTTGCTGATTACTACAGTTTTAGCCGGTTCAAGTTTAAGGTCAACCGTTATCTTCACTAATTATCCATATAAACTGTGCCCCTTACTCTGTACACTTTACCTCGAGTGGCACTTGCGCCGTGTACACAACAAATATTATTTTAAAAAAACAAAAGTGCTTCCCCCGAAGCACTTATACTTTAAAAAGGTTAGAATGACTTGATCAAATCGAGGTGGTTGATTTGTCAGCGAAGACTTTTCGGTTTGACAGACAATCATAGCGTCCGTCACATGTGGGATGTACTTGACCTAAGCCTTGTGAGTGACACTGGGTAGAGAAAAGTGTTCGCAGCCCGGCAATAATTCTTCGAACACGAAGTCAAATATCACCGGGAAGAAAAGTTTAAGCATACTGACTTTGTTCAACTGCTAACCATGACAGATTATTTACTCAGCAACTTATATTCGTTCAGTATAGGTACTGTATGTTAGTATATATGATAGACTAATATGTCAGAATAGGCCACCGGAAAAGAAAACAATAAGCATGCTTAGAAAGGAGAAACCACCCATTGTTACATAGTTTTGTTCAAAGTCCCACGTACTAACTGTCGACTTCATTACAGTAGTACAGCGTGCTTACCACTGTTACAAACGGGGGTCTCTTTTTACTTATGGAACAAAAATACAAATTTAGGTACCCAGCAATAGCAATCCGGTAAAGTAACTGACGCTAGGATTTTTTTTCAGTTATCGTTGTACATAGTTTTAGTAATTCAATCTTTTATTCACATTATAGTGATTTTTTGTTGTTTTCACCTGTTTTGTTTGTTCGTATCGGCTTTTTGATGCAGTCAGTGTCTTGTTTTTAAACTATTATTTTAGAATTGTTGATTATTTTTCTTAAAACGCTTTTCTTTCCCCAACATATTTTTCAATAGATTTCCTTTCACGTTATATTTTAATCATTTTTTTTTCTGCAAGTTTCTCTTTCAAAGTGTTTTTCCTTTTCAAGTTGCCTTAAGGAATGTTTTGTTCCAGTTTAAAGTGTTTATTTTTAATTTGTTTTTGCAATATTGTAACACACTGAAATTTATTTTTCTCCTGCAATGTTTTCTGTATAATTGCTATTTGCTCAAGCTTTTAAGCACCCGGTCCTTCCGTGATTTTGTCTTTTGTGCTCTTGTAAATTCCTGATTATAGAACTCCATTCATTCGTTCAGGTTTAATTAAGTTAGCTTCGTAAAACAATATGTTTGTATACCTTCCCTCTTATTCTGTCCCTATCTTCCTCTCTGGTTTTATTTTATTTTTTGTCTGGTGCCTGATTAAAAATATTGCTTCGTTTTAAATTTTAATGATTTTAGATTCTGATAAACTGATTCTTTTTCTCACTCTTCTGCTATAATATTTTTAAACATTGAAAGTCTCTTCCTTATACACCGGTTTAATATAAACCATTCACTTTCGATGAATTTATACAAACTCACACACACAGACACATATACACAAACACACACAAACACACACACACACACACGCACATATATATTTATCTATATATATATATATATATAATATAAATTTATTATTATTATTTATATATATATATAATATACATTTTTTCGAATTTATACACACACACATATATATCTTTATATCTCTCTCACTCTCTCTCTCTCTCTCTCTATATATATATATATATATATATATATTATATATATATATATATATATATATATATATATATATATATATAATATAAATTTATTCGAAAATTATAATCACAAAAAATAGTCATTTCTTCTAGTGTTTTATCAAGTGATGATGTTGAATGTGATTCTACTTGATAAAAATCATTTCTTGCTAAAACACCAGGAGTGTTGAAACAAAATGACTATTTTTATGGGATTTTATAACATATTTATGTTATAATTTTCGGATAAATTATATTTGCTCTACTCTATATTGAGCACTCTTTTAAGAATAGTATTTTTTTGTTTATTGGAATTTATTTCGTACACACCAATCATATACTCGTATATATATATATATATATATATATATATATATATATATATATATATATATATATATATATATATGACGTAATAATGTGGTTTTTTGACGTATTTTTTAACGTCAAAAACGACATTATTTCGTCATTATTTTTGCACCAACCTAATATATATATATATATATATATATATATATATATATATATATATATATATATATATATATATATATATATATATATATATTAGCAAGATGTCTTACACGCTCAGTTACAACCGAATAGTGAGTTCGATCCTCAGTAGATGCTCATGACATTCGGCCTTGTGCCGCATCTAACTACACTTAAAAAATCACCACATATACAACGCGTCTAAAGTTATTACGCAAATCAAATATTCCTCAGTAACTCTAAAATTTTCAACCAATCTTTGTCAAATTTAATCTCTCTTATTTCCACCTTAATTAAAATATTTAACTATATTTTTGCCATTTTTATTTTTGAGATATTTTGAATTTTCTAAAGCGGCCTGACTGAAGTTAGCATGCAGATTAAACTAATATTAGATTAAGAGATCTGAAATCTAAAAACTATGTTTTCATTTTTTCCATCATATATGTTGTGACATATGTAAAGAAAATGATTTAACTACTACTGAAAACAGGAAGTAAGATAGTTATTGATTGAGGGAATACTCACATTGAGATATTTGGAATTAACGAAAATCTATTGACTCTATTTAGTATGCAGATTAAATTAATACCAACTTAAGGCCTCTGAAATACAAACAACTTATTCTTTTTTGTGCGTATTATATGTTGAAACATTGATAAAGAGAAGTATCCAACAACTGCTGAACAAAGTGAGCGAATGTCATCATTGGAGACATCAAAGGAGCTTCACAGAGATAATCGAACGATGAAAAAGACTGTTGAAAATATTAATAAGTTGAGAATTCGAAGATTGGTAAAAGGCTTTAAGAACTTGCTTCCTCAAAATGAACGTAAATTAACGCGAGTTATAGCGAAACAACTACTTTTGACCTGCGCTTAGATCTTTGAAAAGGCTGGAACTGAGGGAGTCAAGAAGGCCAAAAGGTGAAGAATACTTTGTGAATTGGGATCTGTAAAAAAAATCTCCTGGGCAACCTCCTCTCACTAAAGCAAATATTGGCGTCAAAATTGGACCAGGAAATACATGCAAATTGACTTTTCAAAAATAATTTTCATGCCCGAATCTCGAGAGATATTTGATGGACCTGATAGATGGACCAAACAATTGATCTTATCCAATTCAGTCTGTCGCTAAAAGAAAGCAACGAGGACGTGATAGTGTTAAGATACGGTCTGAAATTGTCGACCAAAGAATTATAGGTCCATTCAAATAGTTAAACTAAACAGTTAAATTATTGTAATTTTATGAGCACGACTTTCTTTATATGATACAAGTACCAGTATCGCAGTTTCAAAGTGAAGTGCGTATTTATGCATACAGTGCTCTTTCTCGGGTATCTAAATTTTCCTGTGCATTCTTTGAGCATAGATTAACAGAAGACAAAATAATGGAATCGCCAACATCAACTCCTGATTTGAATCCGATCGAAGATCTATTTTCAATTGCGAAGAGGAAATTATATGAAGGTTGTAAACAAACAGAAAAAGAAACATATGGGAAGCAATTAAAAGTACCATGTTTGAAATTGAACCTGAAGTATAAAAAAAATAACAAAATCAATTGGCAATAAATTACTGCTTGTTATTTAGAGGAAGTATTGTGTTGGTGCATAATTAACAGGCGTTTTTTTCAACAATATTTATTATGAAAAAAGAAACATAACAATTCAAAAATAACATTTTTAAATGATTATTCCGGAGTGTAAGATTATCGAAACGTATTTTTATAACTGGAAAATAAAATAATATTTTTATTTAAAAAAGTAAACAAAACAGCAATTTTTATAAACAAATAACTCACTTACGAAAACGCCTGATAATTATGCACCAACCCAATATGTATTTTTATACTTCTATAGTGTTTTGTTTCTGTTTGGAGGTTCACTATTCGTCCATAGCTGGGACCCTAACAGGTGCTACCACCCCGAGTCAGGCTGGACTTGGGAACAACAGTAATTAAGAGGTGGTTCTACGCTCCTCAAAACCTCCAATATCCTGATCAGAGGTCTACCGGATGTAGTTTATCGTCATAAACAGGACTATGGATGATGCGTTGTTTTGATAATGAAGAAGCCTGCACCAAACATTTATATATATATATATATATATATATATATATATATATATATATATATATGGAATTCTGTTTCTTTATTGTTTATGAAAATGTTTTGTTACTTTTGTTACGCAGTATCCAACATTGTGATTATAGAAAATCTGTCAAGAATAGTAGAATGTTATAAGAAACTCGGTATAAATTTACTATGGGTGACTATAAATATTAGTTTGGTGCATAATTATCAGGCGTTTTTTAAACTAAATTTATTATGAAAAAAGAAACATAACCATTCAACAATAACATTTTTAAATCATTATTCCGAAGCGTATGATTAACGACACGCATTTTTATAACCAGAAAATAAAATATTTTTTATTAAAAAATGTAAACAAAAAAGCAATTTGTATACTATTTACATTACTCGGACTATTATCCTCATCATTGTTGGCATATTTATCACAACGTTTCGGCCGTTGTAAGCTTCGGCTTTCTTCAGGTGGAAGGAATGTCGAACTGAACCCTTTATTTCGCTCTCTGGGGTTGAGTGTTCTAGTTCCACGTGCCATGTCAATGGATTCCTGTTATCAGTTATCGCCTGTTAATTCATCTCTCCCAGTTCTCCACTGCCATAACCAGGTATTGAACTCACAACTCTTTGGGTCCTGTCATTGGATCTAATCAACAGATATAACCAATGGATAACTGACATCCATTAGGCATGGCATGTGGAACTAGAACAGTCTACCCCAGCGAGCGATATAAGAGGGTTCATTTCGACATTCCAACCACCTGTAAAAGGCCGGAGCGTACAATGGCCGAAACGTTGTGATAAATATAGCAACAAGGATGAGGACAATAGCCTGAATAATATACATAGTGTACATGATACATCATCTCAGAAATATAGAGAGCAAGTTTTATTAACAAATAACTTGCCTTCAAAAATTCCTGACAATT
>OZ010590.1:39781804-39784304 GCA_963932145.1 Acanthosepion lycidas | reverse complement strand
ATTACTAAGGAGATGGGTCATTCAATGGTCCACATCCTCTAGCTTTTCGTCATAATTTCATTTTTCTGTAGGTGTTTTATAGAATTCATTTAAGTGTCGGTATTTCTTTTGGAGGGGTGTTTAAACTTAGTAATATATAGTTTAAACTTAGTAATATATAGTTTCTCATGTATGCACAAAGGACATGGGTAATTTAATGACCTACATATTCTAGCTTTTCTTATTAACTTCCATTTTACTGTAGGTGTTTTATTTGATTCTTTTAGGTGCCAGAAGTATTTCGATAGAGATGTCTGATTTTTATATTTATTTATCCTAAATGAGCTTTGGTGTTGGTTTAATCTTTTTTTGAACTCATGGCTAGTGCAACCTATATATATATTTATGTTTTCTGGTCTTTCAATCGAAGAGATATTGCATTGGTGTACTAATGATTCAGTGCTACATTTATTTTGTAGAAGGCAATTATTAGGGTCTCTACAGTTACATAATTTTTGTTTATTTTCATCAGTTTTTATTTTTATTTTTCCATTGTCCAAATTTTTTAGGTTTTAGTATACGTGTTTATTTAAGATATTAGCATTATGGTTCTTAATATTTTTTTCTAATTTTTCCGTACAGCTGTAACTCAGTTTTAGTGTGAACACCGGATTATATATCTTACTGTTCTTTCTTTTTATTAATATACATATATATATTACACACACACACACACACATATATATATATATATATATATATATATATATATATATATACATATATATATATATATATATATATATGTCTATATTTCTGAGATGAGGTATTATGTACATTATTTGCATTATTCGGACTGTGATCCTCACCTTTGTCGCCATATTTATTACAACGTTTCGGACATATAAAGGCGTTGGTTAGATCCAGTGACAGGACCCCAAAAGTTTGAGTTCAATACCCTGTTAAGACAGTGGAGAACATTCAGAGGGAAATTAACAGAAGATAACTGATAACTGATATCCATCAAATATGCCACGTGGAATTAGAACAGTCTACCCCAGTGAGCGAAATAAAGCCTTCAATTCGACATTCCAACCCCCTGAAGAAGACCGAAACGTTGTAATAAATATGGCGACAAAGATAAGGACAACAGTCCGAAAAATGTTAATAATGTGTGTGTATATATATATATATATATATATATATATATATATATATATATATATATATATATGTATGTATGTATGTATGTATGTCTGCGCAGGCGTGTGTGTGTGTATACCTTGTATATTTAGGCAGAAATATTTCTTTTATACACATATCACGAACTTTTTTTAATTCATAAATCATTACTCTAAGAGTATTAGTTAAACCTTTGCCTATTACATTCTATTAATCACACTCTCATGCATTTATTTATGTATATTTTTTTTATCTTTCCGCCGCAAGCAAGGCAAGAATACCACAAGTACGCAGGGCGTTATAGGAAATGAAAATGAGAAAAAAAAACTTGTTATAGGGAGACTGAAGAAAGGATAAAGGATGAATGGGGTTCAAGTCAACAGAAGATGGCGGTTGACGTTGCTTTTTTGATGATTGTAGGGAAGAAACTGAAGAGAAAGAATTTCCACTGTTGGGAAGTGCGAGAAAATAAACTGTTCGATTAGATGTGGCGGTTATATTTAACTATTTGAACAGTAAATCGGAGGGGGTCCAGATGTTTTCTAGTAGCACGGTGACATTTACTTAATCGGCACACCAGATAAACAACAACAACTTATATATCAATTGATCTTTCTTAATTATCAGGTAAACATGACCATTGATCGTAAAAAAAGAGATAACCTGAAAACAGTGTAAGGTCCCTATTAGTCTACTGTGTGCTTAGTACCATATATTGAAAATTGCGAAAGTTTTGAACAGAACAAACAGGTGAATAAAATAATTGAAATAGTGGCTGTGTGTCACAATAAGATTCAGGAAAATTTTAAATCATAAAATAATAATAATAATAATAATAATAATAATAATAATAATAATAATAATACGAATAAGTAGACTGACTACCAAGATAATATTTAAAAACTTTGATCTTATGAACGTAAACAGAAAGAGAAGACCCATGGAATTAAGGACTGCTAAAGACCAAGAGCATACCCGCATTAAGTAAAGATTTCAAAGAAAAATTGTTATAAGTTTTCATGTATTTCTTTGCCATATATTTGCAAAAGAATCCATGAAACCGATTCTTCGTTATAAATGATGAATGTAGAGCTACATTGGATGAATATGGTGGCTATATGATCATGTTACAAAAATAATTAACCAAAAACGTTCTAGAAGATGAAACATTGAAACTGCCCTCAAAGTTTATGATGGAATCATGGTAAATGTAAAAATGAATTTAAAACGGGACAGACGTAACTAATTTGAATTAATATATTCATACCTGAAAATGCTCCTTCGTTTCTGAGCCGATATTAATGTAAATCTATCCTAAACCAGCATGTACGTGCGCGGT
>OZ010590.1:39694304-39776804 GCA_963932145.1 Acanthosepion lycidas | reverse complement strand
ACGCGTTTCGCAATTGGCCCAGAGTCTGTTTAGCATTTCCAAATTCGTAAGTAAGTATGTGTTTTCCTCTGTAACGTTTGGCTAGTGAACACTTAAATTTTCTTAAAAACTGCCCAAAATTGCAAAACTCAACTTCTGCGCTCACGCTAAATGCATTTGTAAATAGCCTATAATAAGCGAAACGCATATCGAGTTGCTGCTTGTAGGTAGTGGTAAGACACGATCCATTTTTAAATTGTCAAGAAAAAAAGGAAGGCATATTTATTACAGGAGTTTGTTATGTTGACTTTGTCAGAAGCGGTTTGACAGATATTGAATATTACCATTCCAAACTATTTTTCTTTGTTTGCCACGGCTTCAAATCTACCTAGAGTACGGTTAACATGACAATAATTAACAAGCAGAGTATTGTCATTATATTCCTTCATGCTGAAAAAAAAAACTGCATTGAAATTCATCAAAACTCACTGAATGTTTATGTAAACGATAAAGTAGATGTGTGAAGACTGATCCGAGAAAATAAATTTGAAATATAGGAAAGAAACAAATTATCTCCATTGACACTTATACTTTCGGCCTTGTGCCACATCTAAGCTACGCTTCGCATATCACTATATAGCAACAGTTAGATAAGAGAGCAATATTCATCGGCTATTGAATAAAATCGATGTAATATGATTCGTTTGTTGCATAGTGTTGTACGATGACAAAGGATCAGCGGTCAACTTACTTCCGGACAATCCGTTTTCTCCATGCATTATTTCTTTTATAACCAATATATGCAAATCGGTAAATTCCTATTTGCCAATCCCATTAAACCGACCTGAACCGAAGAGGTTTAATGCCGTTCATTGTTTTTTTTTTTTTGTTTTTTTTTGTTTTTTTGTTTGTTTTTTTTACTTCTATTACCTCTTTCCTCCTCTTTTTTTGATGGAGATCTTGGGTTCATCTCATCTTCTTCTATGTCTGAGTCACTCCCCCTATCACCCATGGACTCGGCTTCTACTAGATTATTCTGATCTGAACACATACTGTCCTCTCCGTCAATATCTTTCATCACATCTTCCTAGTTAACTTCGGTTCTTAATTGGTCAGAATGAGTTATTAGTCTTTTCACTTTCTTTGATACAGTGTCTGTTTTATATCTCCTTCCCATAATAAAATTAGCTCTTCAAACTCGCTACTTCGTCTTTTTATACCAAATCTTTTCATTTGTCGAGTAAGACATTGTTAACGGAGATCTTATTTATCTTATCATTAAGGCTAACGTTCTTTGCAAGCCGTCTTCACGTGGAAACGTCCTTTAACTAAGCAGTAACCTTGATATGTAATCTCTGCTTGGGGAAAATGCCGTCAATCCCATTTTTACTGTCTGGGTTATTCTTTCTGCAAAATTCTGGTGTGTTGTCTGATATCAATGCTTCAGGGACTCCATTTCTAGAAAATATCACTATTAATATTTGCTTTATTTTAATATATTTTCTATCTTCAGGCCACCCAGTAAATGAGTCTAAGATTAGAAATAGTCCGATGATATTAATGTATACATTGTCCATATGAACACGAGGCAATGTTACTATTTCTTTTGTTCATGAGTGTGGTCTCCCTTGTGTAATATTCCTTCATCGTTTTAATTCGTCTTTAAGAGTGACGCCGAGGGAAAATATCATTTGGACAAATAATCAAGTTATTAATTTCGTCAGTGAATACCATTTCTATATTTCTCTGAAAAATGACACATGGCGTTTTCACTTCAAAAGGCATCTTTATCCATCTTAATATTCCTATAGGGGTGTTTATTGTAGTAATTTATCTTGAATATATCATTCTGTATTTGATTGTAGACAGTCATTAAGTCAATTTTGCAAAAATTTTCATGCCAGATAATTTGTGGATACCGGTTTCGATATTGGAAATAAGGAACCAACCCAAGCATATTTTATGATTTACGCTATCTTAAAAATCACCACATATAAAGTGTCAATCCTATTTACGCAAAACTACAAGGGGTGATGCACAATCTGTGCTTATGATCCAAGTTAAGATTCCCAACCTCCCTAGTTTGATTTTGTTTAATATTTCAGTTCGACTTGGTCATCTTTATTGGTTCCCCATGTCCGTCTATATTTTCTCCTTTCCCTCTCTGTTAACGAGGGAGCTTCTTGATTCAGTCTTAGGGCAGAATACAGCCGCCTCTTCTTTTTGATGGGTGGGCGGGTCCTACTAACATCAGTTATTTTTATTTTACTTTGATTTGATATTTAGTTTGTTTTGGGGTTCATACCCTCTCCCTCATTGACAATTATTAGATTTTTAGGTATGGAACTTTTATTATCATCAAATTCAGTGTAACCCGGATATAAGAGAGTTGTCGGGAGCGGATAAGAAATCTCTTATATCCGGGTTTCTTTTATATCCGGGTTTGGTCTATTTTGTTTAGGTAAGTATGGCTCTAATTTGGGACCAGATAAAAATCTCTCTTATATCCTGGTTTCTCTTATATCCGGGTTTGGTCTATTTTGTTTACATTAACACAGGCTCTAATTTGGGACCAGAGAAAATCTCTCTTATATCCTGGTTTCTCCTATATCCGGGTCTCTTATATCCGGGTTACACTGTATCACGAGGTGCGTTTTTGTAGAGAGAATGTGGCATTATAGTATATGGCGGATTGATTGATGACGGATGAGTACTTATGTTGAATTTGTGAATTGTAATGAGTGATTGGGTCGTGAATCCGATTACCCAGGTATAAGATAGTCAGTAAACACCAGCTACAACACATTCCCTATTTTAGGCCTTGTGCCATAATGTTATTTATATACAATAAATATTAGTGGTGAGGCACATTTACTGCCACCTGTAGAAACATGCTTAAAAATTATCTCTTCTAGCATTTTATTTAACTTGGCAACCGCTAAAATTAGGTGGTGAATAAGTAATTTATAAGATTCAGAACAAGAGGGGGTAATATTTTCACTTAATTGGATGCTAGCTTTAGGCCCCTTTAACACTACAGATTTTACTTTTTATAGTTTTACGCAACTGTAGTAGGAATAATTTAAAATTGGTCACGGGTTTTCAAAAGTTCAATTGAATTAGCCCCAAGTTCTTATGAAAGATCCATCCAATTGTCTCAATTTCAGATGCCGTTCATAATGTCGGTTCATCCATTTGTTCACAGAAATTTCTGGGATTAGGCTAACCAGATTTCCCGTATCTGCATCCCTTGGAAAAGTCATGTTTAATATTTCAAAAAAATTCTTTACCATAGGTCTTTGTATTGAAAAGATTTATTTATTCCTTTTCCAATTTTTCTATACTAGTTTCCTTAATTATATATAGAGACTGAAAAATATTTTTCGTTTTGCAGTTATGGCAAATCTTTCCAAAAGCAAGGTACTTTTTTCTGTCAATTTCATGTTCATACTTATAGTATTTGCATTACATACGTTCTTTTCCTATACTGTAGCTTTCAAAATTCTTCTCGGTAAAATTATACGTTTAATCAGTTGTAGCTTTGGTAGAACTTCTACACATTCAGTTAAAGACAAATTATTCAATTCTAATTTTTTCCAATATCTTAGAAAGGGTGTTCCAATAACTTGGACATATTTTAATGCAAATAAAGTTTAAACGTCTAATCATTTTTTCTTTAAGATATGGCGGACATTTGGGTGATATATTTTTTTCACACATAATTGCCAGGAATTAAATAACATGATCCAACAGAGAAATAAATAAATTTTCACCAACAACACTGATTTATTTACTGCTGAGTTTGCGCCGTCTTTATGAAACACCCTATATACGAGATATCAGCCATACCTTAAATCAACCGTAATTGAATAAATTTGTCCTCTATAGTTTGCCTATAAATTTGACTTAAATTCTCAAATTCGTAATTATCGACTAACTTCTCTTAATCTGTGAAGATATTGTACAGTGTAACCAGTATATAAGAGAGTTGTCGAGACCGGACACTAAGTCTCTTATAACAGGGTTTCTCTTATATCCGGGTTTGCTCTATTTTGTTTACGTAAATATGGCTCTAATTTGGGACCAGATAAAATCTCTCTTATATCCGTGTCTCTTATATCCGGGTTACATTGTATAATATTTTCACGACTCAGTTTAATGAACGGAAATTTGGTTCATTCTGCTATCAGTTTCATTTTATGTCGTAAATTTATTTTTATCATTTCTAAAATTTCGACGAAAGTTACATACTTTTATTTTTGATTTTTTTTTTTTGTGGGGGGGTTATGCCATAACAGAAAGGGTCGTTATATCTTTACAATCAGCCGAAATAAGGGTTATTTTATTTTCTCCTCACTTGCCTTACTGTCTTTCAACTTAACCTTAGCTTCAAAACATTTCATCCAAGTATCGGCAAAATCTGGTCCGTCCAAGCGACTTAAACATCCTATCGGCAAACGCAATATTTTTTGAATAGTGTTATTCTCCGTCTGACTTCCTCTATATTTTATTTATCCTAAAACCAACATATGCAAATAGGTAAAATCCTATTTCTCAACCCCATTACAGCGTTAAATATTTATTAAGCTTAGTTTAATATGGAGGGAAAGACAGGATGCTTAGAGAAATGTTGTAGTAACTTTATTGTTTTAATTGTAAAAGCCTCCGGATCTCGGCTTATATTTTTGGCAATGTGAGAAAAACTCATCTATCTAAGGCGCAAGGCAGCCTCATGTCGCCATGTTTTAAATGTGAATAATAGTTTTTTTCTCTCTTCCAATTATGTGAATAGCATAAACATCCTGAAAGTTGTATGATGCAAATATCAAATAAGCAGGCTCGACAATTTTCTATATTAACTATGGCTTCATACACTAAATTCAAGAAAATTTGGGTGGTGACTAAAATTAAACTGAAATTCCCTATTGTGCTCTGCCCCCTTCGTCAACATTCCAAAAATTTTAAACATTTTAGTTTATCTACGGAAGGTATATTATAATTATTCTAGTTCATCTGACCATGTTTCCTATCTCGGCTATTCCTTATGTAACACTTGTCAGTTTCTTCTGATATATAGCTGAACTGTTCGAACAAGAGTTTGAACTGGCAATTAATATCATCAAATTCATGAGGTATAGCTTAAATTTACATCATTTGCGAGGACCGTACGTAATTAATGTAAATAAAGTTTAATAGAAATAAATTTACACTATATTTTTGTCAGTTATTTTTCATCAATACTGGTTTTTAAGTTTTTCCTCAAAAAAACCCTTGCAAGACTATTTTTTTTTAAATTTATTTATTCGGTTGGTGCAAAAATAATGACGCAATAATGTCGTTTTTTGACGTTAAAAATACGTCAATAAACGACATTATTACGTCATTATTTTTGCACCAACCTAATATGTAGAGAAGGCAGTGAAGGAAAATCAAATGAAAGGAGTAAGCATCAATTAAAAAGTGACAGGATGGATACTTGTCAGTAAAATCAACACCTCTCGAAGCTAAATACCAATGAGAGATGCCAAAATCAACTAAGTATCAAAATGTAAATATTTTTGAAGTGTTTAACTCTGATTAAAAGAGAAAAAATACTTATAGTTCCAACAAGTGATTTATTTTATGAAACTATTTCGAATAGCTGTTGCCAGTCTTGGCCACTCCATAATTTGAGTGTAATAATTGAAAGAGACTAGAAACGCTTAAGAATACAAATGGAGGAAAAAAAAAACGACTTGACGTCTATAAAGTACAGTGTAACCCGGATATAAGAGAGATTTTATCTGATCCCAAATTAGAGTCTTACTTACCTAAACAAAATAGACCAAACCCGGATATAAGAGACTTATCCGGGTCCGACAACTCTTTTATATCCGGGTTACACTGTAAAAGCAAGTTGAGGCTTTTAAAAAATGGATTCTTAAGTTTTTCTAGTTTCTTTGCACTGTTTTACTCAAATTAAAGGAGTGACCAAGACTGGCAACTCATAGTCGAAATATTTCCATAAAAATAAATCCTTCTTTGGAACTACAGTGTAACCCGGATATAAGAGACCCATATATAAGAGAAACCCGGATATAAGATATATTTTATCTGGTCCCAAATTAGAGCCATACTTACCTAAACAAAATAGACCAAACCCGGATATAAGAGAAACCCGGATATAAGATACCTTTTCTCCGGTCCCGACAACTCTCTTATATCCGGGTTACACTCTACACTTTTTTTTTTCATTTAATTATGCAACTACCAACGGAGACAAGCATCCTAACTTTGCTTTAATTATACATGGAAAAGGTGGCAACGAAGGCCGAAGGCGCAGCAGGACAGCGAAATATGTTTTCCAACAACTAAAAGTCTAAAGAAAGTGGAAACTTCCGTTAGCAACGTAGAAATGAATATGGAAATATTCTATTATGTATGAGAGTAAAGGCTAGACAATCTCCTCACAAATGGAGAAGCTAGACTAGGCAACAAAAATACAGTTCTATTGAATGATGGCGAAAATGCCACTGATTGATCATGTGAGCTACAAAGAAGCTTTTTTGATAACGGAAACAATGTTACATACTATGCATCAGAATGATGTAAGTCAAATCAATTGGTCACATAATGAAGAAAGAGGGTCTGGAAAAAGAATAGGTGGAGCTATCAGACCACCTACCAGAGGCGTTTGTGTCAATGAATAATGGAACCTGTAGTGGGAAGTTTGACAAGCACTTCCGACCTTCCATTTAGTGGCACTCACTAATAGGTTGACATGTGTGTATAACTGTACCGTATTTCATATTGTACTGGTTGTGTACAATAAACCTTCTTCTATTATCCAACTGGTGTTAAGTATTTATTCCCTTAGCACGGAATATAACAAACGCCCAAGAACCACTCGAGTTAGTATTACAGAATAATAGGCACAATTCTTGTGGATATGTGGATAAAATGATGGTTTATCTGTAACTTCAACAGGCAAAGAATGTAGTGATCGGAGAAGCATACACTTGGGAGTAGATTCCACGGCGCATCGGTTTTAAGAAGATGCTTGAGAAGAAATTACATCTCAGTGATGGAATATGAAATGAATGAGGGTTGTTCATTGCAATGCGTTTGGCATGGCAACTCTTTGAAGGTTAGAATTGATTGAACTAAGGAATGTAGTTCGTTTGAAAATTTTCGAAAGTAATAACGATAAAGCAGAGAGCTGCAGGGGAAAGAAGATGGTTGAAAGTCATGATCCCTCATGTACTGAAGGGGCACAGTACACATAAGAAGGAAATTGTGAAAATATCGGAAAAATGTTACATCTGAAATATTCTTAGTTGAAAATCATATCCGTTTTCAAACTACGAAATAATACTAATGACTGGATTTTAATTTTTGAATATTTGGCATAAGCCAATTTTAAAAGAAATAAGATTTCAAAGTAAATGCTGTAACCTAGGGAAGGTTACTGAATAGAATAATCACACGAAGTTTGGTAATGCACGATAATATATAGGACAAGAACAACACATATAAGATTCGCAAGCGGCGCATAGAAGAAGTAATCAACTGCTAGAAATGAGTCAAGTAAATTCCACAATGAATCTCCAACTGCAGGATATCTACCAACCGCCCCGCGTTATTGAGGCATTTCAACCCGGGCGCCTAAGGTCATATTAAACAAGCCTCCTGCTTTGTAAGACGGAGCTCGACAATCAGATCATCACAAACAGACCCCACTGAATAACACTAGATAAAATACCCTACGAGACAACACCTGGACGTTGGAGAGGCCATCCGATAAGAGGCGTTTCAGAGCACGATGACATTTGCGAAAAAAGAGCATTCGGCTCGGGGTAAACGGTGTGCGTTCTCCTCGCACGAATGCAGACCTCTCAGGGATGGGAAGTTCTTACACGCATCTTCCTTCCAGAAGGCACCTTCATCATCCGATTCGCGACACATTCGGTCTAGGAAGTCGATGCGAAGCATATATTAACGAATCTCAATTCTAAGCATGCCCACATTCAGATGGATGAAGGTAACAGATCTCCCGAGATACCATAGCAGCCTTACCTCTCCACAAGAAAGATAATACGAGTCTTACTAATAACATTACCGTGGCATACGGAAGTGGAAGAAAAGAGTCGATAAAGGAGAATCGGGTACATGTGTGAAACACATACTTCCGCCCTTCCCTTCATAGAATGTTTCCTCCATGACCACACATTAACTGCGATCTCGGCCTTCCCTTGTACCTTTGACCAATTCATATCCAGCTGTAGATCAGGACTGAACCAGAACCCGAGTAACTTGACCGGCCTATCCGTCCAGAGGAAAGGTCCAGGAAGAGAAACTCCTTTCCACGCACCCAACCGCAATCCAACAGACTTATCGTAGTTGATCTTGGCCCCAGTCACCATCTCATAACCACTGATTTCTTTCCTGACTTTGTCAATCTCGGCTCTGCTCGAAACAAGAACCGAAATTTCATAAGCATAAGCAGAAATCCTGGCCGAGGTGGTAGCAACAGGTATGGAAATTCTGCGTAGGACTGGATTCGTCTTTAACTTTAACGAAGGAAAGGTTCCAACGCAAGAACGTAATGCAAACGCGAAAGCGGGCAACCGTGACGAATGGTGCGAGGCAATACGAAAGGCTCCGATCTTACTGCATTCAGTTCCACAGCGCACCGGGAGACGCATACAAAAGTCGGATCCAGGTGCGAAATTCGGCCCGAAACCGGCTGCCGATGGGACAGCCTCCAGGATTCAATGGTCAACCCTATCTATTTGGACTGATCTAAATTGATCAGCGCGGCTTCATTGTCGACTTGTTTTAAGATCAAGCGTACCATATGAAGGGTGTCCTGAACAGCCTGCTTTTCACAACACAAGTCTGTTCGAAGACAATCAGACTAGACAGAGCAAGTTGCGAAAGGTTAGCTAAGGTCTTTGCCAAACTATTTGTCCTTTCGCAGCAACTTGATCACACCCCTGGTAAAGCGTCGGGGTTATGACCCCTGCTTTATCCAGTTGTAAATCACTTCCAGCAATGGAACAAAAACAGATGACTGCCTCAAGTGAACTTCGTAGAGAAGACCCTCTCGTCCTGGAGATTTAATCAGGCCAACCTGTTTCAGCACTTCCCAGATTTCCGACTCTGTGATGGGACTCTCGCACCCAGCCGCTTCAGCTGCGTCAAGGCAGGGAAAGTCGGCTAAATAGGCGTCAAACTGAATAGGGCTCAGATCGGGCTCCCTGGTAAAAAAATTCCTGAAAGTAATTCCGAAAAGCCTCACATATGCCAGCGTTTGTAGTCACGGTCTGCTTATCCGGCAATATGATGCACACGATACTTCGCCGAGATGCGCTCCGATTCTCCTCTGTTCGCAATTCACCGGCCATATTCGTCGCCTCAGAGGACATTCTTTTTAAACTAGTCCTAACTACCAGAGCTTGATCCTTATCGATAAGCAAGGAGGACAACTCTTCCTTAGCTAAGACTATTTCCCCACTATCACGGGATTTAACTGCCCGATCGACTTTTTGCTCACACGCCATTTGCACCGCTAATCTATATAGATAAATTCGACGACTGTAATCAGCAGCAAACGTTCTAATTTTGGATTTTAATTTCTCCCACCATGCATTCCTGACCACAGCCTCCGTCAATTGCCTCTGTAGCAGCTGCTCCCGGAAATCCTGCTCACCAAATAATGAGCAGTTTAATTTCCAGTAGCCAGCCAACCTAACCTTAGGATTATCTAAGTTTACACTGACCCGGTCAAGCCTATGATCCGAATAAACTGTATAATGAAAACTTGGACACTTTAAGAGACCTACATCGACTCTAAGACCCGGTCGTGGTAGCTAGAAAGCACACCTGCAGCCGAGCCGCCACTATATTCCTCCCGAGCATGCTCATTGCGATACTTATCGACAAGTCCAAACTTGTCGATAAAGTCCCAAAATGGTTTCACATCTTGGATATCAGTAGCCGAATTTGGCCCACTACGATCTATGTCGGGGTCAAGGACGGCTTTACAAACTCCCGGGGAAGATTAGTTTAAGAGCTCTATACAGTAAAGAGTGAACGAGAAACGGAAGCCTCCCTGAACAGAGTTGATTCAGTTTCTTCTCATTTTCATTATCAAAGTATGCTAACGGAAGATAAAATTCAAAAGAGCTATTAGCTTCACGTAACATCACCCAGATGTTTTCTGACCCATGTCCTGCTCTTGCAACAGTCACAATCCTTTTGGCTTTTGGGAAGTTTTTAGGATTTTCAATGTCCAAATTGTTTATTTATTTCAGATTCAAAAGGATTTTAAGGTCTTTAGCTTTGTGGGCCAAGGAAAATGCATTGTCGGATTGGTGTTTTTTTCAGCCTCCTTAAATTCGTTAGGTTTCGTCAGGTTTTTAGTATTTCGCAAATTTCCCGGTACCATACATGTTGCTGTTGGCTTTTTTCTTCTTCAACTGTTTTCTTCATAACATCCTCCTGTTTGTTCTCATGTTCCTTATCGGTCACAAATAAAAACGAAAAAAATAAATATACACAAATTTATTACGGAAAACAAGAGTTCAAACAAGAAATACGAATAAGACCCGAAAAAATTACACAAAATAAGTTAAACTATAAAGAAAAAAAACTTTAAACAAAATAAACCTTTTTTAAACTAAATATAAAAGTAAAAAAGACAATCTAGATACACAAATACGAAACAAACAATGAGCATAAACTAAACAAAAATTAAATATGGCAGCCGTAAAAAAAAAAAAATTAAATTAAAAAACAGATTAGACTAAAAAAAAAAAAACACAAAAATTAGAAAAAGTTAAACAAATAAAACACAACATTTAACGTATATTTAAAAGGGAAAAAAACAAAGAACGAAGTAACACGTAATAAATAAACATAGAATAAAATTGGAAGACATAAAAAATAACAAGTATAAAAAAATAAACAGATAAACACTGAGAGGGAGATACAGAAAATCAAAAGCGAATAATATAACTTTAAAAAAAAGACTTAACTGTAAAAATAAAAATTAATAATAGATGTATAAATAGAAAATTAAAGGGAAAATAAAAATGTGAATGTAATAAATTGAAAAAGAAAAGAAAAATGATAGAAAAATAATCAATTTTTTTTCTAAATAACAATCAATAGAAGCGAACGTAAAAAAGTCAAATAAATCAGAACTTACCTAAAACGGAGTTTGTAGAACAAAAAAACGAATTGCCTAGCGTGGCCGTAAAGACGGTCGTATCAGGTCTGGTAAGGATTTTAACGCTGGTTGAAACTCCGACTGCAGACCAACATACAGTATTTACTAGTGTATTTATGTGAATGGGGACATACCCATTATCGTCCTTAGATATGGTACAAGCGTATACTTTGGAAAAAAGACAAAGAATAAACGCACCAATGGAGAAATTGTCGAAACGCCTAAAGAATCTTAGCTAGAAACATCACTGGTAGTGTAAGCAAAAGAATCGAACAGATGTATTTTGCGAAACCGAAAAAAAAAATTATAAATGTGCAAGTTAGATTCTGATGAGTGAAATGGTCTAGCACCATATAGCGAACCGATTTTCTTAGAGCCTTAGCAACATAATCATTCAACTGTATCATTTTGCACTTGGATAAAACTACTGAAATGTTTTCAGGCGATTCTTTAAAACCTTTACCATTTTTTAACTACTACGTTCCAGCTTGTGTATTCCATCCTGGGTATGACGTGAAACAACATCCGCGTCCTTGGTATGACGCTAAACAACATCCGCGTCCTGGGTATGACGATAAACAACATGCGCGTCCTGGGTAAGACGATAAACTACGTCCAACATCAAGGTCTCTGATCAGGAGGGTTTCAGGAGCCTGGAACCACCTCATAATTGCTGATCTTCCCAGGTCCACCCTGATCCGCAGCACCTCTTAGGGTCCCAGCTATGGGTAAATAGTTAACCCCCAAACTGGAAAGTGTAAAAATAGGTTTTAATACCAGAAATACTTAAATTTATTAACAGCTATAAATTTAAAAAAAAACCAATTATTACCAGAAATAAAAATATTGTCAGCATTAAATAACCCGTTGAGGTTGATATGCCGTAAAACAAACCAAAACAAACCCCTTATGCATTACAGTATCATCCATAATTACATGTTTTTAAAATAACGATCAACAAAATTCAGAATTAAATTTTGTTTTTCAATACCGCATATTGTTAATATGAACTAGGGTATGTAGCAATGAAAGCTAAATATAATAGCTGATATCTAATGTCTTTAGCTCAATTAAACTATGGAGGCATTATAGGAAGCTTTTACAATTTCAACGGATTGAATGTTTATTAACAAACATCGTTATATTTTACAATGTTTACTGAAGCGGCATATTTGTGTATATCTGTTATTCAAACTTCTGTTTTGATTGCATCATCTTCCTATATGAACAAAGCATAGAGCTGATAGAAACCAGTGTATTTTCATGTTTATCATTTTAGATGTTTTTCAAAGCAGCCATATTTCTGCAACAGCTCTTTATTTTGGAATCGTAGTGTTTTGCCTACGGGGAGAAGACATTTTTAACACAATAATTGAAGTCGGATATTTACTATCAAATTACAAACAGCACAAGATTCGATACCTTTATCTGTCACTACACTATTGTTCTTTATTTCGCACTTCATAAGGAAAAGAATAGTGGGTATTTCGATGAATTATAATCGTTAGCAAGTGTGTCTATCTAAATAGATTAATTCGCTAACTAGTAATTTCGATATACAATGGGGGCTCCATACCTTCGGCCTTTAACCACATCTAAGAAATGCGCAGTAAATCGTTATAAAAAGGGTTCTAGAAACGGAGAATGTTGTTTAAAGTATGTTACTTCTATAAATTCCAAGTCTTTGTAACGTTTACATGTCAAAATGTAATTGAAATCAATTCCGCAAAACACAATAAAACATGCAAGTTTTTCAGTGAATAATGAGATCTTTTTTTGTTATAAAAATAACTAAGAGAGAATTGAACAAATATATCTATAAACATTGAAAGAAAATCAAAATTGTAGTAATGTTTAATTCAACAATTTTTAGGAATTAATTCTGTCTGTATAATTATTTCTTGGCTCCTCAGCAGAGAAATACGATGCAAGGTTTTGTAATTTACAGCTTATCAGATTAGGTTAAAATTCCTTTTCGAGATATCAGCATGACTGAAGAGATTTAGAAAGATCCTGACGCGAATAAAGAATGTGATATACTGTGAGTTTTAGAAAAAGTTTTGTTTTTTTTTTCTCTTCGGATTGCGGGTGATATTTTTTTATTCTTAAAATTACTTTATGATATGGTTTCAAAGGATTAATTTCAATTCTCATTGATTCTTTCTATATGCATCAATAAGAATAGAAATGTCAAATCAAACCAATGTATTAAAAGACAAGATAATACTAGGTTGATATTAATATCTGTGAACAAAAAAGAAAATACATATACTGTAAAAAATAGTTTATATCGAAATAGACTTTTTAGTAGAAAATATTTGGAAGAAATACTGACAGTG
Source organism: Acanthosepion lycidas (assembly GCA_963932145.1). Lineage (NCBI taxonomy): Eukaryota > Metazoa > Mollusca > Cephalopoda > Sepiida > Sepiidae > Acanthosepion > Acanthosepion lycidas. Next base: position 39,763,274 of record OZ010590.1, on the reverse strand, counting down.
TTCCAGAGAAGCCTGCTTAATACAAATACAGGATGAACTTCTTTCTTCTTTTTTTTAAGCATTTCACCTCAAGCAAGGCGGGAATGCCACTAGCACGAAAGAGGTTACGGAGAGTGGAAGCAAGAGTTAAAAGGCGTGATAGAGGAAAGGATGAACAGAAGGGTCTGGAATTAGATGAAGGCTTCTGAAGATGTCGATTGACATTGTATTTGAATAATTGAAGATGATAGCAATCAGGGAAGCATGTAAGAAGAATTGGGTCCCACCGACGGAAAGTGCGAGAGATAAAGCTCCTGTAGTAGAAGAAACGTCTACCTTTAACAGTTTCCACAGTGAAATTGTGGGACTGAGATGCCAACCTAGTAGTAAGCTTAAATTAATGCTGTCTGGGAAGCAGCGAAAGTAACTCGTCGGAGCAGTTACCGTGAGTGAGAAAGTAACTGTAGAAGAGATGACAGATCAGATCCAGTCACATGGCATATCCGTCTCTGGATTTTGCCGAACACCTTCAGACGAACAGCGGGGGCTCCAGACCATATATTGCAGCAGTATTCCATGCAAGGGCAAATGTTTGATTTACAGATTTGAAGGATGAACTCAGGCTAGAAAAATTTTCAATTTTTATAAATAGAGAATATTATGTACATTTATTAGTAGACCATTACTTGGTTTATGGAACATTGCTGCCACATCCGGTTGGGTGCTTCTATTAACTATCTACAGGTTCTTCAAAAGAATTCAATGAAAATCGTTATCGATCTGGATTTGTCATTAGTTACTTTCTTACCATTGTCGGCTTAATTCTTTGTGCCTTTTCTGTCAATATCTTCAGTTCTTCTATTAAGCTTCCGTCTTTGCAACCCTCGATTTCAGAAATTTAAGCGCAGCATTAATTTGAGAGCAAATCTCGTAACTTCAGTGTTGAGATTGCTATTTGTAACCTTAAGTTCTATGTCAACAGTTTCTCCTTTCGAATATCACTATCGGTTTATCACTTTCCTGAAAACTGCGATCTTCTTCTTTTATAGTCCTTTCTCCTTGATGTGGGCCCAAAGTCGGGAAGGAAAACACGGAACAGAGGTAAGGAAGATATATTAAACAAAACGGTTACAAAGATAGTGTAAGTGTAAGCGGAGTTTACTATGTACTAGTGTCCAATATTGGTAGTCGTACGCGGCTAATACTACGGTATTAGATTCTCTCTCTCTCTCTCTCTCCTCTCTCTCTCTCCTCTCTCTCTCTCTCTCTCTCTTATGTCGAATACTTTATATAGTCCTGGAAGAGTCAATGTTGTAGATATGTTACGGTCTCACAATACTCCTCAATAAGCATTTTCGCAGTTTCTTTCACACCCAGTCACTCCTTATATTTTTTTCTGTTTCTTTTATCGGGGTGAAAGGGTTAAAATAAAAGAGACTCTGGAATATATATATATATATATATATATATATATATATATATATATATATATATATATATATATATATATATATATATATATATATAAAACTGAGCTTAACCAACTCACTATTAGTTGTCCTTTTATTTAAGAATACTTATTGAAATGATAGATAATTAGAATATACTCAGAATCCTAACGAGGCTTCTAAAATTTTTGGATTCATGATGAGAAAGGAGGGTTGGATACATTAAAGGCAAAATACACAGAGATATGAAATTGGTTAACTATCTAACAAACTACTGTAAATACATGGTAGCACAGTGGGTGGAATAAATCGGACAGGGTCAAACCTTATTGAGAAAGACAATGTATAGGATATTGTGACGATCAGTGATCACTCACGCCCTAAAGGAACATCGCACATGTAAGAAGATATTCGTCTTCCGAATTTAACGAAAACCACTGTATGACTCGTTCAGGCAACATAAACTGAAAAGAATCGAAGTTTCACCGATTCTTTTCCTATTCTCCAGAAGCTTCCCCTACATATCTTATCTTTCAACACGTCAATAACCTTTTGAACAATAAACGCTTTTATAACCCGGTAGCAACAAAAAAAAAGCCTTTAGGGATTTATTTTCCTATACAGATCCAGTTCTTTTGAAGCAAGGCATAAAACGCATCGTCACACTTTGGAAGCAATGTGCTGAAATAAATAGATATTTTGATTAAATCATGCCTTACGGAAACTGATTTTGACTTTACCATTACACTCGATTCCCAAATGAAATTTCTTTCGGGACAAAATAATTGATTGGTAAGATAAGTAAGTTTATAGCCCGATGCATTGCTTTCATACTTCCCATTGCAATAATTCTGCAAGTATGAATACTTAGTACTTAAATAATAACACGAAAATTACTTCCTATCCATGATCTTTTTTTTGCCTATTGAAAAATTTTAAAGCTTTAGAAGTAAAGGGGCTTTCGGCCATAGCAGGTTGAAACAGCAGTTTTCATACGATCACTGAAGTTAAGCAAAATCAAGAATGGGTGACCGCTTGGAAATACCAGTTGCTATAATCCTGGATTGACCGGTGTAAGAGATGACGGGATTTGAACGCGGGGTGCCTAGTTCCCATTACAGTCAGGTTCCTTATATTCTTTTACGGGCAAATATTATTGGAAAGTTATGAATCCACTTCTTCTCCTTTCCTGGGTATGACAATAAACTACATCCATGTCCTGGGTAAGACGATTAGCTACATCCGACAGCATGGTCTCTGATCAGGAATTTTTCAGGAGCGTTGAAACACCTCTTAATTGCTGGTGTTCCCGAGTATACCCTAACCGGGGGTGTTGGCACTTATTAGGGTCCCAACTGTGAAAGTGTAAATATTGGTTTTAATATCAGAAATACATTTTTTTAAGGAAACATTATTACCAGCAACACATTTCTGAGGAAAAAATTACCAGCAATACATTTTTTGGGAAAAATATTACGAGAAATACATTTTTGAAGGAAAAAAATTATTACCGGCCATGAATTTCTGAGGAAAAAATTATTATCATCAGTAAATTTTTGAAGGAAAAATATTACCAGCATTAAAAAACTTGTCTACATTAAATAACACATTTAGGTTGATATGCCGTTAAACAAAATAAACCAAACCAAACCAAAGAATACATATTCTATTCATACAAATCTATCCTAAAAATGTTGTCGGCATTAAATAACACATTGAGGTTGATATGCCGTTAAACAAAATAAACCAAACTAAACCAAACCAAACCAAAGAATACATACTCTATTCATACGAATCTATCCTAAAAATGTTGTCGGCATTAAATAACACATTGAGGTTGATATGCCGTTAAACAAAATAAACCAAACCAAACCAAACCTAGCCAAAGAATACATACTCTATTCATACGAATCTATCCTAAAAATGTTGTCGGCATTAAATAACCCATTGAGGTTGATACGCCATAAAACAAACTAAACCAAACCACTTCTTCTCCAACCAGCTATCGTTTAATTAACAGAATTTGTATTACAAAATGATTATTATCTCTAAGAATTTCAACAATCTAAGTATATTTCCTCGTTTTAAATAAAAACAGAATATTTCTAAACTCTTAATATGGATTTTTAAAAACCTGTTTTTTATTTTTATTTTAGGCTTTGTATATATGATCAGATTGAAAAGTCTACAGAGCTGTTTCATCACATCTGTCCTTCTCCACGTCTGGACAATTTCCTCGAAGATGAATTAGAGACTCGAGGTGACGTATTCTACAGACGGATGCTAAGGATATCAAGGTGCGGTCGTGTGAGCAACGATATGGTCTTAGAGAGGATACAAACAAGGAGGAAACTTATACTTAACATCAGGAAGAGGCAGTTGAAGTTCCTGTGATACATAATGAGGAAGGAGGGCCTGGAGAATCTAATACCCACGTGGTCGAAGAGAGGGAAAGAGAGACATGGAAAAACAACTCATGACATACCTAGCAGCCTTAAACAAGTGGATGACAGAACATGGTCTGGGGGAGGTGGCAGAGGAAAGGAACTTATTGAGAGCTGTAAGGGAAAGAGAATGATGGAGAGCCATGATCGCCTACGACCTGAAAGGACACGGCACATAGAAAGAAAAAACGGGATTACTAAGTAGAGTTCTGGTTTGGGTATATTTATGTAGAAAGAAAAGAAATAATAGATCAACAACGCGTAAAATATCTCACATTTTCTAGTTTTCTTTCATATCATCTATACATTGGCGGGAACGCGTTTTGGGACATCTACATCAACCGATTATAACCCTCTATTATATTAAGTATTTAAGATTGTTTGGCGGTGTATGTTTACGTGTAATGTCCGTGAACTCTGAGGCTTGGAAAATAAGTTGTCATGTTTTCATAGGCGCCATGTAAGAGAAAATACACCGCTTTAAGCAACTTTATGCTGCAAAAAGGCAATGCAGAACTATTGGGCGATTGATTATATGTAAATAGGGATTATTCCACCTTATTAAAAAAATTGTCAGGTATATTGTCGAATAATGATAGCGGAACATGATCTTACGTTTCGCACTATAATCAGGTTGAAAGTGTCTGCTGTCACAAAGTAGAAGGTTAGGAGTTAAAAGGGGTTTATCACACATGTAGTAATAGCCATATGTCTGGGAATTTCTTGAAACCAATCTTAAAGACATTTTCTCCTACTTGAAATGTGCAAAGAAAAAAGTATAACGACATCCGTTAGACAAGAGAGATGATATTGAGAGAGTTTCTGAGAGTAGGCAATCTAAAATATACACCCAAACAAGTGAAGAATAAAAATAGTCTTAACTATACGGTTTCAATTGATACTGTACTAAGAGTATTACAAAAGGAACCCAATTTGAACGTATATATTTTATCAAAAATATTCGATAAAACGATCTGAATAGCACATTGAAGTAGACAGAATAACTTCTGTTATTGAATGCGGGAAAGTGACAATTTATTTATTTTTTTTTTTAATGATTAATGTAAAATAGTGTTAATAATAGTGTAAGAAAGAAACGGTGTAAGATACACCACAAAACGTTGAAATTAGTTGATGGACACTCTATAGTGTGAAGTTTCATCAAGAGCAATGGTAGAATAAAATTAGTGAAATCCTAAACGTAATCCTAAACGGCGAAATACATTAATACGGTTTAATCTTTTGCCGGACTATGAATATGGAGACTTTGTAAGCATGGCGGGGCACAAAAAGGTATTGTTGCGGATGAAGAATTTCAAATTTTGTAAGACTAGACAGCTCAATGTCCTGAGCTCAATATAATTGAACCGTCGTCGTGGAGATAGAAGGAACAATTGCATCAATGGAAACCACGCAATTTCTAAGAAGTTTGGATTACTACCAATAAGGCAAAAAACATCCACTGAGAAGATTTAGTCCTTGTTACATTCACTGACACATCGAATTGAGACATATCTTTGAGCCAAATGCAGAAACATTAATTACCAAATCCATACTTTGACGTAAATTCTTTCTGTTAAAATAAAGATCATTTTTTGCAAAAAAAAAAACATTTTTAACTTAATAAAAGAGCTGAAAGATTAAATTTTCGTGGGTAGCCAAGTATTTTTGCATGGAATTTTTTCAGCCTCACTATATCTAATTGCTTTATCATTAATGATACAGCATTAAGGAAAAGGAAATAATTTGTTTTCTGGCCCTCAAAGATTTTAATATATTGTGAGAAAAATATACTGTTAATCAATCCCGGTTTGAAGGTAAAATTATCGAAAGCAATTAGCAAAATCTTTGCGCGCCACTTACTCCTGTTTACGAGAGGACTTCAGAATTAATTTTTTTATATTCTTATTCTTCCTTTCATGTGTAGTGCCACTTCAGCATATGGACAATGATAGTTTTCTACAACATCCTATCCTTCGAAGATTTTAGCATTGTCTATTATCTTACTTTACGTTTCACTTATTGTTCTGCCATCCATTAACAAAAGCTTGTTAGGTCGAGTAATCGCTGTTTATGTCTGTCACTATTGCTTTCAATACGATCTCTGAATATCAAATTCTCTCAGATCTCTTTCCTCATTAGGTGCCTTATGAATCTCAACTGTATCTTATTTAATTTTCATTAACACGTCCTCATTGATCCCATGATCTGTCCATGTTATTCTCGGTTGATTTTTGTAGAAACACATCTCTGTTGCCTTAAGACTTGTCTACATCTGTACAAAATTGTCTATCATTAATGTCATATATTAAGATTGATGTTACATAGAAACGTATTACTTAATTTTTGTATCTAATGTTTAGCTTTGGATTTCGATATCCCATTTTCCGTCATTTATTAAAACATTTTCCTGAGAATTACGTTTCCGTACTTGCTCGATTTTTGTACCATTAACGCAGCATGGGCTATTCTTCTTGATGACAACCATACACTCTGTCGTTTTACAATTGATGTTTACAGATTACATTTCACTTTTCATTACTTCCTTCTTTAAGAATTCCTGCTGTCTCCTTTCTGGGACTTCCATCAATACTTGTTAATCTGTATATACTACAAGACAACCAAAATGTCATCGCCGTTTTTAATTTATTAGAAAAAAAACTTCACAGCAATTCTGACGTACTTTTAATCCTCAAATCGGCATTCTAAATATTTTGCCAACCTACCTCCAGTTGTTCAGTAAAAATCAAGTGTCATGGACACAGATAAGTCAATGAGTACGTGCCAGAAGTTTGCCTCATTGGCAAAAGATTTCCAACGAAGGCGATTGTCCAGAGAATTAAAGAGGTGATAATCTGCTGACGCAAGTTCTAGGGCGTAAGGTGAATGGCACATTGTCTCCCAGCCAATTTGTTCGATGGTACCCCTGCCCATTTGTACCGCATAATGCCTAGCATTGTCATGGAGGAACTGTACACACTTACGATTAACGAGTGTTGTCACTTGCTCAGTTCTTGTTGTACACGTTCCAACTGCTATCAGTACAGGTCCGCAGTGATGGTTTGGCCTGTTGGTAACAACACATAATGCATTACTTGTCGACTACATCAGATAAAAAGCATGATATTGGGCTGGGAGCGTCTTAAAGGACTTTCTTTTCGTCACTGGTTAGCATTCGATCAAATATAGGTACGTTGCAGTGCCGAAAATCAACGATGAACTAGCTCTCTCTCGTTTTTGTTTATTGGCTTCCGACAGTAAGTAGTGTAGCCACTTGCTCGACTTGTACGCCTTCCCTATGCAGTGCAGATAAAATCTAACTATTTCATCATCGGCAAGCTCACAACATAAGTCGCTGTTGTCTTCCTCTATGACCGATCTCGGGGCCTCATCATCCAGTACCTGTGGCCGACAACTGCTTTTGAACCCTGATTTGCCGGTGGTATAGAAAAATGACGTAATGCCCAGCCATCGTTAGAACAGTGGTAGAGAAAAATGAGGTAATATCCAGCCATTGGTTGAACAGTGGTAGAAAAAAAATGACTCAATGTCCAGCCGCCGGAGGACCACTTGTAACTATTTTTATATCAACTGTGAAACATTATATACCAGCTGTTTGAGAATTTTAATTCATGAGCTCAGGTAGAAGGGTTAACATTGTTTAGGAACACAGGGCTCAAAGGGTTAAAGCTAGCTTATCTCTACCTTCTGAATCTAGTTTAAATCTGACCTTGATATCTTTTTGCCTCATGTGTAAACTGGATCCATCCACCTTTTGAATATATTGTAAAGAGAATCTGTCAACAGTTTTGACTCTAACGTAAACCATACCTACTTCTCTCTACTCGGAAAAAGTTACATGTTACTCAAACCGAGGCAATGTCTCTTTTTTTTTAACTTTTATTTAGTTAAAATTTGTCCTATAAGACCTATTATCTGGCATAAAATGATACAACAAAGGTTGATATATCGTTAAGTTTACTAAGCTAACTAAACCAATTATTGTATAGCTCTTCTCTCAAAACTTATGCGTTTTTTTTTATTATTCTACGTCACATGAGCAACGTAGATCTTAAATAATCTTAATAATCTCAAAATATCTCCTATCCTTAAAAATTCGTCTCATCGGTACAGCTCTCTACCGATAAGTGTACTAACGTCAAATCAATGCCATACATTAAGAAGTAAAATCTAGAAGTTATCTTTTTCTGTGGCATTCATAATCATATTTGTACTTCATATCTTTACCTTACATATTATCAACTAAAGTTCTTTGTGGTGGACACTTATAGCTGAAAGTTATATTCCAAAATCTTGGATTGGTTACTGTAAACGTGAAATAGCGGAGTTTAGTTTGATAAAAGCCTTCGGAAAAAAATTATCTCGAATAAACATCAGGTCAGATGATTTGTTTCCTGAAAATGAAGAAGTAATTTTTTTTACACTGCGGTAAAAGTCGATTAATCTGCCATTGTCGTGTGTGGTGAAGATCAGTTAAGCAGGTTTTAGGTTGGTATGGAGACGGGAAAGAAAAGAGCCAATGAAATAATACCAATTTGAACATAACAAGTTAAGAGCTGATTAGGCCTACTTGCGTATTTCTGACGGCAGAAGAATGAATACACTGGGGAGCAAGCAAGATGATTCTCCCCCGGAGATGAGGCGTTAACAAGAAAATAGTTATTGAATTAAAAACCAATTTCGCCTTTTTCCATATACGTAGTCCCAAATGATTTGTCAGATGATATAAATGACCTGCTTTTTTAACCACAAATATTTATAAGAACGACATAGAGGGAGAAGTAGAGAGAGAGAGAGGTGAGTAACTTCATCCAAACATTGTGTCAGATTTTATTATGCAATGGAATATTTTATAATGAAATTGATTTTAAATCAAGTGATATTCGTAATGTTTACCGAATATCTCCTTTTTATGTGCCGTGTCTCCCCAGGACGTAGCCTATCATGGCCCTCCACATCTTTCTGTACTCTTAATATGTTTTGTCCTTTTGTTATTTCTCCCAAACTCTATTCTACCATCCATTTACTGAAGTTCAAATGTTACGTGCCTCTGTTTCTCTTTCTCTTAATCTGTCCTGTGAGTATCTGATTTTCCAAGCCCCCCTTCCGCATTACCTGCCCCAGAAATTTCAACTGGCCCTTCCTGATTTCAAGTATAATTTTCCTTTTTGTTTCCATTTTCTCCAAAACTTTGTGGTTACTCACATGTTCGGCTCACGGTATCGTCAGTATCTTTTTGTAGAAATACATTTCTGTTGCTTGAAACGTTGTCTTCGTCTTTGAGAAGATTATCCTGCATTCCTAGCCATACATAAGGACAGATAACACGTAACAGTTCAGTACTCTTTTTTTTTTTTTTTGTTTCGAGCAATTTTTTAGGTCTCTTAATAGTCTGCTTAGCTTTTGGATTGCACCTTTGCCCATCCCAATACATCTTCGGATCTCAGTGTCGCACTTTCTGTCTTCTGTTCCCGGATATTTAAATTTCTCTATTTGTTTGGATTTAGTATCACCGATTTTTAATTTACATTTCGCTGATAACCGAGCATTCTGTCTTCTTGTAGTTTATACTTAGTCCTTTCTTCTCGCTTTCCTTCACTAGATTTTGTTGGATCTTCCGTTTGATAGCAAACTGAATATACTCCGATAAGTTTTAAACATGTCGATGATACGACTCTATAGGAGCTCACCTATAAAACTCTTGATGATCAGAGATTGGCAGTTGGCCTCACTTCCGATCTAAAACTAACTTCCCAGTGATAAAAAATACGACTGCTTACATTCAATCTATCTAAAATCAAACAATCATCGCCGATCAGACCCAGAACTATCGCCAGTCAGGATGAACGCATGTCCCCTCGAGGAGGTCCGGGTCCTCGAAAGCATTCTGGGCCTCAATCTCACACCCGACCTCAAGTGGAACTCCTATATACAATCCATGGCTAAATATGCAGGTAAAATGATCAGTTCTCTGTACCGACTCCTCGTGTTATGCTCTACCTTTATCACGGCTAGGTCAGGCCGAAAATGGAGTATTGTTGCCATATTTGGTCGGGAACTGGCAGATGCCATTTTACAATTTTGATATATTTCAAAAGTGTCTATGAGTCCTTGTCAGAAAAGAATTATTTTCCTCCTTCCCAGCTCACTTTCACAATTGAGATGTGACGAGTCCCTCACTGTTATATCGATACTAACATGGGAAGTTCTTGGACGAACTTCACTTCTTGGTTCCGCCATGTCTAACTTTCACGGATTGAACCCGCCATGCTACTTACATAGTAACAAACTACCATAATTCCCTCCATATTTCATTGGCGTGTAGTAAGTTCCATTAAAACAGCTTCTTCCCGCGAACCACTGCTCTGTGAACAGACTCTCAATCGGTTTTTCCCGGCTCACTACAATCTTAACCTGCTCATGTCTAAAGTCATCCATTATCTTTCACTCTTATCCATATAGACTACCATTTAACGTAACCCTCTATATCGAGCGGCCCCTGGGCCTTGTACAAGGTGAACATTACTGTAAAAAAAAATCGTCTCTAGCTTCAGAAGGGAAGTAACTCGGAGATAACGGCAGACAACTATGACCTAATAAGTAAACGTTTCTTTCACAGAGAAACCTCAAGAATTAAACTATCAGAATCTGATGCAGTATATCTTCTCATTTTCAAATTCACTGTTAAAATATGCTTCATTCTGCTATCGGTCACAATTTTGATGTTTGATATGAGCGCAGCTTGATTCCCACTCTATCCACATTCGTATCTATTCTTTGTGATATGCCTACCTACTTCTTTACTTATCGTACATGTTTCTCCTCTACACTGAACCACAGGGGTCACAGATATCATTTGAATTTTTATTATAGCATTTTAATCATGATTCCTTTTAATGGGACAAATGCTTCCCTCGTAATCACCATGCAAGACCTGGTATTTATTTGCTGCTCTAGATTTATCTCAAACATTTCCTTCCCACAATATAACATGAACATGTAACCTTTCTGTTATGGGGTCCTCCCCTTTTTCATATAAGGGGACTCGACCAGAGTGTTACTTGGACTGCTGCCGTTAAATACGCAGAGTCAGTCAGAATAGAGAGTGAGAGAGAGATTGGGAGAGTGAGCAGAGATTGTGATTGAGTTGGAGGTAGAGTAATAGTGTGAGGTAAACGCTTGTAGAAGTCGGTTACAAGCATGTAGACTCTGAGGAAGTCCTACTTCGAGACAAATATATATATATATATATATATATATATATTTAAGTTATAAGGAACTTGGTAAACCGAATTGGTAAATCCAAAGAGGATGAAATCCTGAGAGCTCAATGTTAGGACAGAGCTAATATGTAATGAAAAACAAATCACTTTAATGTACCATTACGATAATTTATTTCACCTAAATCCTTTTTTAAGGATTCAGGATCATCAGGTAAAAATTCCAACAACGAAATGATAAAAAAAATGGGATTAGAAATTGGTGGGTAGTGTAATTTTTGTAATTTAATAGAGGGGGTTGAGAGTGGTAGTTAACCAGACAATATAAAGTATAGGGAGGGGTTAATTTTATATCTCTGTTAAGTATGTTTTATATTGGAGTAGGAGGAGTGACAGAAAACTTGGCCTCTTTAGATGGTTAATAAAACGGAAATGAATTGTCGAAAATGTATACAAGTGAGCCTTACGGTAAAGAGAGGGATAGGGGGAGGGGGAAAGAGAGATGGAGTTGTTATAATTTTGTTTTAACAAAATTATGTAAAAGATAGTTTACAATGTTTGATAGAAAATTCGATGTCTGAAAAAAATTTTGTTATTAACTTAAATATTTAATTTTTTAAGTAAGTAGTTTCAGGACTAAATATAACTATTATTGTAATAAACATATTTATCTAGGACATAAAGAAATATTTAAAATCTTAATAGTTTATTCACCCGACTAATTGTATTTCAAAAAAAAAAAAAAAAAAAAAAAAAAATATATATATATATATATATATATATATATATATATAACATCTATTTTAATATTCAAAATTAATTCATGAATGCAATTTATTTATTACATTGGTAAACTAAATTAAAGATTAGGTTTCATTATTTAATAATAGAATTTGAGGGTAATATTAATTTTCATTTATTCATATATGCCTCACAAATGCATTCATGTGAATCCCTACATACATCCGATCATTAACAAGTAAAAAAAAAAAAAAAAAAAAAAAACCTTTGAGATAATTTACACAAAAAAATTCATTTATCCTCATACATAAACTATATATACATTTTACAATCTTTATCTATATTTCAAAATATATATAGATTTCACAGTTAAAATTTAATTTTATCAGTTTGATTTCGGAAGTGTTTCATTTTAAAGGAATTTAGCTAATATTATTACTATTATTAATAGTCAAATAATGGTATATTTAAATTTAAATCATCAATTTAGAAATGAAACTCCCTTCAGAAGAAAATAAAATTTAAACTATAGAATATTACAAAAGAAGGACATTACAAATAAAGAAAATAAATTAAAATGTCATTAGAAAGACCCAATATTTCATTTAAAATCAATTCATGCACGTACGCACATATATACATACACACACACACATATATATATACATATATACATACACACACACACACATATATATATACACATATACATACGATTATTAACAAGTAAAAAAAAAAAAATAAAACCATAGAAACACTTTAGATAATTTACACAAAAATTCATTTAACCTCGCACATAAATTATATATACATAAATTATATTGTTTGTTTTTATTTTTTATTTTTTTGTTTCTTATTTTATTTATTTATTTATTTATTTATTAACGTAGTAAAAATTTGTTTTTATTTGTTTCAAGCAATATAATTTGACCCAAATAAATAAACAAACGACTTCCGGTAAAATAAGCGCCTTAATAGAATACTCACAATGCACCACTAACCCGTATATATACAAATAGCTGAGAAAAATAACAGCATATGTGGCCTGACGATTGCATATAGCATGAAACAGACTGTCGCCTTTAAGTGTTGACTTCTATGTTCACTTTTATATATATATATATATATATATATATATATATATATATATATATATATATATTATTACAACTTACCGCGTTCCTGGATTTACTAACAATATACCCATTGTATTATTGTGTAAATACATTTAATTTCTTATCTTTAATTCTTCCGATTGTCATTCATTGGAGATCGAATTTCATCTCGGAATCCACAACACTTTCCTCTACTGTTCGGTAACTGATTGCATATTTAATCAGGATCTCGAAACAGCAAAATTATGGCTATGCTCGTTTATAAATTATTTACCCGATTCATTTGATCCAGCGACATGCTACGGTGATTCTTGGAAAAATTCACGTTTATTTTCCTTGTTTCAATTTGTCAAAAATTTTCTTTTAATATTATTGTAATTTCGTTATCCTCCAATCATCTTTATTGATTGAATAAGGAGTTCTCTATTCGCTTAACACTTTTTTATATTCAACGGATTTTCTATAAGATTAATATCTAGAGCGTCTTTAAAACATTCGATTAATTTAGTCACTCCCGAAATTTATTGGTTATGTGGCTAGTAGTGCAGGTTGAATTTTCACACCGTTTTAGAAAATCAGCTTTGCACTCGATGGGAAAATTGGATTTGTTGGGATAAGTCCTGACAATAAGGATAAGCTTCATAGCTTTTTCCAGTTTTAAGCATTTAGTTTTAAAGACCGTCCGAAAAAAATGTACAAAATGCTGAATTTCCGCATGATGTTTCTTACAAACTTACTAAAAAGTTTTACTATTTCAGGAATAAATTCAAATACAGTTCATATTTTTTGCATTAGATACATAAATACAATGTAACCCGGATATAAGAGAGTTGTCGGGACCGGATAAGGAGTCTCTTATATCCGGGTTTCTCTTATACCGGGGTTTTGTCTGTTTTGTTTAGGTAAGTATGGCTCTAATTTGGGACCAGTGAAAATCTCTCTTATATCCGGGTTTCTCTTATATCCGGGTCCCTTATATCCGGTTTACACTGTATACCCAAACCAGAATTCTAATAAGGAATCACCTTTCTTTCTTTCTTTTTATGTGCCATGTCCTTTCGGGACGTTAGCGATCATGGACCTCCACCACACTCTATCACTTGCAGATCTCAACAAGTTTCTTTACTCTGCCACCTACCACCAGACCACGTTCTGTCATCCACTTGCTTAAGGCCGCTAGCTATGTCATGCTTGGTTTCCTTTGTCTCTCTTTCCCTTTATTCGGCTCGTGAGTATCAGATTCTCCAGGCCCTCCTTCCTCATATACGCCCCAGGAACTTCAGCCGCCTCTTCTTGCTATTAAGTATAAGCCTCCCCACTTGTTTGCAACCTCTCTAAGACCTCATCTTTGCTCACATGCTTGGGACATGATATCTTTAGCATCCTTCTGTAGAATTACATCTCCGTCGATTCGAATCTCTTCTTCATCAACACAAGCCATATATGCTTTACTGTATTCGATAAGTAAATATTGTGTAAAAAAAATGTAAAATATTTCAAAATAGGTTAATCAATGAATAGGATTTTGCACTATTTGTCATGTCATAATTGATAAAGCAAGAATTAATAAATATATGCATAATACAATGATACTGCTGGGCACAAATTATAAGATAAAATGTTTTAAATCCACATTGTTTATTGAAAATCATACAGAAACTACTACATTGTATAATATATTACATCCTAATATTGGTAAGTTTTTAAATATAATTTCCCTTTAAAGTAAATGTGTCTTATTTGATCGTACAATGATTTAGTAATAATGTGAATGTACCTTGCATCCTGTCTGTATACTTTTGTAAAGCTTCAGTAAATTATAAATTTTATAAGGTGTCGCTATAAGGTTTTCACTGATGACCGGAATTAAATTCCAACACAAGAATTTTGGAGCTTAACTTAATCTTTAAACTCATTTCTTCAGAAAGTGGTAATGGTTTGGAATAATAAAAAAAAATGTATCCATATTTAACATGTCAAACTGCAACTTTCAAATTGAGTGCAGTACCACAGTTGCAAAATCAACCTGCCCTAGTTGTCAATTGTATATCCTATTCTGCATTAATATGCTGTTTAGCCTAAAGAATATAGTTGTGAAATGAATCACTCAAAAATATCTTATCCAAGAATTTACATTTATTCTCGTAATTTATTTTGAGATCACTATCAATTTTGGAAAACACAATTCCTTGTAACACTCCAAGGAAAAATGTCGGATAAAAATAAATGCATCAACACTTGAGAAATTGAAATGTTTACTACGCTTCAGTTACGAAATCGAGAAGATATGAGCTTTTAAGAAAATTTTTAGGATGAAATGCGTATTCCTAAAACATAAAGATATAAGCATACTGGACTGTACAAATCTCAGTGTCTAAGAAGAGTGATGCGATTTAAATTTAAAAATTTAAAAATGTGATTTATGCAATCAAATACACAAAATGCAAGAAGTCATATATAGCTATCAGCCAAGCAGTAAATAACAGATTTTATCTTCACAAAAGAAACATCAAATTACCAGCCAACAGAAACCTCTATAAATATAACCAGGGTGAATTTTAAATTATGCCAATATACCAAACAATTATTCTTACCTACAAGTACAATAAAAAAAAACTCCATAAACCAATTTAAACCCGCACTAAATAGATAATAAAACTACACACAATATGCACACATAATGGCCAAATAGTGTGGTCGAACCAACCAAATGCATACGCACACAGTCACAGACAGGTATCGCTAGAGCACAAATATATATATATATATATATATATATATATATATATATATTGGCAAAAACAAAAAGACTACTCACAAGCAACATACGAACCCTATACAACATAGGACTTGTGAATATGTGTACGCATATATATATATATATATATATATATATATATATGTGTGTGTGTGTGTGTGTGTGTGTGTGTGTGTGTGTGTGTGTGTGTGTGTACATATGTGTATACTAATTCCTTATAATAAAACAGTATGTATGTATGGTAAGGGAGTATGCATGTACCTACGCTTACTAGCCAAATAACACACAATACAAACAAATGGAATTAGATCTAAGTACAGACAGGGGTCATTAAAAGATAAGAATACAGATATCAGATATCTTTTCTCACTTTTATTACCCTTCAAAAAGAAGAACGTTTTCACCGCTAATGCAAGAAAGGCATTTGTCAATACCACAGAAAAAGAGAATGGTTAACATAGAAAAGCAGAAGGAAAATTGATTTATTTTAATAATATGGGAAAATAGACAATCTTTTCCTGAAGGAGGCCGCGAGACCCCAAACACGTGTTGCAAAATAAGGGAAATAAAGCATAATATATATTTTAAAAGAATACACATTACATTAAAAAACGTTTGCTTTTTTTCTCTTCTTAAAATATACACATTTCTCTCGTTGGAACAACTATAACCGCTTCCATATATATATATATATATATATATATATATATATATATATATATATATATATATATATATATATATATATATATGAATGTGTTTGTGTGTGTTTGAGTGTGCGTGAATTAATTGTCATCTAAATTATACAAAATTATAAATCACTTACATCTTATATTAACAGATATATTTATCAAAATTGCACAGAAATATATTGAAATTGTAAAGATTAAATTTATTTAATAAAATGCCGATCTACACACAATAATCAACGTGGGTAGACATCTGGGGAGTTAGGGGTGATGTTGTCGCAGAAATTGCCTGACAGTCGTGACTGGATTCTGCTGTTTGTGTGGCATGATGCAGAGTCTTGTTGCCAGACAGGGTCTTTCAGCAACCACCCACTTGAGCTAGGGTGGTACTACTTCCTCAATCCACTTGATGTAGACCTCCGTGTTGAGTCTGAGAAGAAAGAATGAAGGCACAACGCCGCCGCCTCTCTTTAGTGACCACTTTAAACACCTTCGTAATCACCGTTAGAATCATCTAACTCATTCCGAATCCTCTGCATTCTTCTCAGATTGACACCCAAATACTTTAGAATGTTCGTATTGGGGCTTCCGGCATGAATGCCAAGAAGTACAGAATGACGTTTCCAAATTTTAGGCGGTGTGAATTGCGTCATGGTGTTCTTTTTCCAACGGTGCCAAACTGGCCCTACTATACTCTGCGGTCAACAAAATCAAAAACAAACAAAACGCATGCGCGAAATTAAAACTATAAAATGGCGACAATTTACAAATTGAGAACCTGTATATATAGAAGTGAGAGAGAGGAAGAAATTAGGAGTCTGCCCTTATGTTAATATGTGTAACTATAAATACATAGCATCCGGTAAAATATATGTATTTTATGATGGTTGCATTTAAGCTGATAAGAATTTCAAGACATTGTAATAAATACCATTTTCATTTCTTTCGTTATTATATACACTTCTATTTGACTTGGAATAAATATTTCCATATTCTTCTACACAGTTTGTAAATTTCTGTTCTCGAAATATTTTGCATTCTTAAGATTACTTACAAAAATACACTGGTGTTATTTGAGGTTCGGTTCCATGCAAGGAATTACTGCAGTAAATTGTCAGTTTTCTTCGAAGTGACAGTGGCATCGTGGTACCAAGAGATAGTAAGAATACCATAAATACAAACATGGGAGTAGCGAGCTTGCTTTAGGAGCAACTACTAGGAAACTGATGCGTGCAACCAGAAACGGTTAGCGAAAATATAATGCGGATAGGCAGCTTGGGGATTTAGCATTCATAGTAAACACTAAATCAAAAAGGGGGAAATAGCGCGGTACTAACGTAAAAGGTTTACATGAACGGTTGGCTGAATACAGAGAAAGAAAGATGGTAAAGGATAAAGAATAACTTAAAGGAAAAAAAAAATCAGAAAGCAGTGGGGAGTTAGGATTTCGCACGACATTAAAAAATTTGATGCATCTCAAAAGTCAAATATATTCAAATTATGTGTAAACTATACTGTAGCGTATTAAATGCTCAATGGATTAAATTTAAAAAAAAAAAAAAACGGCAAATATGGACATTCCTGCTAGCAAAAATACAGAGTTTCAAAAGGACGGTTTTTAATTTTAACACTGCTATGATTTTAACTACCTTCACTTTGTGACGTCGTCCCCTGGTCGCAGCGCCAACCGTGTCGTTCTATCCCAGTCTACCACGGCACCAACTGTGACGTCCTACTTTGATTCCCAGTCTTCCTACCCACGTTGTGAATTGATCTAGGCAGAGGAAATCAATCAGTCGTCGGGGCCGTACTGCAAACCGAGTTCAACGGGGGAGATACCACACAAATATGCATAAAAGGCAATAAAATGAAAACTCAAAAGTTCAAAGTATCAAAGAAAAAGGTAACAAACTTTATGTCTAGTTGTTCGATACATAGGACTGCATCTATCTCCCGACCCGTTCTATGGATTGTGACACGTCGTTTTCCGCTAGGCAAGTTTTAACACTTCAAGTCGTCTGCTCTCTAAGAAATTGGTGTTTCGGTGGGTCTTTGGACGAAAGTCAAAAGAAAAACTTATTTCGGTGATCTGGATCTAAGTCGCTCTTCAAAATAATTGTTCTTGGTTTGAAGATGGGTCCGGAATGTGCGTGAATCCTGGTCAGCTATCTGCAATGCTTCCCTCAACCGAAGACTGACTCTGGGAACTGCTGGGACTCGACTCATTTCTGCTCGTTGTGGCTTCGTTTATATGGGCGCCGACCAAAACCGGGTGAGTTTGTCGGCGCCGGGGGGTTCCTCGATAATTCTAAATACATATCCACCTCTCTGGTTAGGAATTTCCACCTTTTTCCATTTTTGGGATCCTTTCCTCACTCCCACCTTCTCATCATACTTCAGAGGGGCGTGAACTGCCCTCCCCACATCTTCGTGGAAACCTCTCTTACTCATCCTCCAGATGGGCGGCAACAACCTTCCTCGTTCATCACGTGATCACCACTCGACCAATGATGTCTTAGTCGGGCGTGGACGAATCTGCGGCTTTGTTTCAGGAAGAAAAAAAATATCTTGCTTAAAAAAAAAAAATTATCTCTTCTCTTTCCCTTTTCTTCCCCTTAATGGTTTATCATTTCTCCAGCCGCGACGGAACAATATGACAATGGCGGTTATAACTCTTGTTCTACACGTGGTTTACGTCAGGTATTTTATCGCTAATTATCAGAATGTGTGGTCTTCTTAACACGGTCTCAAAAAGAAACATCTCCAAAGTTCCAGTCAGTCTGTCGCCTCGAAGAAAGAAAAAAAAACACATTCATTTTCCTTCGGTACATATTCCTGATAACAAAATTTTATTATCGCAGGCCAAGGATGTTCCGTCTGACGCTCGTGGGTGGTTTTTAATTTTTCATATCTGTCCAAGTCCTTTTAGTTGCCTGTTTTTCGTCACTTAACGAAATAACATTTTCATTTGAATTTTTTTTTTCTTTGGCCAGCCGGTCTCTATTTGATAATAATATGTCTTCCCGTACCGATAGTTTGTTTTCATATCCTTAGATAACACAGCCGATGCCAAAACATATATGATTCTTTCCTTCTTTCCCTTTCTTTTTACTCAGAATTTCCCTGTCATTGTAATGACACTCTTTCGCCATTTGTTACTTATCAAAATATCCTTTTATCCATTGTCTCTAAGCTGTGTGTGTGTTCTTGCTTATCACTCACGATTCGGTTCTTAGCCACCCCTTTTCTTCCTTTCTTTCTTTTCCCTTTCTGTCTCGTTATATGGTGCCACAACTTTTCATCAATATATATTGTTGTAAAATAGCAATGATCAAAATTTTAATAAAACGTAAAATATCAATTGAATTTATAAATTTTCTTTCGCCTTAACAGTTGACAACAGAAGTAATAAAGACTATTTATTTATTAAATTAGTTTTTTCATTATATTATTTATTCAAATGGTTGGCATAATATCAGCTAATTGCTAATTCATTCAAAGTCTATAATATGGTAAATAATAAGAATTTTCTAATATCTGGTTCACATATTTTAATAATTTAGCAAATGTCTATGAATTTATGAATAAAAATAGTTTTCATATGTATTTGATTATAAATTGGTTAATGAATATTTTATAAAATAAAACTTAATACAGTTGCATCAGTTCTTGGAATATTGTAAATAGAAAATTATTCTTATAAGAAAAACAATCTAATAAATATATAGTGTTTAACATTCTCAAGACCAAAAATATATATCAATTCACTTTAATCAAAAGATTAGGTTTTATTATAATTCTAATCGTCGCCTTTTGAAAGCAATAACCATAATCGTAGAGTGAAGGCAGTTAAAATGATAGCGGTGTCATGTGAAAACCCGGTCTTTTGGTACTAGCTTTCTGCGGACAAGAATGTCCCTGTTTGCCAAAAGGCATACAATTTGTATATAATAATTGAGAAATATTGCTATCAAAATGACACAGAAAAAAGAAGTGGGCATATTCCTTTGGCAAAATTAGTCTAATCGACTTGCTCAATGCAGGGTTGCCACAGTATTTCTGCTTTTAAAAGGTACGCAATATCTGTGAAGTACAATAAGGCATTTAGCAATAAAACAAATTATGTATATATTATATAAATCCTTTGCAAAATTGACAGCCCTAAATCAGATTCAGTTGAAATAAACTATCTATATATTAATGCAGTAGTATCGATTTACCTATTGACCGATCTACATAGCGTCCAAGGTATCTTTTGCGACACACTGTAAAAGAATGTTAAAAAAGAAATGAATATAAAAGACTCACTGAATAGGCATAAAGGAGAAATAAAAATCAGTAAAATAAAAACAGGTGTTTCATTTCCTTAAATTCCCCATTTTTTCATCCGCTTTTCCTTTTGTTTTTATTTACTTTTTGATGCTTATCCTCTAAATCTTCAAATTCCAACATTCTCCCTCCACCCATGGGTACTTTTTCTTTTAATCTTCTTTTTTTAGAGAAAAATAGGTAGTCTAGACCAATATTATGCATACAGGCATCCTACGTTTCACGGAGCGGATAGAGATTCTGAAAATCAAAGATAGGGTCACATTGATCCTCGCCAGAGTGTGCAGATCCTCTGATCCAGTATATGTGTGGAGCGTAAAGGTAATCGATTGGGGTAGTGGAATCGGCGCACCGATTTCAATTCCTGATTAATCTGTTCTTTTTTTTTTTTTTTTTTTTTTACTATTCTTCTCGCCATGCACCGTCTAGGTTTACTGGAAGTTGTGGCTTTATAGACGTAATAGGAGACAAAAGTGCAGATTATGAGGATGTGTAGGGTAGATAAAGTTTGGCCCTGGAATTGGAGTGGTTAACATTGTAGTGATCTGGGAAGCATCCTCTCGGGAATATATTCCAGTAAGAAGTGCCTGTTGCAAAGAACTTGTCCGAATCGAAACTTCTTCTTACGGATATATAGATAGAAACATTGATATATACATAAGGCATTGACTGATTTAAATAGATATGAATAGACAGAGAGAGAGAGGGAGAGATAAATCGATAGATTGATTGATACATAGACTGATAGATATGAATAGACGGAGATAGACATATATGGTATGAATAGACTGAGATAGATAGATAGATAGATAGATAGATAGATAGATAGATAGATAGATAGATATGAATAGACCGAGATAGATAGATAGATAGATAGATAGATAGATAGATAGATAGATAATGAATAGATTTAGATAGATATGAATATATTTAGATAGATATGAATATATTTAGATTGAAAATAGATATTAATAGATTTAGGTTGATAGATAGATATGAAGAGATATAGATTGATAGGTAGACAAGCAGAATTGTTAAATAGATGTGAATAAAATGAGATAGATAGACATATAGATATGAATAGACTGAGATAGATATGAAAAGATTTAGACAGACAGATAGATAGATAGATAGATAGATAGATAGATAGATAGATAGATAGATAGATATGAATAGATTTAGACTGATAGACAAACTAGATAAGTAAATAGATATGAATAGGCTTAGTTAAATCTGCTAGCTCGATAGATTGATAGATAGATGGAGAGAATGGTAATGAATGAGATAAATTCCAAGAAGATTTAGTGGGAGACATAACTTCGTTTTGATGATCATGAACATATATTCCTTGCTGCTGTTTACAGATGGCTTGTCATCCCCCGGCGAATGTCTTCCATCGACAAAATTTTATATCTGCTTTATTTTCAGACGCACAAATCATGGCTGTTTCCTTGGACAATTCCTGCAGAAATATGAGTCCAAATAAGAAACTTCTTAATAACCATCCGCTCTAATGACCTCTCCCCACTTTACGCTGTTCCTATTCAAAGTGAATCAAGTTGACAAAGTCGAAATTGTATCCAACTTTAGAAGTACAATTACCGAGACAAGACAAAGCCTAAATCGATCTCAATTATCCGGCAAACGGTTGCAATTCAGGTCAGTAAGATAAGTGAATACGAGTAGGTAATTATCAGACAAGTAAATCTGCGAAGATTAATGCATTCACACTTTTCTCGTGAGATAACCAATAGAAATCGGCTGTCTTCTGAAGTTCTGATGGATTTCCTTAGGATTACATAAAGTTTTGACTGTCATCATATTTGAGGAGTTGCAGACAACGTTGCAACCTATCTCCGGTGAACGAGATGCCACTCACACTTTGAGATAATTTGAAGAGAATGTTCAGAATGTCCCCCCGTTTATTTATTTCGGGGATTCAGTTTCTTGTTATATATATATTTCAAATCGCACATCGCTTAGAACCGTAATCACCCGTATGGCATTTTTAAATTAATTTGTAGAACGTTATAAGTTCTTTAGAATCTCAGATAAAATTGCTACTTTTTTTAACCTGTATCGATAATTCATTTGACATTTTCCTCAATTATATATTCGCCTTTAGCAATAGATCGATAACATTTGAGTAAAATTCCGCAGGTTCTGAATTAAAGAATATCTTTCACGAACTCGTGAATCTGTTTTTCGTTAAAGAAATATTTCCACATTTCTGTGAAGGCAATAAAATGCGCGTACAAAGACAGGTGAATACGGCAGGTTAGGCAAAACAGACCTAACGAGAAACATTTTTTCTTGAGTTGTTCTTATTGTATGTTGCTTTGAGTTGACTTGGAAGAGAGCATTTTTTTTTATATTTAAGTTTCCACTGTTGTGCCAAAGCACATGTTGTTGCTTCACCCAGACAGATTTTTTTTGAGAGGCGATACGTTCTGGAACATATATTTCAGTATCAGAAACGTTATTCGGGTATAAGATCTATAGATCCATCTTTGCAAGACAAAAAATGAATATTCAGGAACTAAGAATTGATCAACAATGCACTGATTCTTTCACATTTCTTTTGGTAATGAGGGGGTAAAGTTAGTGCACTCCAAAATCATTTTTAAATTCCAAGTATAATTAGTACTTACGATGATGCATTCTTCGTTAAAACTGGTTTACAAAAACAAACTGTACTTATGATTTCGGTTTGGTTTGGTCTGTTTACGACATATCAACCACAATGGATTATTTAATGCCGACATTTTTTTTTATAGCTGGTACTATTTTCTTTCAAAATAAACTATAGTTGGTAATATCTTCTTTTTCTAAAAAATGTATTGTTTGCAATTTTTTCCAAAGTATTTCTGGTATGTATTAAAACCTATTTTTACACTTTCATAGTGTTTTGACCCCAGTTTGGTAGTCAACTTTTGCCCATAGCTGTAAAACTAAGAGGTGCCAGCCCCCTAGGTCAGGTTTGACCTGGGAATACTAGCAATTCAAAGGTGATTCCATTCTCCTCAAAACCTTCTGATCAGAGGTCTTGTTGTTGGACGTACTTTATCGTCTTACCAAGGACGCGGATAGTCAACCATCATACCCAGGACGGAAACTTTACTTACGATAAATCCTAATATATATTACTATCTTGTGTTAATATTATCAGTGACAGATGATTCATAGGGGTGGTTTCAAATATATGAATTTGTATCTGATGTAAGAAAGAACATTTGTAAAGATTATAATTCGTACAATAAATCCGCAAACTGTGTATATATCAGCCAAAACGTGACTTCATTGAAAACAAATTGTAGACATTTTTCATAACATGGAACACATTATTAAGAATTATAACCTGCTTTCCATAAAGATGCATATTTTCAGTATCATTATGTATATTTTTCAGTCTACCTAATTACCTTTTTAATTCATTTTCTCTTTTATTTCGAACCCAAAATACTCATAAATCACAAGAGACCCACGACGGAAAGGGTCACTGAATGAGGTTGTAAAGTCGTATTACAATGCGGTGTAAAGTGCATGTTATGAAGATATAGAATATAATTATGGTTAATTGAAGAGTTTAAGATTATAGTAGTCAAGCTAATATCATCTCGGGAGTCTGTTATACAGTGGGAAAATTTCTGTCTCTATGGAACCTCCTTATTACCAAAGGAGATTATCAAAATATTGTTGGTCAACTCTTAATTCCTAAACACTCAATTCTTGAATTGGACACTTAAAGATGGCTCTAAAATGACTTGTTCTGAAATTCTGTGTAATTTCCCAGATTTCAGTAAAAAAGGGAATTTTGGTGAAAATGAAAATAATTTTGATAAATCCAAATTTTACTCGTGTGTATTTTTCCCAAAAACTAACAGCTTTTCTGTGTGTAGCTTTCTTTTTACCAGTGCAATAAGAAGGGAATGAGGATATTTTATCATCGGGCTCGTGGTATATATTGTCTTGGTTGTAAAAGTCTGAACTGGTCGGAACTTGAAAATATAGCTCATCAGAATGTTTCTCATGGAAACAGCAGTATAACAGAGAGAGACTTGCGACGTTTTGTCTGTGGGAAATAATTTATAAGGTACAAAATAATCCATCGCTTATAAGACCGCGTAAACGCTTTTGAACTTCTTCGAGACTGGAAAGATAGGATCGGTCAGCTCAAAAATAGATTTTTCAGAAGCATTAATTTTTTTTATCAGTCTTGTAAAGATAAAACTATGACAGGTAAACTTCAGATTCTTCTTGAGTGGTACAAAGAAGTTACTGTTTTTAGCTTTCAAACTTGATGAGGGTCCGAAGGTAAATCTGGAGGATTATTGTAAGTTCTTGAATAAAATTTTATTTGAGTGATTAATTTCAGGTAATTTAGTTTTCTTTTACAGCACGTAATACTCACCAGACATAAATATACACAGATAGAAAAGATAGGTATTAACCAAAAAATTGGCAGTTTTATGAGAAGAAAGAATGGAGAAAATTATCCTATAAAAATTATTTCTTTACGTTCAATAAAAATGTTTTATTTAACGCAAATTGATACACTGGGCATTAAACGTTCTGCTTCTATTTACCCGCGTAAAGGTGAAGTAAAGTTTTTGATAATATCCGACCTGGAAAACAAATACCGAGCCAGTCTCAGTATGATTCAATTCTTGCTGGCTGGGCCATCGAAAATAAACTCATGAATTAAGAGATAAGTAGCTAGAAAACGTATTTAACTTTCTCATCACTTCTATTGCTATCTAATTATGTATTAGTCTCACAAGTTTTAATAACTATCAAATAATTTTCCTTTAAGAATATATACTATATAATGTCTAATTATTAGGTTGGTGCAAAAATAATGACGTAATAATGGCGTTTTTTGACGTATTTTTAACGTTAAAAAACGACATTATTACGTCATTATTTTTGCACCAACCTAATAAATTGTTGCTATGGTATTTAATTCATAATCGAATGGATAAGAACTATTTTTGTAATGAGGACCGGCTGAAAAGTTCATACGCTGACCCAGAATACAGTATTTAGTCGGTCAGCTGTTGTATTCTGGTACACTTGATCTGTTGGCCGTGGCTTTTAGGAGTTCCAGCATTGTCATGACTGTCCACTCGTTGGTGTTGCCTAACCAACACTTGCGTTGCTATTCCCATTAGCATAGCCATCGCCGCTTGCATCCACCTTCAATAGTGCCTTACATGATGACCTTGCAGAGGCTGTGTGATATGTCCAAACTATGCCACCTTCCGACGTTTAATAGAACAGAGGAGAGATGTAATAGTAGTAAGTTATTTCTACTGACATTTATATCTTGGTTAGCCTGCGAACTTTTCAGCAGACCCTCGTAATTTAGATATCCTGTAGTATGGGTATATGGCTTTAGCGTAATCTTTTTCTTCAATGTGTCGTTTACATTCAGGATGTGATCGATCATATATTTCTTCAACTTCCTATCATGTGCCGTTCTAAGTAATTATTTATGTTACCTTTCATCCTATCCATTTATCCAAACTTGTTAAGTATATTACTCACTGCTTTCTTATGTTTCTCTTTTCTTTTCTATATCCTGTGAGTGTCAAATTCTCCATGGCGTCGTTCCTCATTATGTAACCTAGAACTTTACATTTTATAATTCACTTTGTACGTATAAGCATCCTTTCTTTCCCATTTCCCTTAAAGCGTCCCATTTCTCTCAATGGTATTCTCAGGTTCTTACTTTAGAATCACATCTCTGTTACCCCAAATCTCTTCTTCATCTGCGAGGAAATAAGCCAGCATTCGCTGCCATATATGAGAACTCATATTACGTAACATTTCACTACACATCCCACTGTTTCCAACAAAATCACTCTATTTAATAATACTTTGCTTAGCAATGGTAGGCTACTTTTCGCTATGCCATTACACATTATTAATGGTTCTAGGGTTGCTAATACATCACAAGCAAGCTGTGTTACATCATTTCTATCAGTGTGTTCTCAGATATATGGAACCCCGTTTCAAAATTGTAAAAAAAAAATTGTTATAGATTTAAGTACTGTCACTAAAAACTCATTTTTTGTACAAAAATGGTTCACAGAGAAAGTAATTCAATTTTTATACATTAGTCGGCCACAATAATTTGAATTCATATATATTAACCAATCAGCGAATTCATATGAGATGCGCGGTATTCCTTGAACTTGCAGATGATACAAATGTCTTAGAATTACATTTTGGAGACACACTTCAAAATGTGATCAAAAAATATTTCCCTCCTTAAAAAGGAATATTTAAGAATTGGAATAATATTTATTAACTAATAAACTTGGGATTAATAAATCTAAATTTAGGGGAATTCTGGAGCCGATTATTTTATTATAAATATGATCAATTCTTGTGTGCTAAGTAGTCTTTCAATGAAGCTCTGGTCAGGCAGTTTGTTCGTTCGTTTTTTATACAAACTGAAATGCTCATACTTAATTGATTACTCACATTTTCGCTTAGTTATTTATGTATATATTATTACAAAAATGCTTAACGATATTGACACATAAAAGAAAAACATGAAGTCTAAGTTTGTTTACACGTCTCACCAGTAAGTGCTAGCTTTCACTGTTTTTTCATGCAGCTGAAAACTACAATTTATATGTAAAGATAAACAGCGTAAATCCGTGTTGTACGGATTCTCTCACATGTACACGCGTTGTCAGTTTTTCCTATACTAACGAAATTAATTCGGTTGTTAAAGATGCACAAAATACTTTGTGTGAAGTTGTTGATATAGAATCTTTGTAATTGATTTCTTTTAATTTGAAAGATAAATAATACTTTATTGAAGTTGGTAGAACCGTGATTGAAGATCCTCGCTTCTACAGGCATAAACCGCTAAATGTATATGAGCGAGCTTGTCTCGGTACTGAAGGTCTCAGGCTGGTACAATGTTTCTGAGCCAAAGAAAAGTTATATTGGCTTGATTTCTGGCTGGAGAAGACATGTATACTCGGGATGACAGACCTTCATCTTTGTTCTGGATTTATTTTTTGCTTCATTAATGTTGCTGGATAAAACGTTTTCTTTTTTGGCGTTATCAGCCTGATGGTCAGGAATCCGAAACTGTGAGTAACTTCAAAGGAGGCTTCCTGTCCGTATGTGTATATTATAGAAACTATTGCACTGCCATTTTGTGAATGGGTTCTGGACCGCGCAGTAGTCTCCGGTCGGGGCCTAACGATGCAATCCTGAAGAATAGTGTTACTGGCATTGAATCGAGATTATAAATTAATCTCTCGTCTATCATGTTTTCTACCAAATACTGCTTTTCGCACATGATTTCTACTAAATGGAACACAATCAGAAAAAAAAATCTCCAAAAAAGTTTAACCCATATTTGTCATCGTTTAAACCAATGTGAATCTACGTTCCATCTTTCCATTTTAAGTCCAAACTCTACGTTGTATTTCTGTCTGAAAAGCTATTAATAAATCTATCCCACTGCAGGAACTCACAATCCTGGGATACACACGCATAATAGCCAAACATTTTCAGCTCCCGGTCAGTACAATCTTAGCCTGTTCAAGTCTTGTATATTTCCCTATATATCCGCCTAAACTCTACCTCATATTGTGTAAACCTGCATTTCAAGTGATTCCTGGGTATTAACCTGGCTGAACATTACTATAAAAAAAAAAGATTTCGGTACAACATTTACATCCCCAGCTAAAAGATTTCCCCGATAATTTAATTTCCGTATTTTCTTCATTATGGTACCTCCAAATCGTAGTCCGCTGATATTTTTGAAGTCAAACATACGTGCTGTCTTCGTAGAATGGATGTTTATTTAACTAAGCGCTCTACGAATGTGTGTCTTCTTCTTCTTCTTGTCCTTCCCTAACTTAGCTACCAGAGTACTTATTTGCCTGATACGGCCTTATCTTAGATGTATCGTTCTACGATACAACTTGATGTTACCTTTAGTAGCTCGGCACACATATATATATATATATATATATATATATATATATATATATATATATATATAAAATTCAGAATTTGATCAGTGATTTATTCAGGGCACATTAAGTATATTCCTGAGCCTACTTGTTTAAAATTAATTAAAATCTTCAGGGAATTGGTCATAGTTCGCATATCGGTTGCAACAAAAAATTGGAATTTTAAACCTCTGCATAAATGCGAATTTTGTACTTTTTTCAATTTGTAACACGCAATTTAAACTAGAGCTTTTTCGTAAAGTCAAATCTTTTTCAGAAATTTGTATTCATCAACCAACTGATGATTATTATTAGGCTGGTGCAAAAATAATGACGTAATAATGTCGTTTTTTGACGTTAAAAAATACGTCAAAAAACGACATTATTACGTCATTATTTTTGCACCTACCTAATATAATACAAAAAGAAAAGTTTAAATGATTTCTGATAAAGTTTCTAATATATTTTATGATGGTTATTTGATTTTTAATTTGATTTTTCTTTTTTTTTTTTCGGATTGTTTCAAAAATCTTTCTTGTTATATGTTGGAAATAATTCTTTACTTTTTTCTTTTTTTAGATTACCATCTTCGTTCCGAACTGTTTCGGATTTCTTCAATTCTATATACTGAGGTCTTCAGAATTTTATAGTCCAATTTCTTGTTTGACTTTCGCATAGATTTAGAAAAGCAAATTTGATTCCAATGTTTATACAAAAATTAAATTATAAAACGATGTTTCCAGTTTAATTTTAATTCGGGGAAATTTATTATCAGCCTTAATCTCTCTATTGTTGTCATTTTACTAATATTTTGTTATATTTCTTTGTATAATAATTATCTCTTTATGATTATAAGAATTATTATTGTTATCATAATCTTTCTTTTTCTTCTTCTTCTTCTTTTTATTATTATTATTATTATCACACATATATTTCATAGATAAAGTCCGTCGTAAGTTGCGAGATGTACTTGTGAGTACAATTTCTTCTTCTTATTATTATTATTTCATTTTCCTTGATTTCTGGTGTATACTCATTTCTTTCCGGGTCCCAAACAGAGATCTAAGGCCAGATATGGCATCATGACTTTTTCCACTTAGCATTCTTTGAGGAAAAAAGAAAACTCCTGAGATCACGCATATATTTCATAGATAAAGCCCTTCGTACTGTTCGGGGTCTACTTTTGAGTACATTATTTTTTGTATTATTTTTCCTTCTTCTTCATATTATTATTATTATTATTATTATTATTATTATTATTATTATTATTATTATTATTAAAGCTATGTGCACGACAGAAGGAGGCATCAGGACAAGGATCAATAAATCTATCGATCAATTAATGGATCTGAATTCCAGATCGAAATGCAACCTCCGATCGTTATAACGATCGATATGAATTATTTCAAAATCGATTTCTAATTAATTCCGAATACGTTCAGCTTCCATATTCTACTCTTTCGTGTGTGAATTGTGCGTAGGACACACGATTAGTACTGCAAAATTTTATTACAAATGATTAACAACAACAGGTCCATATTAAGTGAAAAGTGAAGAGGAGTCAAGGCCAACTAACTTGAGTTCCTAGCAAAGCCTTTCTAGGATGCAGTTGCAAATGTTGGTCTAGTACACGATCATATTGAATATAAATATAAACGGGAAGGGTTGTGTTTCACTGATCATTT
Organism: Acanthosepion lycidas; assembly: GCA_963932145.1. Lineage (NCBI taxonomy): Eukaryota > Metazoa > Mollusca > Cephalopoda > Sepiida > Sepiidae > Acanthosepion > Acanthosepion lycidas. The sequence continues at coordinate 39,732,860 of OZ010590.1, read as the reverse complement.
TAATACAAATATCCAGTCTGATTTTAGATGCAGTAATGATAATCTGAGACTTAATATCTGCCCCCGTTTTATTCTATCGCTTTAAATTGGATTAAAGAAAAAGAATGTGTTTTATAATGAAATGGGTTATAGCAACGACGAGGATGAGATTAAGTTAAATGCCAAACGAGAAAATGTTAATAATTATATTTTTAAAAAATTTAATCCCGCGGAGCGAGAGAAATGTTGTAATTGTATTTAAATGTGGAAATATATTTGCATTTTAAAAAAGTTATCATTGTTTATTCATGTGTCTCAATAAAAGGCCGAACGACTTGGATGTGAATGCAACACACACCCAGAAAAATATAGAAAAAAAAAAACACTTTTCTCAATGAGTAATTATTCGACATTATGGAAGTACTTACTCGATATTGAAATCAGAAGACGCATTGGGATAGCGAAAGATGCCAAACAAAATATTCGCAAATTATTAACTGACAGGATAATGTTTAGAAACAAAGAAAATACTATTCATCTGCTGTTTCGCAAGCCAAAATTTTATATTAAATATATATGCTTAGTAATAATGCTTAACCATGAAATTTAAAATACATTAGATTACACCATATATATATATATATATATATATATATATATATATATATATATATATATATATATATATGCGTTTCATTAAATAATATAGACACGTGATGTCTATTTATTTTATGTAATTTTTTTTCGTAACTTCTGAAAGAATTATTAAACTCCAAGTGCTCCACTGTACATAATACCTCATCTCAGAATATATATATATATATATATATATATATATATATATATATATATATATATATATATATATATATTGGGGGCGCTGACTGTTTGGAAAGTAATTAAGGTTTAAGAGAAAAGATGTAAATGTCATTTTGATTTTTATTATTTAACAAAATAGAATCGCCTCCATTTTTAATGATTGCAGTCCCAATTCAAGAAATATGTTCGATCGCGCATGCAAAATATATGGATTTTCCTTCCCTAAAATATCTACAATCTGTTTTCCGCTATTTTTCTTCTGAATGTTCAACAATGAAAAATGAAACTTTAGATGTTGCAAAAACCTTGTCACCATAAGAATCTGATTTTTTTCTTGGGTTTCTCTTGCAGTGTTTGCTGAATTACCATGATGGAGAATGACACCGTTTCTATTTACAAAAGCAGTATTAGGACGTTATACTTTGCTTACCCGATCAATTTGCTTGAATTCACCGTCCGCTGTGATAGTCCAATTTGTTCCAAATCGACGAATCCCTCCGTATTCCCGCCGATACAAAGCGACGTCTCCTGTGTATGAGATCCTGGTTTTGGTCTTTCCTTTTTAGTTGACATGTGAAATCTCATTTTTCATCAGCAACAACATGACTCAAAATATGTATAGTTGGCATACGTGATTAAAAATGCTGCTGTAATTATGTACTCGATTATCAAGCGACCGCCCATGTGGATCCCAAATGCTCCGTTTCCAGGTATTCTGTATTAAAATCCTAAATGCCATATAAACAATACAATGGCAGATGGGAGAGATTATTTCTGATTTTCAATGATGAATTATTATCATTATTTACATTGTTTCCATGCGGACCATTGTCGCCAACTTTATTGCTGTTATCACCTCGTTTCTGCGTTGTTCTCCTTCGACCTTCATCTGGTTTATGAGTTTAGGATTGAAGCTTTCATTTTTTCGTAGAGTGTTCCCGTTTCACTGTCCATGACTAGTAGACATCTCGTCTTGTTCTTCCTTAGTACAATTCGGTAATTGCTCAGCTCGTTTCAACTGAGTCTAACCGTCCTGGGTAAGACAATAAACTACACCCAACAGCGAGGCCTCTGGCCAAGAGATTTTGAGGAGCGTGGAATCACCTCTTAATTGCTGGTGTTTCCAGGTCTACCCTGACCTGGGGTGGTAGTACCTGTTAGGGTCTTAGCTATGGCCAAATAACCCTCCAAATGGGGTTCAAAACACTATGAAAGTGTAAAAATAGGTTTTAGTATAAGTAATATGTTTTGACGAAATAATTATTACCAGCAATACATTATAGCAATAAAAATTTGGTCTGCATTAAATATCCCACTAGGTTATTTTCCCGTGTGACAATTCTGTGTAGTGAACATGGAGCCTTAAACCTAACCTCCCTGCTTATTAGTGCTGTTGCAGTTTTTCATGCTTGACTACACTCACTGAAGCATTTCTCTTTTCTTACAGCTGCAGTTGAATGCCTGTTGCTAGTACTCTTTCTTCATTAGCGTCTCCAATTTCCATTTTAATATTTTATTTATTACCGAATATAAACTAATATTAAACCCACCTTCCTAAAATTCAATCTTGCTTTGCGTTGACTGGTTATCTCATAATTCCTCTTGCCAAAACAGGCAATTAATTTACGTACACCTTCATTTAGATATATTCAAGTGTTTTACCGCTATTCCAACAAGTTGTAATCTAATTTTTGAATTCTTACCTGTATGACGAATTAGATAACTCCTGATTATAATGAAAGCAAAACTATTCCACATAATCTTGTAGCATATATATATATATATATATATATATATATATATATATATATATATATATATGTCTATATTTCTGAGATGAGTTATTATGTACAGTATTTACATTATGCGGACTATTGTCCTCCTCTTTGTCGCCATATTTATCACAACGTTTCGGCCGTTGTACGCTCCGGCCTTCTTCAGGTGGTTGGAATTTCGAACTGAACCCTTTATTTTGATCACTGTGGTAGACTGTGCCATGTGCCCTCAAAACATGGAACGTGGAACTAGAACAGTCTACCTACCCCAGTGATCGAAATAAAGGGTTCAGTTCAAAATTCCAACCACCTGAAGAAGGCCGGAGCATACAACGGCCGAAACGCTGTGATAAGTATGGCGACAAAGATGAGGACAATAGTCCGCATAATGTAAATACTATATATATATATATATATATATATATATATATATATATATATATATATATATATATATTGCTAGGTCGGTTGCTAGGACAGTTGTTTCTAACCAGATTCACAATAGAATCCATTTCAAACATTTATAAATCTACCATTTGTATGTGCAGAGAATGTTTCTCTCATATCTAGAAAAATTCTTTGGCTCTATATCTCCGGATCTCGTGACAAAATCCCATGCATGGTTAGTAATGTTATCAGTCATGACTTATCTTATTGGCCTCAGTAACTTTTCCACCGTTGTAGCATAGATTCTATATGCCTTTTCGAGATATTTTTATGGCACAAATTCTAATGAGCGTTCCTCTTTGGTACCTTGGCTTTATGAATTTAAGCGTTATTTGAGATTGGTAAGTAGGTCTTATGATTATGCTCTTGAAATATCTAGATGGAACCATAAGTTCTATTCGAATAATTCCTATTCTTGCAATTCTCGCATGTTGAAGTTTATTCCGGATTCTTGCTTTCCTATCATTGTTTATCTCACTCTGTTTATTTTCTTTCTAATCAGATAATTCACTTGAACATTTTTTTTTTAATTTATTGCGTATTATAGCTCTAGTTTATCTACTTAGAGCTTTTAGGCAAAAATTCTGCTAGCGTGAAAAACAAAACGTAATAGCCAAAAAGATGTGTCAAGCAGTGCGAATGTAATCCATCCCTGTCCATGTTCTAACATCTATTTGCACAAGCTACTTAGGTCGGTTACTCGTTAAGTTCACGGCATTCACAGCATCCTTCTGTAGAGTCACATTTCCTTCAGAACGACTCTTCTTTTCGCCACTAAGGAAACTATTTAGTATTCGATGTCACATAGGTGAATTAATATTACATAACAGTTAATTACTCTTCTCTTTCTTGACTTACGATATTTTCTAAACGTTTCTTAATTCGTTGCATATTTTGGAAAGCCACCTTCGCTCCTTCGGCTTTTGTGCCATATTTTCGGTTCTCTGTTAAAATACATCTCAATTGCTTAAATCTTCGCATATGTCGAAGTATAAACGCATATTTATATTTTATATTTCTATTTCCCTTAAAACTTCCCCATAGCTCCCATGTTCCATCCATGTTATTCTCAGTGTACTTCTGTAGAATCACATGCTTTACTTCAAGTCTTCTTTAACTCTGTGTGGAAGTTCTTTATAATTCAATGCCATATAAACGTACTGAGTAATACTGAATTACTTTCAGTAATGTTTTCTTTGTTTCTAAACATGATTTTTTTTTATTTCTTGACTACAACTGGAACGTGTACCAACAGACCTGGCCAAAAATATATGCCACTTTCTATATTTTTAAGTTCGAACGATGTCAACCCACTATCAATAAAATTTATTTCCATTGTTACGCTCCAGTGATTTTGAAATGAAAAGCTAAGCGACGCTAACATGTATTGCACAAACAGCGCACAAAAAACTATAATCCTTCCAGAAACCTTATATATCCCTTCAGTTAGAATGACGTTCTATTCTTTCTGTTCGTTACCTGTGAATTACCATAGGTTCATAGGAAAGATAGTGGAGTAGTTTCTCAGTCTGGAATTCAGAATTTTCCTTCTCTGACTGGTTGCCAAAAAAGCTAAAGAGGTCAGTCTACCCTACCGCAGGTGGAAGAAGAAAAAGAAGAAGAAAGAAAGAAAGAAAGAAAAAGAAAAAAAGAAACGATGAAAGAAAAAGAAAGAAAGACAAAAGCAAAAGAAGAAAGAAAAAGAAAAAGAAAGAAAGAAAAAGAAAAAATGAAAAAGATAAAGAAAGAAAAAAGTAAAATAGGGAAAAAAACAAATCACAAAAGTAGTTTCATACGGAAAGTCCAAAAATTAGGTGGGAGAGTGAAAAAAAAACTAGTTAACTGATTATCGCTCCTTACTTATCACAACTCAACCGGAAATAATAAAGTTTTGTGACCAACCATCTATAAAGGATTATGTAAAAATCAAAATACCGTGTCAGTAATATACTGAAAACAATATTTTACAGACAAATTATATTGAAACTAATCTTCAAGTGTGACCTGCGCAGAACTGAAAACATGTCATGTCGGTACGACCTGGCACACGAATTTGTATGATCTGTTACGGGATTTCAGACACCTGTTCTAACGGCAGATTTATGTAAAGTACAAGGGTGGGTTGAAATGTCCGTAGCCAGACTATTACAGAGTGATGTTACAGCTCTGAAATCTTGCATGCATTAATTTAAATTCTTCTTATTAATAACTGCATTTTTTTAAATTCCGCTAAGCTGACCAAAGAAGACTTCATTAGTAACCAAAACACGACTTCTCTTGGAAATGGACAAAATCTAGTATCATAGTGTTAACAAGTACCTGCAGAAAAACGGTTTAGCTCCCAAGAACATTCATGATAAGGTTGCTAAATTAGGGAATGACGACCCAGAGTTATCCACTGTGCAAAAGTAGGCAGATGATTTTAGGAGAGAAAAGAAGAGTCTTGAAGTTGAACCAAGTTCTGGACGTCCAGCAAATGTCACCACAGAGTAAAATATTGATCGTTTTCACCGCATGGCATTTGATGACAAAAGGCATGACTATAAATCAAATAGTCAATGCTATTAGCATATTGGGTGAAAGCGTTGTGGATATTCTGTACAATGAACTTGGTATGACGAAGGTTGTTTTTTTTTCGGTGGGTGCCATAATTTCTAACATCTGATCAAATTCACACCAGATTGATCACACCAGGCAAAAATTGAAATTCGTTAGGAAGATGCAGCTGGTTTCTATGAACGTTTCCTCATAAAAAAATGAGTGTTGGGTTATCACTGTGAGACAGAGCTAAAGAGGCAATCCATGGACTGGAAAATCTCTCCACCACCAACGACGGTCAAAGCTGTTTCATCCACACGAAATGTGATTGCACCAGTTTATTTTAAATGCAAAAGGCATTATGTTTATCCAAAAGGGCCACACCATCAGTGGAGAGAATTATGTCAAATTTGCTCAGTCAGTTATGAAAGGTTATCAAGATAAAATACACAGAAAAACTGATTAAAGGGGTCTTATTTGATCAAGTTCAATGCTCCAACACGCAAGTCTTTGGTGTCATTGGTTGATGTTCGTGACTATGGCTTTGAACTTGTTGATTACTCTTTCTATTCTCCTAATTTCTCCCCATCCGACTATCATTATTCCCCAGCATTAAAATGCACTTGGCTGGGGACCAGCACCCTAGTGATGATGATGCTGTACCTACTGTGGATGAATTCTTTGATCAACAAAATAAAAGTTTCTTCACCAAAGGGATTTAAGCAGTGCACAAACGGTGTAAGAAGTGCGTAGATTGCAAAGGAGTCTATGCTGAAAATAAGCCTCATTTGTTCACATTCTATGAAATTATATGGATCTGCGTATGAATTTTCCAGTCAACGCTTTTCTGATATACGCCGGAACATGCTGAGCCTTTCTCTTCTCAAGAAGCTGAGTAGTCCTGCCTCTATAGCCAGCTTCACACTCGCATCTAAATAATTAAATAGCTGAACCTGTTTTAGAGATAGGCAGGTTATCTAACATAGACCGGGAATAGAAATTATTTCATGTTGTGAAACGTTAGCTGAGATTTGCTTAGCACCAGCTTCAACAATACACAGAAGTCTTCGCTAAACAGAACATTTTGTGGCACGCGAATATTTTAACATACGAAATTGCGCAATTTTAGCATTAATACACGAACGCATATCATATATTATTTATTATTCCCATGACAAACAGTGCAAAGAAGCTTCCGATTTAGAAAAAGGAAATAAGGCCCATAAAATAGAATGAATAATTTCGATTTCAAGATTGACACAATGATTCAAGTCCAATCGCTAATAAAAAGCCGCGAATATAAATTATGTCCAGGAAAAAAAAATCCTATTTCTGATAAAGTCTTGTTACGATAACATGTTTTAAAAAGAAAGCATTCGGTTAAATAGGCTTTGTTTCATCGACCAACGCCTACACAATTATAAATCAATGTTTGATAAAGTGCTTGCTTTAACCAAAATGAACCAACGAATTCGACATACATCGGTTTGCCATTGTTAGTTTGAGAGAATTTTATTTCTGTTTTCCACTTTTCTATTATAAATTTGGTTTCCATCTTTATTTAATTCACTTCTGATAATTTATTGTTTTCATTTACTAAATTTAAAGCAAGATTTTAGAATTGGTAATTTACACTTATCGATTTGCAAAGTCCATCCACTATGTTTCTCCGCACACATCTTTCCTCATTTTCACTCTTGTATTTATATCTTCTTCTTCTTCTTCTTCTTCTTCTTCTTCTTCTTCTTCTTCTTCTTCTTCTTCTTCCTCATCTTCTTCAATCCCTATCATCATTATTATTTTCTCTTCCTCCTTATTTTGGAGTATTTAAGTTGGGTAAACAGTTGTAGTCACAAACAATGTAGCAAATAAACTCCCTATTTACATTATTTACATTATTCGAACTGTCATTCTCATCTTCAGTGTTATATTCACAACGTTTCGGCCGTTGTAAGCTCCGGCCTTCTTCAGTTGATTAGAATTTTGGACCGAACACTTTATTTCGTCCACCGGGGTTGATTGTTCTAGTTCCACGGGCCATGCCTTTCCGGATGTCTTATTTCACTTGAACTCGGAGCCTCCAAGTTATTTTAGTTCACCACTGCTGAGGCCTGGGAATGAACTTACAAATCTTTGTGTCTAGTCACTGGATCTAGTCAACGTCTTTATCCACTGAGCCACGTGTCCCTGAGGTACTATTATTTTGTTGCAAAAATAATTTCGTTTTCTCACATAGTAGCATATGTTAGAAAACGAAATTATTTTTGCACCAACCTAATAGAACAATAGCTCAGATATATAGACAGATATTAAACTCCAAAATTTTATTTTTCTACTTTTTTATCATCCTCCTCATTATTATTATCATCACAATCGTTATCATTTATTTCTCTATCTTCATTTATCTGTTATCAGTCAGTTAAGCGCAATACCATACGCGATACACGGTTAGGTGATCCATGTTTCTTTCGATTCATAACTGACTAGATATATATATTTTTTTTTCTGCATTGAGTTGCCACCTAATGCTATAGCATTTCGCCCCAAGCAAGGCGGGAAGCCACTAGCACGCAAGGGGTTACAGAGGATTTGGAGCGAGAGCAAATAGGAGTGATAGAGGAAAGGATGAGGAGAAGGATAGTGGATATATAAAGGCAAGTGGAGATGTCGATTGACATTGCATTTGAATAGTTGGAGATTATAGCTATCAGGGAAACAGGAATAGAGAAGGAAGTTCCACAGGAGAGAGGTACGAGACATGAAGCTATTGGAGTAGAAGTGGCGGATACATTTAACAGTTTCAACAGTGAAAGGGTGAGAGCAGGATGCCAGCCTCGTAGGACACTTGAATTTATGAAGTCTGGGAACCAGCGCAAGCAGCTCATCGGAGCAATTACCATGAAAGTATTTGTAAAAAAAAAAAGACAGAGACAGGCGACGATACGTCTGTGAGAGAGCGACTGCAGACGAGATGCCAGATCAGGGCCAATTACATTGCATATCCGTCTCTGGATCTTATCAAACAGAAGAGTCAAACAGAAGAGGCTCCAGACCATATATGGCAGTAATACTCCATTCAAGAGCGAATAGTTGATTTGTAGATTTGAAGGATCGATTCCGGGGAGCAAAATTTTCCTGGCGCGGCACAGGGAGCCAACTCTCTTTCCAGTGGACGAAGCAATTGACTCAATTTATTTGTTTTATCTCAGGACAGCAGACAATGTGAGACCGAGCAGCTGCAGAAAGGTGCTCTCGAGAAGCTGAGCTTTAGACATTCTAATGGGTGGCATAGAAGGTTCTGTGGTGATTAATCGAGTTTTGTTTTTGAGGCGTTAAAGTTAACCAGCCAATTCCTGCCACATTTCAAAACCGATTCGAGGTCCTTTTCGAGACGAACGGCCAGGATTTCCACGTAAATGAATGTAATGAGCCCGGTTGGAATTCGAACTCGGTTCTTCGATTTATCATTCCAAGCCATTATCCATAATACCACAAAGCACATAGTAACGTTAAAAATTAGTCATAATAATTAATCTACTAAACAAATACTTCGACGTTTTCTTCATCATTTCTTTTCATCTTTCTTTTTCCTCAGCAGGAACTAATATGCATTTTTTTTCATCTTTTTCCAACCATCCTAATATTTCTTCATTTCCTATAATTTAAATTGATTTTTTAGACTATGATCCGTGTCCCATCTTGACTTGGTGTATTATGACTGATCACAAGTTCCTATCATTCATTATCTCTTGCTAAAGTTTGTTTTTTAGGATTCGATCAACTCCATGTTTCGCCATCAATCCATAGCCAAGCTTATTTGATAAGTTGCACTCTCTCTTTCATCAATATGTTTTGCGAGTGTCAATTTCTCCAAGACCTCTTTCCTCATTATTAAATAGTTTTCTTATTCTTCTCGCCCCCTTCTTCTTCTATTACTACCACTGCTGCTATTGTTACCGTCAAAAAGATGCATGATACATATTGTATTCAATGAAGGTCCACGTTCTTCCGATATTCGACAGTCAAGTTCTATCTGCAATAATAATTACGGCAGGATTTTTAAACTTATGATAGTAGCGAGGAATCTTTGTTTTCTAGAACAAATATAGTCATCACTATTTACATTATTCGGATTATTGTCCTCATCATTGTCGGCATATTTATTAGAATGTTTCGTCCGTTGTAATAAATATGCCGACAATGATGAGGACAATAGTCCGAATAATGTAAATAGTGTACATAATACCTCATCTCAGAAATATATACAGATACTGAAATATAATCATAGCCTTGAATTCTTTATTATTATTTTATTTATTATTGAATTATTTGAAAAACAATAAGCCTGTCCGTAGAAAATAATCAGCGTGCCAGAGGTGGGGAATGAAAGAATTTATTCTTAGCCACCACTTTGCTATATAGTCGAACAGATGCGAATTTTGACGGCCATCGTTTATGGTCTAACCAGTGCCGATGCTTATATTAATTAGGAATGTGTTAGTGGAGTTGATTGCTAACACCTATCTATTTTCGTCGGAGCTTCTGCTACTGCTCACTTTGTATATTCTCTTTCTTCTTTTTTGTATTCTTTTTTTATTTCGGTCTTATTATATTTATCTTTGCTTCCATCATCTTTCTCTACATTTCCTCACGTTTCTCCTTTATGATGACGTTAGTATTTAATTAGAATCATAATTAATGTAGGGATATCATATTGCCCGCGTTCTTTTGCCTTATATTTAATCTTAATATATCAGCACATAATATTCGATGCGATTAATATTGAACATTGATTTCTGTGAATTTGCAAGTAATTAAATAATCTGCCTATATTTCTGAGATTAGGTATTATGTAAACTATTTGCATTATTCGGACTATTGTCCTCATATTTGTCGCCATATTTATCACAACGTTTAGGCTGTTGTACGCTCCAGCCTTCTTGGAATATCGAACTGAACTCTTTATTTCTCAAGGATCCATGGCACAGTGGATAAAGGCGTTAGTTATATCCAGTGACAGGACCCAAAGAGTGTGAGTTCAATAGAACTTGGAGAGGGGTATTAACAGGAGATAACGGGCATACATTGGATATGGCACGTGGAACTAGAAGAGTCTACCCCAGTGAGCGTAATGAAGGGTTCAGTTCTACATTCCAACCAGCTCAAGAAGGCCGGAGCATACAACGGCCGAAACGTTGTGATAAATATGGCGACAAAGATGAGGACAATAGTCCGAATAATGTAAAAAGTGTAATTAAATTATGTTAAAGTCTGTATTTTTATGTAAATTCTTTTTTTTTTTCATTACTAGAATGTAGGCTTATGGATGTATCTTCCGATTTGTTCCAAAAAGAATGCTTTCTCTGTTATTCTTCCAGCTTCTTTGTTGTTTGGATTTCTTTCGGAACTATTCATGAATCTTTCCTCGCAGTTATTCATTTGTTTGTTGGTTTCTTTTAGAACTATATGCTGGCTCGATCTTTTCTCTTTCTTGCTTCCTTTCTTTTGCATATATGTACTTAGTGAAACGTTCCCACGCATTCATCTGTCAGCATTACCCGTTTTTCACTTCAACTACTTTTTTTCCGCGGCGCATGCGCCTTCCACTTTGTGCTGCCTTTGCGATATTTCAAATATGGGCAACGGGGAATATGACATCTTGGCTCCCAAAGATTACGTCTTTCTTTCTTGATTTCTTTTGACGATATTTTTATTGTTTTATCTAATATATTTTCCATTCGACGAACTTTTCTCCCGCTAAAATTGCATTTTCTTTTAGATTTTTTTTTTATTTTTCTACCTGTTTCGACCCTTTTTCACTCGGCTGTCGACAGCTTTTAGTATTCGGTCTGAATCCACTTTCCACTTTTTGTTCTGAATTTTTTGTGTTCATTCTTGTTAACTTTTAATTTCTATTTCATCCCTGTTTCCATCTGTTTCTTTTTCTATAGATTCATCTCCTTGTTGTTGTCGTTCTTTATTTTGTTGTTGCTGTTTTTCTTCTTCTTCTAATATGACATATCTTATTCTGCTTTTTTCATCCTCTACCTGCTTCTTCTACCCTCCTCTTCTTCGTTCTTCTTTTTCCTTTTGTTCCCTCTTTCCTTTCATCTTCTTCTCTTTCTCCTGCTATTTTGTTTTTATCATGTGCCCTTTTCTCCCTTTTCTTTTTTCTGTCTCCTTTTTTCTTATTTGTCATATTATTTAATGTTTTTCTTCAATTCTTTTTTCTTGATACTGTCCTTTCTTCTTTCGTCTAGTGTTATTTCTTTATCTCCTCCTCTTCTTACTTCTTTTTATTTTCTTCTTCTTCTTACTTTTTATTTTCTTCATATTCTTCTACTTTTTATTTTCTTCTTCCTCTTACTTTTTATTCTCTTCTTCTTCTTACTTTTTATTTACTTCTTCTTCTTACTTCTTTTTATTTTCTTCTTCTTCTTACTTTTTATTTTCTTCATATTCTTCTTCTTCTTCTCATTTTTTATTTTCTTCTTCTTCTTTTCTTCTTCTTACTTCTGTTTATTTTCTTCTTCTTCCTCTTACTTTTTATTTTCTTCTTCTTCCTCTTACTTTTTATTTTCTTCTTCTTTTTACTTTTTATTTTCTTCTTCTTACTTCTTTTTTTTCTACTTCTTCTTTTTACTTTTTATTTTCTTCTTCTTCTTACTTTTTATTTTCTTCATATTCTTCTACTTTTTATTTTCTTCTTCTTCTTACTTTTTATTCTCTTCTTCTTCTTCTTACTTTTTATTTTCTTCTTCTTCTTACTTCTTTTTATTTTATTCTTCTTCTTACTTTTTATTTTCTTCATATTCTTCTTCTTCTTCTCATTTTTTATTTTCTTCTTCTTCTTCTTCTTTTCTACTTCTTACTTCTTTTTATTTTCTTCTTCTTCCTCTTACTTTTTATTTTATTCTTCTTTTTACTTTTTATTTTCTTCTTCTTACTTCTTTTTTTCTTCTTCTTCTTTTTACTTTTTATTTTCTTCTTCTTCTTTGTATTTTCTTCTTCTTCTTACTTTTTATTTTCTTCTTCTTACTTCTTTTTATTTTCTTCTTTTTCTTCTTACTTCTTATTTTCCTCTTCTTACTTCTTTTTAATTTCTTCTTCTTCTTTTTACTTTTTTATTTTCTTCTCCTTCTTTTTATTTTCTTCTTCTTAATTCTTTTTATTTTCTTCTTCTTCTTTTTCTTCTTCTTCTTACTTTTTATTTACTTCTACTTCTTACTTCTTACTTTTTATTTTCTTCTTCTTCTTACTTTTTATTTTCTTCTTCTTACTTTTTATTTTCTTCTTCTTCTTCTTACTTTCTTCTTCTTACTTTTTATTTTCTTCTACTTCTTCTTCTTAATTCTTTTTATTTTCTTCTTCTTCCTCTTCTTCTTCTTCTTAGTTCGCTAACTTCTCTGTCTTATTTCCTTTTCTAAAGTGATATCACTTTTTCCACTTTTGCCCCTTTCCCTGTTATTCCAATCAGCATCCTCCATAATTTTTTTGTTTTATTTCATCTTTTTTCTCTGCTTTCCTTTTCTTATATTTATGATGTCTTCTTTTTATCATATGACCTTTTCTCTTTTAATTTCCCTTTTTTGTTATGCTTTTTATTGTTTTGTTGTTTTTAGTGTTCTTGTTTTTTGTCTTCTTGATCCTCTATTTTCTTTCCTTCTACATTGTGTCCTCTTTATCTTCCTATCTTTCTTCATCTTCTTCCTCTTCCGTTCTTTTGTACCAAGTGACTTCATTTTATTTTGTTTTTCTTCCACTTCTCTTGTTTATTCTCTTTTCTTTTTCATGTTTCCTCTTTCTTCATTTTCCTTCTTTTATCGGCTTCTACGTCACTTTCAATCATCTTTATACTTTTATCCTCTTCCTAAATTGTAGTCGCGTATGTATTTGTCATAGCCACAATTAATATGTAAATAAAGTTCCAATATTGTATTAAATATTAAGAATGCAACAACATTTATATTCTAGAACAAAATGATTTGTATTTAAACGTTCGTGTAACTTAATTTTCTGTAAAGTATCTTTCATATTAAACAAACTTTTTTGAAATGTTTTTAAAAATAGATATAAAGAAATTCACCTATTTTAGTACAGATACTCTGTTTCTACGAGAAGAAGGAAGTAGAATCGTATTAACTTAGAATTACATTTAGATTCAGTCGTCATTGCATATTGAATTCCTTTTTTACTTCTTTAAAATTTCATCTATTTTGAGAAGTGTTCGAGAGTTCTTTTGAAAAAAAGTCAATCTAGTTTGCTTTAAGATTATTGTCTTTTCGTCTTCCGCTCGCATTTTTCTAACCTGTCGCTTTTCTGAATGGGAACGCTATTGGCAATGCGGACCGACTAAAGAAATGGCAAGGGAGGCAATCTATCGTGAAAGCACTCAATGAAATCTTCAGAGAAGCGGATAAGTTTCAGAACATTAGATCAAGTTCCCGCGGCAAAGAACAAAGTCAAGTCTGTTGATTAATGGCTGCCTAGATAATAATGACGATAATGATGGGAGAAAAAATGATGAGAAATTGTGCAATGGACTGTGGAGTTTTCAGTGATATTCCTTTCGGCGGACTGGCTTTAAAAAAATCTGAATATTCGTCTTTTAAATATCATGCCCTTTCGAAATGTGGGGGCCCATACCTCTCCACACATTAATCTCTTGCGTTGCTCAAAATATTTATTGACCCTTTACAAACAGCCATTGTACCTGTTCTATCATTCAGCTATAACATTTTAATATACGAGGTATGGAAATTAAATATTTTGCGCAATGGGTAAGTTTCGCGCAATATCACAAGTTCCTAAAAAACAAAACAAAGCTTTATGCTAAAATATTGGGTGATGTTCTGAAACTGTTTTTTGTGATCGAGATTTTTATTTAGCCAAACTCGTTCAGAAAATATCTAAGATTCTCACATTAATATTCAAAGATGTCTTTCAGGGAATGAATTTCGTTGGTGTGAGGAAGGAACAACCTTATTTGAAACCTCGTGGACTGTCGTTAAAGTTACAGTTTTGTTTGTGTGTGTTTATATATTTTTTTTTAATTTAGAATATTATCTACTCGTGGGTATGCGTATGTATGTGTGTGTCTTTATATAGTTATATTTGTACAAACATACAATTCTTTAATTGAAATGCGGTGTAGGTAAATTTCAATTAAATGCATTGTATCTATATTTTTTTGCAAACAATGTTTAATGTCTTTAAGATAAAACCAATTAGATTACATGTCAAAGATCGTATTAAAAACGTGACAAGGTTTTAAGCATTTGACGCTCAACTTCTATCTGTGTGAACGTCTGTTTATATGCGTGTGAGGCGCGAAATAGAGAAAGAGAGAGAGACAGATATTTTCGTCTTCAAGGTTGACAGTTGATGGAACAATATTTATAGTTACAAATGATTAATTAAAAAGATTAATTAACCAGAAAAAGTGATTTTAAAAACGTCACTCAAATATGCTCTATTACCATGGGCGTCATATACTATATTAAGTTATCTACTTATGGGATGGAGGCATATGTTTCCCTCAGGTGTTAATGATGAATAAACATACAGTCAGTGTGCTGCTTTATCTGAGATAGATGACAATACTTAAAACTGATTGGTGAGAAGGAGGTCTGAGCATTTGCTCTTGTTCAGCATACTCTTACAAAACTACTAGTAATCTCTAGAAATAAACTTGTGTGATCCCATACATAACGTATGCACCTATGCTGATATGGTATATACCAATGGTGATAAATAACTTTAAAGAATACAAAGATCAAATAGTTGTATTTGGAAAAGATGCTGGTGCACTATGGAGGAACTTAATGTCCTGTTTTTCTATGTTGAGTGATGAAGGTGTAAGATAGTAGTAATATTTGTCAAACTAAAAATAGACAAGATAGGAAATGAAAAAACCATGTTTCAAGAATTACCTATAAGAATCACAACTGTGACAATGGAGGGGATAGTTGTGTAAATTCCATATCAAATGAAACTGATTCCTGGTGCTGGATGTGAACATTCTGCTCATAATATAAACCAAGACATTCATTTTATCAGATACATGATAAAAGAATGCAGAGGAATTTTCAAAAGCTAAAGTAATAAGTATAGAGCTAAGAACTGGGTGAATATTAACACTGTAGATGAATTAGTATGTGTTAATTGGGAATGTATTAAATTATGAAATCAAGTGCCCTATGCTGAAAATGCTGTGTTGTTAAGAACTGATCAAGACATGTCACAAGCTGTGGTAGATGTCAAGGAGAGGCAACTGAAGAGCTTGGTTAGTAATGATGTGTTTGAAGGAGTTCCTTTTGAAGATCTAGTAACAACATTTTCTTTGTTTATTTCTGAAAAATATAAAAGATGGTGAAAAGAAAAAGTAAGATTTGTAGTCTGTAGTTTTAAGGAAAAAAAAACAATCTTTGTAAAGATTCTTCAACTTAGTGCCACAGTTAGCATGTTTAACCATAACAACAATGCACTAGAAGCTGCAAACCATTGATATAACAGCATTTCTACAAAGAAATTTCTTAGAAAGAAGTATTTACACCCCCTCATGTTGCATGCAAAATCTGAATTTTGGCAGCTTAGAAATTTTACATAAATAAATGATGCTCTGAGATCTTGGTACAAGAAAGCGAAAGAAGTACTATTACACTAGAGAGGTAATATTAGTGCAAATGATAATGTCTTGTTCATGTGCTATGATAAAAATAAATCCCTTATAGAAACTTTGGTTGACCTTTGATAATTTTTTCCAAAAAGAAAAAAAAATTAATATGAGCACACATGAGAATGGTTCATTGATGTATCTGTGAGTTAGAAATTGTACATATACGGTGCCTCATTCTATCTGCAGAGTGTGTTGAAACTGTCCAAATATTCTGTAATTCCGAGCACTTTTGGGTATACTTTTAGCCACTATGAAGGATGAATTATTTTTACTTTTTAACTGTACCTATTTTGTATGTATCTAGAGTTATAAAGATGTTTTCAAACACAACACATTATGGGCGTGTTCGTAGTTAATATTACGGAGTGTTGGCTTTTTCTTTTTTACTATTAAGGCATCCATGATTTCTAATCTTTTGTTGCATATGAATGAGGTTATTATGCTTGTATTTTATACTAGTAGGCTCCCGATAAAGTCTGGTAGATTTGTGGTTGTCTTTTTAAAGGAGTTCTAATGGAGCTGGTGTCGGATAGGCGTAATGTAAGTCGTCTGGATAGTAGTGTGACCGATGTAATTATTTATGAGTTTTTTTTTTAATTTTTTTAATCAGGAACACTGTCCCTTAAGGGGGATTTGACCTCGTAAATAATACCACCTTAATTTTAAGAGTGAATGCTCAATCAGATACAAAATAAATGTGATAATAAAATTTCGTAAAGCGAGCAGTCGAGAATTTATTCTTTCGTCTACTATTCCTTAAAAAAAATCAACACTGCGAAACTGCCACTCGTTTACAATGGTTTTCCTAACCGCCTCATCGACCACCAAATTTGATTATTTCATTTCAAAGTAAATAATAAGGATACTGAACACACATAAAAACAATCGCATAAGAATCTTCTACAGAAGCCAAATTCAATTCAACAAGATGAATATTTACTTAGAAATATTATAAAGAAATACACTACCCCGAAAAAGAAATTAATTACCGATTACAAAAATTGAAAACAGCTAACCTCATCCTCAAAAATAACAGCACACCTGCAAAATCAAAACTACAAAGAACTAATATTATTTAGGATTTCAAGTACCCATTAAAGAACTATGTTCATAATCAAACCAAACTCATAAAGAATTACATCGACCACACTACTACATGTCTATCCAGTCGACTTAAGTTTCATCTATACGACCACAGCTCTATTATATATGTGTGTGTGTTTGTGTGGTGTGTGTGAAAAGCTAGGGAAATTATCATACATTTAACAGGTTTCGTTATTTCATTTAGATACAGCAGAAAATATTTAGGAAGTTTGACAAAGCCAAATTAAATAGCGAAGATTTCTACCTTTTATTTTGTTAACATAATTTCAATATACGGCTTAAGTTTCACTCAAAGTTGAGAGTTTCTGTATGACGTGTGTGATAAGAACGTAAGAAGAGCAAGTGAAGTTGACGAAGACGTGTTCATTATTTAATGATTCTGTCAGATTTTATTTGTATTTTCAATTCATATATATATATATATATATATATATATATATATATACATGTGTATATGTGTGTATGCGCGTGCGTGTGTGTGTTTGGGTGGTGAGTGTGCTGGTTACAATTCCAGACGCCCAAACATTTTCTGAGACAATATGCCAAAATTGGAACTTTGAAGCCAGCAACGAAACTGCAACAAAGACATCGGTGAAAAAGTCAATCCATATCACACACACAAACACAGATACACACAATATATATATATATATATATATATATATATATATATATATATATATATATATATAGTGAGAGAGAGAGACAGACAGACAGACAGACAGAAAGAGAGAGATAGGGATGTCGCGTTAAATAATTTAGACAAGGTTTGTCTACTTGTTTTAATATCATCCTTTTATAATTACGGACAGGTTTCTTAGTATCTTTATTAAATGAAGAAAGAAAATGAACTTGTTGATGCATATTCATTTTATTGCAAGTACTTTCGACATCACCCCAATGTCATCATCAGTGTATTTTTTTTTTTTTTTTTTTGTAAGACAAAAAATTGTTGTGTTCATTTTTCTATGACAAAATTGTTGTGTTCTTCGGAAAATTATTTTTTACCTTTGAAATGAAAACCGCTGAGGCGATGTACTTACGGTTTAAACGTTAAGGGACTTAACTAAGTTATTGAAATGTATTTAAAAAAAATATTAGTTAAAACCTATATATTTTAAATTATCACTTGTAAATATTTTAAGTATTTTGGAACTCCACACATTGATTATGTCATTATTCTTCCTCCCTTCTTATATATTTTAGCTATGGAAAGACCTAAACTGAAATATTCTTTTTTGTTTTGTTTTTTGGTTTTTTTTTGTTTTTTGTCATCCAGTACAGTTCTTTGTTTGTGATTCTGTAGAGCATGTCCACGAACTTTGAAAAAAAAAAAGCCTCCTCGCTTCGACCTACATGATTCACTCGCTGAAGTCCATTTTTAAACATTGATCTGAGAAAGAGACTATATACGGCTGAAAGTTTAGATATTTTTGAACGACTTTGGCGCCATGCGTGACATCCATATGAATCACCTGAGCTGACGAGGCTATTTAAGAATAAAAACTGAACATATTATAAAGGACTAGAAAAAAGTGCTAAACTGCGTTGCGATATATATTCGTCTATATTGCAGCATGCACTGGATAATTTTCTCACAGAATAAAAGAGGATTTGGGGTAATAGAGGTGTAGTTTTACAGAAGGCTAATGTGAATTGCATGGACGGAGTTTGTAAACACCTAGGAATTTATTAGAAAAATTTGGAATAAAAATGACACTTGTAATTAGAATCAGAAAGAGACAGCTTAAATATCTGCGAGTAATAATGAGGAAAACGGCTTGGATAATTTAACACTCACAGTACATACTGTAATTACGAGAGACAGAATAAACAAAGCAGACAATGGAAGGAATAGTCAATTGAAAAGTACTTAGAACTATAAAGAATAAGAAGACGTGAAGAACTATGGTATCCATGTCATTTAATAAGAAAAACAATTATTTGCTAATAATATAATTTAATCCTTATTTCCGAGCAGATTATTCTCATTATTAGAATAATTAACGATATTTTGCCTAAAATATAGAATTTGAGTAGACCATGAACCTTCAGCTACCATGATGGATGGGTCTTCTCTCAAGTATTTTCCTTGTCTTTAACGTTTATTAACATTCAGTATCTTCCCCGGTTTTCAAGATGAACTGATATATCCGATTGCTTACTAAAGATCGTGGAAAAATGGTCGATTCATTGTAGCACACCAGTAAGTAACATCTTCGCCAGATCACAGCAAAAAAGGAATATTGCTGCCATAGCTGGATTGAAGATGTCTTTACACGCCTGTCTTATTAGAGTTGAAACCTTTTAATCTGTTTTGTGTGCGAATAATTATTTTCCGCCCTACAACCCCTGGCCCATAGAAGTACCATCGCGATCCTTCCGCTTTTCTATCGTTACGTTCAGGGCATTGTGTTCCGACTTGCTACATTCCTTAGCCACACGACCCTTGATCTTTACAACTGGCACCATACATGCCACGTATGCAAGTGTGAATCATTCCCATTCATTTTCTATTCCAATCGTAAAACTTAAGTTCCCAGATTCTTCCCAAAAACTTCTGCTACCGGCTGGATGTTTCCCCAATCAATTTAATTTTGACAGCTTAGGTTTAAGTATTATCTTTCTTGCATAGCATTTCATTTTTTACCCGTTCCCATGCTTATACAACACTTCACCGTGTCATTCTAAATTAAATGACTCTTGGGTCTTGTATGAGGTGAAAGTAAATATTAGGTTGGTGCAAAAATAATGTCGGTTTCTCACATGTGACAAAACGACATTATTTTTGCACCAACCTAATATAAAAAAGGCATTGCTCGACGAATTTACATATGTGCCTCTTCATTTTTTTTCATGGTATTTCTTTTGATTAGCTTACCGCTATGGTACCTACAGCGTTTGAATTTAAGCACAGTCCTAGATTGGCAACAAGTTCTCATAAATTCAGAGTTAAATAGGATAGATGCAACCGCAAGTTCTATCCTAAGGGTTTCTTCTCTCGCACTTCTCGCTTGTGGAATTCTCTTCCGGCTACATGCTTTCCAACTAACTTTGTTCTTCAAAAACTTGAATGCAATGTCGATCGTTATATAATGACTTCTTGATTCTTCTTAATTTATCGTTCTTGCTCCTTTATAAGGTTTCTCTTTCTCCATATACTTTTGCACTCAGTGACTGCTCGTATCTTAGTGATTGTAATTGTCCTGCTTGTAATAATAGATCTAAATAACTTATAAGTGTCTCTCATTTTTATTGTATATCCAAATTATCCATCAGTATACATCATTCATCCATCCATACTATTCATGATTTATTTTATACACGAGATATGTATTACGTTTTTCTTTTTATGGACCATGCCCTTTCAGGACGTAGGCGGTCATGGATCTCCACCTCCCGCTATCCCTATCAGCTCTCAACTCGTTCCCTCTGCTTTCTCTCCTAGACGACGTTCTACCATTTACTTGCTGAAGCCCGCAATGTCAGCATCAGATTCTCCAGGACCTCTTTTCTCATTATGTATCCCAGATACTTCAGCTGTCTCTTCCTGGTATTAAGTATAAGCCCCCTCTTTGTTTGTAGCCTCTCCAAGACCTTATCGTTACTCAGACGTTCGGTCCATGATATCCTTAGCATCCTTCTGTAGAACCATATCTCTGTCGCCCCGAGGTCTTCTTCATCTTTGGGGAAATCGTCCAAATTTGCTGCCGTAAAGACGGACAGATGTCACGCAACAGCTCAGTATTCTTTTCTGTGTTACAAAAGAAAAGAAATTCTGTCTCGCAATACTCTGCCCGGCTTTACGAGTGTGTCTTTGGTCATCCCAATAAGACTACGTATTATGTATTACATAAACGTTGACTAAGCCGTTTTTCTAAAATGATATTTTTTGATAATCAGCACCGAAAGTACTTTGAGTAATATGATGAAGCATTTCGATTTAAACATGCATTCACATTAAAGAGTGCAGCCGATATATTTGGAATAATCTCTCATTTATGCGCCATTTGAACACTTAAATCCCAATTTAAAGATAAAAATCCATTTTTAAAACAATTTTAGACAATGTTCTTTTTCTTTTTTTCTTACGAAATTGTTTATTTACATTTTAGTTAATTTCCCTTTCAGCCATTGCAGAAATAAATTACACACCTAAACGTGCAAACAACACGAAAGCTTAAAGAGATTAATTTTATAACCTCATCTATCATATCAGGGTGTTATTAAAACCTTCGGGAGGCGTTTTAGCTAATTTACTATATAAAGATTAAGCAACCTACGTTAAATTTTAATTGCAGAGGAACGCCTATTTGTTCGCCTCTACAATGAAACCATTATCCTCGACAAATATGAAAATGTCTTATAAAAACACAAACTTCTAAATATATATACAGACGGCGAGCACGAGAACACACTAACACACACACCCAAAAATATATATATATATATATATATATATATATATATATATATATATATATATATATATATATATAATCCATATGAAATTTCCTAGAGGATATAGATGCAGGGAGAGCAAAATTATTATTAATTAAACATATCCAATATGGTAATTTAAGATTTTGATATTCTTAAATAAATAAATATATATATATATATATATATATATATATATATATATATATATATATATCATATACATATATATCTATATCTATATATATATATATATATATATATATCATATACATATATATATATATATATCATATATGATATATATATGATATATATATATATATATGATATATATATATATGATATATATATGATATATATATGTATATGATATATATATATATGATATATATATATATATGATATATATATATATATGATATATATATATATGATGTATATATATATATATATGATATATATATATACGATATATATACATATATGAGATATATATATCGTATATATATATGATATATATATGATATATATATACATATACATATATGATATATATATGATATATATATATATATATGATATATTTATATATATATATATATATATATATATATATCAGTGAACATAGAAGTCAACTGTTAGAGGCGACAGTCTCTTTCACGCTAGATGCAATCGTCGTGTCCTGACGATTGCATCTACCTTGAAACAGACTGTCGCGTCCAAGTGTTGACTTCTATGTTCACTTTTATATTTACAGACCCTCTATCTGATATTGAGTACTTTATCCTGTAAGTATAGCACATATTAAGGCTATATATATATATATATATATATATATATATATATACATATATTGTTTCCACCCCCCTCTCATAGACGCCCCGTCGCCTCCCTCTGTCTTTTCTACAAATACTTTCACGGTAACTGCTACTAGGAGCTTTTCCCACTAATTCCCAAAATGTATAAATTTAAATGCGCCACTAGGTAAGCATCTCAGTCCCAGCCTTTCACTATCGAAACACTTAAATGTAGCCGTATCTTCTACTCCAATAACTTCATATCTCGCACTTCCCCTCTGTGTAACTCCCTTCTTTTTACTTGATTCCCTGATAGCTATAATCTTCAGTTATTCAAATGCAATGTCGATCGACACCTGCAGATACCTTAATCTATTCCGGGACTTCTGTTCATCCTTCTCCTCTTTCCCGCCTCTTTTTGCTTGTCCCCCACACTCTGTAATCCCTTGCGTGCTAATGGCACTCCCGCCTTGCTTGGGGTGAAAATATATACGAAAAGCTGATACTGACATCAACACCAGTCAGCAAGTCTGTTTCATGCTTAACTGCGAACTTTATGCCAAATGGCTAAGTGATAAGCCCATTCTCTACTTGTTACATTCGTATGCGCTTTATCTCTGATATTGAGCAATTTAATCTATCAATAGAGCATACACTAAAACTATAATTTTTATCACACACACACATATAAATATATATCAAGAGAGAGGATTGATCAATTAATTTATGTTTACTTGCTGAATTTCAATCTGAAAGATTTATTTTGAAATGCTCTTTTTATAAGATTTTAGCGAAAAAAAAAACACCTACCTCGAAAAAGAGTCCGTGTTTTGTGTGTGGTCTGCCGAAGAAGAATTTTTAAAAATACTTAGCAAAACCCACCTACTTTACGTATCAGAGAAACCATGCTAATGTTCTTTCCTCCCTGAATGGCGTGGCCAATCAGAAAAATCTCTCGGTGAATAAATGCCGTTTTTTTGTTTTTTTGCTTACCGGGAGAGCGATTTTTTTGAGCTTGGTGGACGAACGCGCGTTTCTGCTGTTGTGAAGGGAAGGTGGAATTTCTGACCCTGCTTTTTCATTACGACGTTGGCTGTTGAATTCTTACGGCAGATTTTCGATTGAACTTTGAATTGGCTACAAGTGTCGCGGACAGGAGAAACCGATTGCATGCGTTAATTGCTACAATACTTTTATAGTTTTTTCCTGCTTCAAAGATTCAATCCATTAAATGAAACATTCATGCTGGAAAATATGTTTGTAAGTATATTTTTATCGTAACGAGAAAATTGATCTAAAATAATTGTTCAAAAAAGATTTATTCGAATTGTAAATATTTTAATGAAAATTAATCGAAAATGACAATTATATTCAAAGAAGAAAGATATGTGCATTTCCAAAAGATTTATCTCAAAATAGACTTCGACAGAATTGGAACACGGCACTCTGATTTTCATTTCCAACACTTGTAACAGTTACGCTTGCTGCACGGTTATGCTGAGTTGAGTAAATACCGAGAAGAAAAATAGAGAGATCCTAGAAGCGTGGCTTTACAAACTATAGGGGTCCTGGATCGTTTTGACAGAACAAGAAAATAGTACATAAAAAAAAGGAATAAAAATGAAATTTGGTTTTGATTTAATATAGAAAAACTAAATGACTCTTAGAATGCGTTAAAATATTGTCGGTTTCATTATAGCTATAATTCGTTTCTATTATATTTTATTTTCCACTTCAATTCAATTTTCAAATTGATTCAAACAAGGAGATGTTGGTTGAGGAACAACATTTTTTACGTTTCTTCATGGCTTAGTTTTCAGTTTTTCTTTCCTATTGATTTTAGTCGCTGTTTGTAAATTTTAATTAATTTAGTTCTTGATTTTCATCCTCGTATTTTTATCTCTTTCTTCATTTACGTCAATTTGTCATTTTTATAAAGAGTTTTTTCTTCCTTTAAAACATTTCATTTTTATTCGTTCTTTTTTTTTCTTTATTTCATTCGTTTTTTTTTCTTTCGCTTCTTTATTTTATTTGATCTTATCGATGTTTTCTCCCAAGCACCTTTTTTAAAATTTCTTTTTATTTGATATTTCTTTTCGTTTTCTCTTCTCGCCTTAATGATACGCTTTTTTTTTTTTTTGCTTTTTTTTCATTTACTCTTTTCTTTTCTTTTTCAGACATTCATTCATTCCTTGCTTCATTCTTTTCATTCTCTCTTCACATTCCTCACTCACCACTTTATGTTCTTTTCTTCTATGGACTGTTTTTTCTCTGTATTTCTTTCTTGTATTCTTCCTGCAATTTTATAAATTTATTCGTTTACATTATTAAATTCTTGTATTTTTCCGTTGTTGCTTTTCTTTATTACAATCTTTTCTTTATTACAATCTTTTCCAAACATCTTCTTTGCTTTTTAAATAGAACGTCTCCCTTCCCTATGTCTATATATATTTTTTATTTCTTTAACTTCACCTAACTTTATTTTCTTTCTATCCTTCGCACCAAAACATTATTTTAACAGAACAGGAAACAAGTCCATCACCTCTTTATGACTTAAAGCTTTTAAAACACTTCGCTTATTCTTGTAACAAGAATAACATTTTATATTTTGCGTTACACGTGCGATTCTGAGATGGAATTTGGGTTTGTGAATAATATAGATAATTATCATTTTAGAAGTGCACTTTTTCTGTTCACGAGACTGGAGAAGTACCGTGTATTTTTCCGTCTAAGGCGACCATTAATTCATAATGATTGCACAGAAATAAGGTGTCGTCTAATATACCAGTTACAAAAAAACTAATCTTAAATGCTGCGGTGTATTAGCACTGGTAAGTAGATTAGTATGCTTGTGCCATAGATCGTGGTAGGCGCTAACAACTACCGATGTAAATATTTCTGGTTGTAAAAATTCAAATTATTAGGTTGGTGCAAAAATAATGACGTAATAACGTTGTTTTTTGACGTTAAAAAATACGTCAAAAAACGACATTATTACGTCATTATTTGTGCACCAACCTAATATATTGCTATACTACAAAATTACATTTGCTTCCGGATTTCATATTAAAATGCAATATACTTGATACAAAATTCACTGGGCAACGCATACAAGTATGAAGTAACGTAAACAATTCTTTCGTTCTTTATTTGTAGAACTCTGGGATGGTAAGTACGACTCTGAGAATCTTTTGGCGTAGTGGGATGACCAAGGATTTATTCCAAAAGTCGGGCAGAGTACTGCGAGACAGGAGGATATCTCTAGTAAAAAAGAAAAGAATACTGAACTCTTACATGACATCTGTCCTTCTTTACGGCAGTGAATGTTGAACGATTTCCTCAAAGATGAAGAAGAGACTCGAGGTGACAGAGCTGTAGTTATACAGATGGATTCTAAGGATATTATGGACCAAGCGTGTGAGCAATGACGAGGGCTTCGATGGATTGCAAACAAGGGGGAGGCTTATACTTGATATCATGAAGAGGCAGCTGAAATCTCTGGGACATATAATGTGAGAGAAGTTCCTGTAGAATCTGATATTCATAGGTCGAATAGAGGGAAAGAGTGACTAGGGAATACAAGGCGTGACATACCGGCGACTTAAGCAAGTGGATGACAGAACGTTGAATCCATTGTATTCACTTACGTAAGTGAATACAATGGATTCAACTGGAAATCGAACAGTAAACTTCTAGGAGGTACGGCGGAGTAAAAGATAGCGGCTCGGATTGATGAATTCTCGAGCCGCGTCGAATTCCAGTCATATATATATATATATATATATATATATATATATATATATATATATATATAATAGTCAATTTAGTAGGCAGTGTTTTCTTTTATAATATCATGAAAAGACGAATCTTGTAAGCGTTAACTTTGAAAATGCTTGAAGACCATTTGATTCAAGGCTTGCAAGTAGATAAAATGTTTTTGAAGCTCCGTTATTTCTTATGCTATATAGACTTCACGAGTCATCATGACCAAGGACTAAGAACATACTATCCTGTTTCAGCTGTTGCTTAGAGCAAGTGATACAATCTTTCCAAGAGACACTTAATAAAGCCCGCTCAGCATCGTTGCAGAATAAACCACAATTTGGCAGTGTGTTGGTTGAACAAACACAAATGTGTTTGAGCAGAGGTCTGTACTATGAATCAGAGAGTATACCAATAAATGACCAGCCATATATATATATATATATATATATATATATATATATATATATATATATATATATATATATATAGACTAAAGTTGTAAATGTATTATTGCCTAATAATGCGGGCTGATGATGTCTTAGTCCTGGCTGATGATGTCTTAGTCCTGCTGGTAATGTCTTAGTATTGGATGATGATGCATTATTATTGGCTCTTGGTTTTCGGGATGATGATGACTTAGCCCTGAATGGGTGCTTATTTTTTTCACTAAGTTCATATGTAAAATTGAGAACGGAATTTTGATGAAATTTAGTTTTCATGTTACCATTTTTTTTTCTTTTTTTGGTTATCAGCTAAAATAAATATATCGTCAACATAACGAACATCTATTTTGTGTCTAGTAACTTTAGTAAAAAACTTGTTTTCAACATAAGACATAAACTAATTGGAGAAGGACGCCCAGAGATTGTTTCCCATACTTACCCCATCAATTTGTGTGTAAATAGTACCATTCTGGCTATAAAAGGGTACTCGGGTGGTGCAAGCGAGCCATAGATTTTTAGAAATATTGGGTTAGATTGATGGAGGTGGAATTAAATTATATTTATACAGAGCATTAAGGATAATATCAACTGTTTCTGTAACAGGGACGTTAGTAAATAAATTATCTACATCAAGCGATGCAAGGATGCTTACTTTTGTACTTTTAAGTATTTGGAGGAATTCATCGGTAGATTTAATGCTATAGTTAGTTGGAAGATATTTTAACATTACCGTATAAGTATCCAGGTTGGTAATCTCCAGCAATTTTATTTATTTTTAGGGATCCTACAGCAGAAATTTTTTCATGTTATAAGTTTGTTAACGTATCGCTTTAGAGTTTCAGAGATGCTCTTATTCAATTTAGTAAATTTATAACGATCATTACAAAGGTGCTGAAGCTTTTTGCGATAATCCAATTTATCCAAAATAACGAGAGTAGTAAATTTATTAGATTTTCTGAAGAACATGTTAGGGCTGTTTTCTAATTCTTTATCAGCAGTTTTTAGTTTTGTTGGAATGTTCTTATTGCTATTACGTAGAGGACGATCTGCTCTAAACATACATGTGGATTAGAGAAATATCACAGAGTCGGATGCATGTACAAAAAGTCTAAAAATATTTGAAGTCTTATTAAAAAAACAAAAAACAAAACTCATTAATATCATCTATGGACAGGGACACAATATGTTGACTGTTTTGAAAATAAAACATTCTATAATGGTTAATACATACATAGAACAATCTATTTCCAGTTAACATTAAACATAATTCATCCTTGAGAATCGCTAAATCTATAGCCGAAAGCGCTTGAAAAAAAAGTTTTCATAAAGCTTTTTATAATTTATCTGTGGAAAAAAGAAATAAGATCATATGAGAAATTATATAAAAAGTATATTGTCTGTCATATTTAATGAAACTTATATATATATATATATATATATATAAAGATAGATATGTATATATATATAGAGATAGATAGATATGTATATATATATATAGATAGATAGATATGTATATATATATATAGATAGATAGATATGTATATATATATAGATAGATAGATATGTATATATATATATAGATAGATAGATATGTATATATATATAGATAGATAGATATGTATATATATATAGATAGATAGATATGTATATATATAGATAGATAGATATGTATATATATAGATAGATAGATATGTATATATATAGATAGATAGATATGTATATATATAGATAGATAGATATGTATATATATATAGATAGATAGATATGTATATATATATAGATAGATATGTATATATAGATAGATAGATATGTATATATATATAGATAGATATGTATATATAGATAGATAGATATGTATATATATATAGATAGATATGTATATATATATAGATAGATATGTATATATATATAGATAGATAGATATGTATATAGAGAGATATATATGTATATATATAGAGAGAGATATATATGTATATATATAGAGAGAGATATATATGTATATATATATATGTATATATATATAGAGATATATATGTATATATATGTGTATATATATATGTATATATATATATGTATATATATATGTATATATATATATATGTATATATATATATATGTACATATATACATATATATATATATATATACATATATATATATATATATACATATATATATATATATATATATATATATACATATATATATATATATATATATATATATACATATATATATATATATATATATATATATATATATATATATATATATATATATACATATATATATATATATATATATATATATATACATATATATATATATACATATATATATATATATACATATATATATATATATATATATATATATACATATATATATATATACATATATATATACATACATATATATATATATATATATATATATATATATATATATATATATGTGATGGGGAATTACTTATTTTTTCAACATTCATATTTCGAAATGAATAAATGTCCGTTAAGTCTTGTTGGAATTTTTCGTGAAGTAATTTATAAATTTTCTTTTTATTAATTCCCTTTTTTCTTGAGAATAGACAATGTTCGATAAAAATTATTTAATATTATTCGACTTCCAGCACCTGCCATCATCTTTTATCTTGACAATAAATATATGACTAAATAAAAATGAAAATTGACAAAACGAACTAAAAATAAGTTTTGAAATCGCATATGCACGTAGAAATAATTTTGATCAAATAATATATCAGTATCGTTACGATATATAAATATATATATATATATATATATATATATATATATATATATATATATATATATATATATATGGCGTATTTTTCTAATACACACATATAGACACACGCAAACGCATGAAAACACACACATGCATATGTACATTTAAGATGTGCTCATTGATAACTTCAAAAGTATACAGACATATACGCCGTTTATCTCATTTAGTCTTACCGAGAAACTACACTTGTACATTCTTCAGTCAAATGATTACTCCCGAAATAATATGAAAATAGATTTTATGGAAGAAATAAATGTTCTCAAAATAAACTCACAGAAATCCATATATATATATATATATATATATATATATATATATATATATATATAACTGTATATTGCAGTTTTTCTGTCAAATATGCCATAAACACACAAACAAAATTGAGTTTTGCCTTTTAATTGCCGTCACCTTGAGTGACTTGATATTGGTTTCATCAAACGTGAGAATGTTGAAATGAAATTAAAAACATTTGCGTAACATGAATGGAACTGGATTCGAAAGTACTTGAGAAGAAAATATTTTAAAATAAAAGTTGAATATGAATTTACCCATAAAACAAAACATCTGATACGAATATCTGAAAGATTTAATTTAAAAAAATGATAGAACTTGTTCATATTATTTAACAAAACAACATGTTTGTGGCCAGGATACCCCAAGTTCTAAGAAACAGCTAACTTGATACTGGAAATCGAAATGCCGGAAGGCCATTACTAAGTTATATAACGAGCTCAGGAGCAATCTTGTAACTTTCAACGTACATTATTCAACATTTGTCGTATTGACCATGGATAGACAGGAATGGAGAAGCAGGTGTCAAAATGTTATCAATATCTTTGAAACGGATAATATTGACCAGCTACGAGAATCAAGAGTCAGGAATATAAAATCATCAACTTGGTCTCTGGCATCGTAAGTAATGTCTTTGGCATCATCAGTCAACATTACGGCATCATTAGCAAGAACTAAGGCATCACTTGCCAGTACTAAGTCTTCACCAGTAAGGAATCACCAGCCAACACTAAGACATCATCAGCCATGTCTAATCCTTCATCAGACAGAACTAAGGAATCATCAGCCAGTGCTATGGCATCATCAATCAGTTCTGACAGCATTAAGACATCATCAAACAGGGCTAAGTCATCATCAGCCCGAAAACCAAGAGCCAATAATAATGCATCATCATCCAATACTAAAACATTACCAGCAGGAATAAGACATCGTCAGCCAGGACCTAGACATCATCATCCCGTAGTAGGCCATCACCAGGCAGCACGAAGACACCATCAGCGAGGATTAAAGCATCATTAGTCAAGATTAAGGCATTATCAGCAAGCATTATGGAATCATTATTCGGCAGTGCCATCATCAGCCAGCATTAAGAGATCATCCTCCAAAGAATCAAGACCCAGGAATAATGCATCATCATCCATGAAAATTCAGCCAGGACTAAGACAATACCAGCAGTATTAAACCCTTATCAGCCAGCACTAACGCATTATCAGCAAGGATTAAGACATTATCAGCCAGTACTAAGAAATCATCAGCCCGCTGTAAGACATCGCCAGCCTGCTCCAACACATCATCATCCAGGACTTAAAGGTCATTGGCCTGCATTAAGGCAACATCAGCCAGCAGTAAGGCATCATTAGGCAGCACTATGGCATCATCTGTCAGCATTGACAACACCAACCATCACTAAGACATCATCAGCCCGCAATAAGGCATCATCAGCCAACACGAAGGCATCACCAGCCTGGACTTAAAGATCATCGGCCGTCATTAAGGTATCATCAGCCAGGAGTAATGCATAATTAGGCAGCACTATGACATCATCAGTTAGTATTGACACCATCAACCAGCTTTAAGACATCATCAGACAGGACGAAGGCATCATCAGCCCGCAATAAAGCGTCATCATCAGTTGTAGCAGTAACTACGTCGTTTAATCCTCTCATTTGCACTACTTTTGGACGTATTCAAATAAAAGGTGCGGCTTAAATTTCGCAGCAGGCATGAACATCTAAACTTAACTCTTTGTAAACGAGAGGGTCTGTTATTAGATGTGTGTATTCACCTTTTGCAAATCGCATGAAAATTATGAATAGAGATTGTACCAACCGACGTTTTTCTTTTCATAAGAAACCAGGAGGAAAATTACCCCCGATATTAGCTTCTGTCTAATTTTGTTCTTTTTTTTTTTTTTTTTTTTTACTTTCTTTTACTTATCTTAATATATATCTTCTTAGATGTTTCGATTTTTTCTCTCTTGTTTTAAATTTCTTAGTGTTGCAATTATCTCGACCTTCATGTCTTCATTTTTTCATTAACTTACCATCCACTTGCCTTTTCTTTTTTTTTATCCTTTTGTTTCAACTTTTTCTTATCAAAATTGTTCTACCTGATTTTTCTTTTGCCTTTTCGGTCTTCATATCTTTAATTGCCTTTATTAACTTCTACTTTCTAACTTTTCCCATTCCTCTACCTTCTTTTTGTTTGCATTTTCTTCCTTTGTTTTGTTTTTTTTTTCCCAACCTGCATTTGACCTTTCTTTAGTTTCATCAGTTAATTGATTTTCTTCCCTTCTCATTTTTAAGCGATATTACTTTCATACGGAGTTTCAGCTTGTCTAAAGCTTCATTTGATTCGTCGATCCATGTTCAAGTATCAGCTAAGACAGTTATGTCTCCTTGGCACTGTTCACATTCAGAAAACCACAAGTTCATCGTTTCCCCTAATATGGCTGTAATTGTAATAGCGATTTTCCAAACGTAGCCTAGATGTGGCACAAGGGCCAAAGTAAGAGACACCTTGCGAGGATCGAACTCATTACTCAGTCATAACTGTTCAAGCGAGACAAACATACTAATCATCACACCGCCTCGAACTGCCTTGGTGGTAATTGTAATATGTGCCATGTCCTTATTGTAAACATTTATTAACATTTAATACAGCATTTAATGAACGAGCAAACTGTGTTACTGAAGCTAAGCGTATCTCCCCAAATTGACGGGTCTCAAGAAACGCGTAATTCGATTAACAGACTGGGATCAAAGTGTAGTATCTGCCTTACATTTTCTCTCAGTTGTGTGTCTGTCTTCGGATAGAGTTCAGCGAAAAAAATGCTGCCGAAGACAGTATCTCTCATTGCACTAAATAGGGGGTCAGTAGTAATTGCGATATCAGCCCAACTGACGGTTGCGGGGCCTGGCTATTTTTGGACCTGTCCCGGATCCATCAAGTCGAATTCCCCGCATTAAATTGTCCTTGTGTCACATCCAGTCAGCGTGGCGCGACAGATAAGTACTGGATGTGACATCTCATTCTAACAGTAATATGCTTATAAGGAAACATTGGATATTTATTGACCAGGGATCCAGTGCTACTCAACTGATGCTTTTCTTCAGTCCCTGACCAACGGGCTGGGATCAGAGTTAGTATCTGTCCTTGGGGTGGATAAACTACATTTTATATCTCATTTGTGTTTCTTTAGCCGGAGTGCTTCTGAAAACATTATAAAGAGGTTCCCGGTTTTGGGAAACGGCTGCCCAAGACAGTATCACTTTCATTGCACTAAAGTGTCGGGGGGTGTCAGTAGTGATCGTGATGTTAGTGCAATTGACGGTTTCGGAGTCTGGGCTATTTTTTAGCCTGGCCCGGGCGTAAGAGTTCAGGCTCTCAAATTTAAATTGATCTTGTGTCACATCCTGCTAGCGTGGGTTCGGTAAGTAAATACCAAGTGTGGTTCGCCACTTCTCAAATGCTAACAGTAATATCCTGATAAGGAAACATTGGTTATTGATTGACCGAGGAGCCAGTGTTACTCGACTGAATCTTTTATTCACTACCTAACCATCGGACTGGGATCAGTATGTAGTATCCACCATCAGGAGATTAAACTACATTTTGTCTATCAATTGTGTCTCTGCCTTCGGAGAGAGCGAGACTCATTTGTGTCTGTCTTTGTGACCTGAAAGCAACAGATTGAGCGCAAATTATTGAGCGTTGTCCGGTCTCTGGGAACAGCTGCCCGCGGCAGTACCCAGCTCATTGCATTGAATATGAGGTATCAGTATTAATATCGATGCGAGGGAAGCCAAATTTTGCGGGGTTTGGCTATTTTCGGACATGCCCCGGGTGCTGTTGATTTTTCACATTTTTTAAAGAAAACCAGTATTGCACTAGATGTGCAAGCTGGGATCTGATATGATAAATATTGGCACCAAAAAGTAGGTTCATAGCTTTTAGTAATTCTTGAGGATTTAGGTTGAAAAATTCTTTACACCATCCGCACATCCAAGACAACAGCACCTAGTATTTACAAGCTCTCTTACATCTGGATACTGACAGGCTTGACGTTGCTTAACTGATTTCAATATAATGTACGCGTAAGCTTCTTTTTTTTAATTAGTTATTTCCCTTTACAAAAATTACGTTTCGATCTGTGAACACTATAAAATAAAATTTATTTTTGACCTTAATAAAAAAAATAAAAACAAAAAGGGATCTCCTTATTCTTGTCCAATAACTCACTAGGTTCGTAGGGAGACTTTGCTTTGCATTACTTAACAAGAAACCTTTACTTGTTCCTGTTTGGACATTCTACGACATTTCCCAACCATCTCTTTCTTTGGCCGCACCTTTAAATTCCTCATTTTACCGTTCCTTGTAGAATGATAGGAATAGATAGGTTTGCCTATCATCCGGTTCACATACCTTCCCGACTTTTTTCAACAGGAACAGAGGTTTATTTTTGTTTCCTTTTTAGGACTGGATTTCCGGTTCCTTCTAAAGTCTTCTGATTTTGTGTCACCTGTCACTCCCATTGCGTCTTAATAGCACTATCACCTCTCTTGGGATGAATTGATTAAGAAAAAAATGAAAAAAAAAAAAGATCTTGGAGACGACTCGCTCCCTCTTCAATTTTATTTATTGCTTTATTTATTCCAAAAAGAAAGAGGAATAAGAATTAATTTTGGATATTCGGATATTGCTTAATATATGAAAAAAATAAAAAAATAAAATGACTCTTATAATGTATTTGTTAAAATACTATGAGTTTCATTATACGTATAATTCTTTTTCATTATATTTTATTTTCGACTTCAATTCAATTTTCAAATTGATTCAGACAAATAGAGGTTGGTTGATGAGCAAAAGTTTAGATCTTATATTTAGTTTTTAATTTTTCTTGCCTATTGATTTTCGTCGATGTTTGTAAATTTTCTTAATTAATTTGATTTTCATCATCGTATTTAATCTTTTGTTTATTCCTTTACCTCTATTTTTATTTTATTCTTTTTGTAAAGCTTTTCCCCTTAGAACATATACTTATTTGTTCTTTTTTTTACGTCCACTCTTTAATTTGTTTTCGTTTTTCTTTTCTTTTTTTCTTTTTTGTTTCATCATCGCTTGTCTATTTTATTTCATCTTATCAATGTTTTCTCCCTAGCAACTTTTCAAGATTTTCATTTCTATTCATTGTTTCTTCTTGTTTTAATGATACACTTTTTCATTTACTCCTTTTTGTTATTTTTTTTCTTTTTCAGACATTCACTTGTTCCTTGCTTTCGTCTATTCATACTTTCTTCTACTCCTCGCCAAACATTTTATCTATTCTTCTAGATAGAATTTGTCTCTGTATTTCCTTTCTGTGTTTTTTATTCTTTCTTTCTTTTTTTCCTTTTTTTTTCCTTGAAACTTTTTCATTTATTCATTTACATTTTTTAAATCATTTTATTTTCTTTGAAAAATATTTTCGTTGTGTATTTATTGATTTCAATCTTTTTTTCAGATATTTGTTTTCCTTTGCGAATAGAATTTTCTGCTTTCCCTTTGTTTATATCTCATCACTGTTGTCTTTCTTCTTTAATTTCTTCTAATTTTACTTTCCTTATATCCTTCGCACCAAAGAATTTTCTAAACTTTCTTTCATGTCAGTCTTTTCTTATTTTAGGAAGATTTTCTTTCTTTCTGTTTTCCATATTTTTCTTTTTACATCATAAAGACTATCTTTATTTTGATACTTTTTTTTTTTTTTTTTTGATGGATTGATTTCTTTCTTCTGTCATTCTTTCTTTCTGTCTTTCTTTTCTTTTGTCTTTCCTCTTTCTTTCTGTCTTTCTTTTCTTTTGTCTTTCGTCTTTCTTTCTGTCTTTCTTTTCTTCTGTCGTTCTGTCTTTCTTTTCGTCTTTCTTTCTTTTCTTTTTTCTTTCCGTCTTTTTTCTCTTTCCGTCTTTCTTTCTGTCTTTCTTTCTGTCTTTCTTTCTGTCTTTCTTTCTGTCTTTCTTTCCGTCTTCTTTCTGTCTTTCTTTCCGTCTTCTTTCTGTCTTTCTTTCCGTCTTCTTTCTGTCTTCTTTCTGTCTTTCTTTCTGTCTTTCTTTCTGTCTTTCTTTCTTTTCTTTTTTCTTTCCGTCTTCTTTCTGTCTTTTCTTTTTTCTTTCCGTCTTCTTTCTGTCTTTTCTGTCTTTCTTTTCGTCTTCTTTCTGTCTTTTCTTTTTTCTTTCCGTCTTCTTTCTGTCTTTTCTTTTTTCTTTCCGTCTTCTTTCTGTCTTTTCTTTTTTCTTTCCGTCTTCTTTCTGTCTTTTCTGTCTTTCTTTTCGTCTTCTTTCTGTCTTTTCTGTCTTTCTTTTCGTCTTCTTTCTGTCTTTTCTTTTTTCTTTCCGTCTTCTTTCTGTCTTTTCTGTCTTTCTTTTCGTCTTCTTTCTGTCTTTTCTTTTTTCTTTCCGTCTTCTTTCTGTCTTTCTTTTCGTCTTCTTTCTGTCTTTCTTCTGTCTTTCCGTCTTCTTTCTGTTTGTTTCCCAATTTTTTTTCTTTTTACATCATAAATACTAGTTCTATTTCCTTTCCTTCTTTCCTCCTCTTTTTCCTTCCTGCCTTCCCATTTCTTTCTTTCTTTCCTTCCCCTCTTTTCCGATTTCCTTCCTTCTTTCTTTCTTTCTTTCTTTCTTTTTTTCTTTCTTTCTTTCCGGACCGTTTCTTTCTTTTTGGCCCGTTTCTTTCTTTCATTTTGTCCTTCCCGTTTCTTTATTCCCATTTCTTCTTTCCTTCACATTTCTTTCTTTCTTTCTTTCTTTCTTTCCTTCCTCCCTATTTCTTTCTTTCTTTCTTTCCTTCCTCCCTTTCTTGCTTCTTTTTTCTTTCTTTCCTTCCTTCATATTTCTTTTTTTTCCTTCGTTTTTTCTTTCCTTCCTTAGTTCTTCCCAAAAGCACTCTTTCGTTTTTTAATTGAGTTTTACTTTATATCTCTTCTCATTTATTTCTTGTAACTGCTCTTTCTTTCCTTTTTTAACGACTTCGTCTCTTTCCCTTCCTTGTGCTTCTTCCTCTTTTTCTTATTTCTTTCTATAAACGTATTATTATACCTTTTCATCATGCACGCGATACATTTTTGTTTAGATCTTCCACAAAAAATCTTTCTTTATCATTTATTTATATTCATTATTTTTATTGACTGACGTTTCAATTTATTCTTGTATTTTTCGAAAACTTTTATTCTGGCCTTTCACTTCTTGAATTGTTTTTTTTTTATCTTTGTCTTTTTGCAGTTTTATTTTTTATGAAAATATGACCGACGTTATCTTTAGCTACAAACAAATAATCGATCAGATCCATTGACTGTCATCTAATTTAATTTAGGTGGCAATCAATGGATCTGATCTTAATATTGATTGCTTACATAATGGAATCAAAATCGATTCTCATTGGTATCCAGACGAGACAAATCGATTACTTTACTCATCTTTCTTTCTTCTATTTTTCCTTTAAGCTACACCTCCACCACACACCCATAGATACGAGTGGAGAAGAATGCAAATGTGAAGACATATACAGGCAAACAGATAGATAGATAGATGCAGACAGTTTTGAAACCTGTATAATTTACCTGATGTAATAGCTATCTTGGTAAGAAGTTGGAGTAGTTTAATGGTTGTCTGCTGATAAAATTCTGTCGTTCAACAGATTTCTTATTTCACATGTCTTTCTTAACTTTCGTGGAAATGATCTTCAGAAAGCCATAAATGTATGTCCTTTCCTTCCATCTATAATTAAAATAGCAGGGTAGCCCGGAATGTATAGACTTTGGTGACAACCAATTTCAGAGATGGAAAACTTTGAATTCACACCGTGGAGAAATCAACGGAAAAACTAGTTCAATTGGTATTCCTATATACGGTCTATCGCTAACGATGTAGGCTGAAATGATCTACTCTGTAACGCTCCAATAATACCTGACTCTTCGTGCTATCCTCTACTTTTATAAGAGCCAGGTCAAGCCAAGAATTGGGTACTTTTGTCATTTTGGGGCAGGAAATGCCCAGACGTTACTTACCTGTCTTGATAGTTCAAAAGCATCTCAGAGTCCTTCTTGGCGAAGAATTATTTTCCACTCTCCAACCTCTTACTCTCACTGCTGGGATGTGGCGAGTCTTTCACTGTTCTATCGCTACTTCCACGGGAATTACTCGGACGAATAACATTCCTTGCATTCACCAGATCTGATCTTCACGGCTAGGATGCGCCATACCACTTACATAATAGAAAACCGGCCACATTCCCTCTGTATACCATCAGCGAGAAGTTCCATTCAAATAGATAATCTCGCAAACCACTGCCCTGTGAAACGGACTCCCAAAATGATGCTTTCTCGATCACTACAATCTTAACCTATTCAATTAAAACGATATCTTCCCCTCTTATCCATATCAACTACCTCTTGATGTAACCCTCTGCCTCCAGTGTTCCCAGGGCTTTTACTGGGTGAATCTTACTGTTTTATATATTTAACAGTGTCAATCTTACTGATATATATATATATATATATATATATATATGAATCTTACTGTTATATATATATATATATATATATATATATATATATATATATGAATCTTACTGTTATATATATGAATCTTACTGTTATATATATATATATATATATATATATATATATATATATATGA
>OZ010590.1:39686804-39691804 GCA_963932145.1 Acanthosepion lycidas | reverse complement strand
ATATAATGTTTTAGATAATAAATGAGAACTCTGAGAGCCGCATTCAAATCCCAGTAGAATTCATTAGATTCACTTACGGAAAAATACCTTTGGGAAAGTGATGAATCGATCTCTTCCCCTCCCAGCTATGTGTTGAATAGCGGGACAAACTGGGTTTTTAGCCTTGGTTGTCAACCAGTCTACCACAGGAAGAAATGGCAACCTGCCGCGGGAAATTTTTTTCTGTCCCATTTTTTGTTTGTTTGTTTGGATTTTATGGCATATCAACCACTCTGGGTTATTTAATGCCAAATCCAGTTTGTATGAATTTTATATGCTCATGTCGAAAGATACATTATCGCTCAAGCATCTATCACGTATGACACTTAATTGACTATTATAATAGTTACTGCTCGTATAAAAAAAAAGAAAAAAAAAAGAAATGAATATATAATCGCTACCAAAAGGAAGAGGCATACCATTTGTCGAGGTGGAATGAGCCCGAAGCAAATAAGATGAAATAATAGCATATAATATAGTGGGAAATGAAATAGGTTGGTCCAAAAATGATGACGTAATAATTTCGTTTTTTGACGTATTTTTCAACGTCAAAAAACGACATTATTACGTCATTATTTTTGCACCAACCCAATATTAAGCAATGCTTACTATTGAAATGACTTTTCTGATACTGACTGAATTAGTTGGTACTTATTATTTTTTAATCATTCCCATAAAGCCAGGCAATAAAGCCACTAGGACGTAAGAGGCAACTGAATATTACAGAAAATGAGGAAAACTGCTATTAAAGCGAGATGAAAATACAATAACAAGAATTAACACGACAGAATATAACGATTGATGTATTGCAAATACGTTTTTGAAGATCAATATTGACTAGGACGCAAGAATCTCAAACTGTAGAGCAGAATCATCAGACGAGATGTGTCAGCAATATTCAAAGCATAGGACGAATGGTAGATTTATAAATATTTAAGATAGATTATAGCAAGAAAAATTGTCTAACACAACATAGTAAACTAAATTTCTTAGCTGAAGACATAGTAATGGATTCATTATAATCTTTCGACACCGTGTCAGCTGAAAACGTCTCATGGAAACTATTATTTTTTTTTCCTAAATCAAGAAAAGATTGAAAGTTAAGAGCATTGATAGACTTCAAAACAATTTCTTTAGTTATGAAAGAAGACCTATTTTCCTTTCTCCACCCTGTTTTACACAGACAACAATGCAGGTCTGTCAATATTATCATGGAAAATATTCAGGTGACCTCAATTCTTTACCTATAGAGGCTCAGATATTCGTGGTGAAGTGATGGCAGGATACTTTCACGAAGCCAAAGCATTTTCATTTCACCTGTATTCCATACACTAGAATAGTTTCACATTTAGCACATTATGGAAAATGCCTGCTTCCCTGAACTCTACAATCTTAAACTGTTATAATCAAAATAAATCATTATCTTTTTATCCTCATATTCATCTGTTCTTTATTTACATTATTCGGACTATTGTCCTCATCTTTGTCGCTGTATTTATTACAGCGTTTCGGTCGTTGTACGATCCGGCCTTCTTCAGGTGGTTTTTATGTCAAACTGAACCCTTTAATTCGCTCACTGGGGTAGACCGTTGTAGTTCCACCTGCCATGTTTAATGGATGTCAGTTGTCAGTTATCTCCTGTTAATTCCCCTCTCCAAGTTCTCCACTGCCTTAACCGGGTATTGAACTCACACTCTTCAGGTCCTGTCATTAACACCTTTATCCACTGTGTATGAATTTCTGGGTATTATAAACCTAACGTCTTCAGCCACATTTTTTTTACCAGAGCTCATATTACAATTTTTTTTTATCGCTTTTCTCTGATACTCCTTATCACTGGTTTCCATATTGTATTCATTTCTATGCTTGGTCGGCTCAGAAGATTTTTGTGACCTAGCATATGTGCTGATTCCTTAAGTTCTTGTTATGTCCTCTTTAATTTATATCACACATTAATTGCAAATATTAACTCTAACTTTACATTGTTTACATTACTCGGACTGTTGTCCTCATCATCTTCGCAATAGTTATTCTGTAACATGCGTGGTTCCAAAGCCTTGCATTAGGTAAATGGTAGTAAAAAAAAAGATCAATATACAGTAATCATTTCTCTAACCTTTGAATAGTTTAAAATTTATGACTTAAGGAAATTTTTTTTGTTTGATTTTTATGTTGCGTTTTTTTTTTTTCAAATTTGGGACTTAAAAACGTCCATTTTTTTTTTATGATTTTCACCCCAAGCAAGGCGAGAGTGCCACTAGCACGCATGGGGTTACAGAGAGTAAGAGTAAGAGTAAAGAGCTGTAATATAGGAAAGGATGAAGAGTAGGACGGGAAATAGATCAAGGCATCTGGAGATGACGATTGACATTGTATTTTAATATTTGGAGATTACATCTATCAGAGAAGCAGTTAAGTGGAACTGAGTTCCACAGACGGTAAGTGCGAGAAATGAAGCCATTGGAGTAGAAGAGACACCTACATTTAACCGTTTCGACAGTGAAATGATTGCAATATTAATTTTGAATGTTACCTTAGGCGGGCTAAGTAAAAGAGGAGGGCCTTTTTAATGACGTCGCAAAATTTAAGGTAAAAATAATGCATTTTATTGAAATGTATTTTCTTTCATTGGCTGAACTACTTATTTAGCTGCAAATATTTTTTCTTGCCGACAATTTAGAAAATATTTCTATTAATGAGATGAAATTCAAAATTCGCAGGGCCTTGTAAAATTAAACCTGATGGCTTGTTGAAAAAATATTCTATATTCTACAACCTCTTTCTGCAACATTATTGCAATTTCCAAGGTAAATGTTGAAATAAGCTACCTGTCTTCGTTCCTACAATTTGCGTATTTAATTTTAGTTGTATTTTGTGTAGGGAACAAAGATGACAAGGATTCCGTTAATAATTTATCAAGAAATAAACTACTGCGTCTCGTTCCAGCTTATCTTGGCTTTAGCAATACACATTGAGTGAGGTAAGACATTCAGAATATCACCGCTGCATATATATATATATATATATATATATATATATATATATATATATATAATAATAGTAATAATAATAATATGTTTTTGTGTGTGTGCGTCAATAAATGCAAAAGGAAAACTTATCTTAGCCGACGCGTTTCTTCCTCTGAGGGACCTTGTTAAGGCAAATGTAAAGATTTCATTTTGTGATAAGAATTTATATACGAGAGCAAATTTTTTCTCGATTTTTTTTAAAGGAAATAACACATAAATCATTCCCTATCTAAAATAATTTAAATACAAATTTACATATATATTCAGATTTTAAAAAACACAATCACCTAGTCACTTTGGTTTATTATAACTGTAACACCTCACGTCCATGGGCTTGCCTTACTTTTCCGATAACCTAATGAATATTCATGAGCGTTCGTATAAATATATTTAAATCTATAACAGTTGTGATTTTGTATATAAATAGCTGGCACAAAATAAAATCTTTATATTTGCCATGATATATTCACTCAGATAAGTTTTATTTTCCATTTATTCATATATATATATATATATATATATATATATATATATATATATATATATGGGTGTGTTTGTGTGCGTGTGATAGGATAAGAAACAAACAAGAAACGTTTATAAATCTAGCAATTTTTGGCTTTTATTAAAACTTTATCAGAAAATGAGAAGTAAAAATTATATTTTGCTTTTATCTTTTTTTTATTTTCATTATTTAAGCTGACATCACGTAAATTTGATTATCAAACAGCGTTCGTATGCATAATATGTGTGTGGACCTGTATCATAATTATAATTTATTTATACAGTATTCAGATTTTTATGTATGCATGTGTGAGTCTAATAGACAGTATTTATGTTTGAATGTTTTGTTGTTTTTCTTTTCTATAGGTTGATTTGGGCATAGTTTTAAGTCAACACCGGTCGTGGTAGTAAAGTATACGATAGTTTCTTTGGGAATGAATTTAAGAAATGTTCATAACGCGATATCGTGTTTTTGTCGTGTGTCTAGATTTGAGAAAATTTTTATCTGGATAATTATGGGCTTTTTTTAAAATTTAGGTTGTCATTGTAAATACACTTATATTGGCGAGACGTCTAGGAGTTAAAAAAAAAAACCCGTATCTGTGAACACCATGGCGACGTACGTTGGGGAACAATCTAAACATGTTCGTAATACACCGGACTAGGAATGGACATAATGCTGATTTTATGAATGACACCGCAATTAAAAAATAAATAAAAGAAACATAATTCTTTAAGTCAAAAATACTTCGTAAAGAGGCCTGATAAAATGGTACCACCTACAAGAGTAAATCAAAAATTATCTGCACTTTCGGCTTAAAATATTTTTAGGTTTGTCACACTGCCTTCTGCTCATGCCTACTTACAGTTGGTACTATTGTGGTCACGTGGTCGAAGTTTGACGTTGATCGCGCCAGATTCCGTGCTTCTGTTAAAGTGTAAACATGGCCGCTCGGCTAGCAGTGTGCACGAAGAAGGAATGACATTTTTTTTTATTTCTTAATACTTTGCTCTGATTTTAGATGGTATCTTTCGCTATCCCAACGCGCCTTCTCTTTTCCGTGTCGCATTTTCGGTCCACCGTTAATACGCTTCCCAGATATCTAACTTGTGGCATCTATTTGTTTTCGGTTCCTCCAATCAGTAGCTTGCATGCTCGGCTAATCCCTTTACTAACAACTATGCATCCAGTAATCTTGCAATTGATGCTTATTCCTTTCATCTTTCTTTCATTCACCATGTTCTGCGGGAGTTCTTGCAGTTTCCTTTCTGTGTTTGTTATCAACACTAAGGCTGCTATTAATCAGACGAACATTAAACTGTGTTTATTCTTAGTGCAGTCATTACTGCAGTTGATAAATTATATATTTGTTCCCGGGTAAGATTGTACAATATTATTCAACAAGTTCAATCAGATTCAATATGTTTGAC
>OZ010590.1:39659304-39681804 GCA_963932145.1 Acanthosepion lycidas | reverse complement strand
ACTGAGATAACTTGAAGAGGCATGTCTCTTGGAAATAGAACAATTTACCTAAAAACGCGGGAGAGTAAAACCTTGTGAATATGACAATAAATATGAGGTCACCAGCACGAACAATGTAAACAGTGTGTATAATATCTATGTTGAACTCTCCCGTCTTATACGACGTATGAGGGCCAATCAGCTCAGTTCTTAGGACTTGATTATAGTGCTGAAGGCTTGTGCAGAACCAACCACCGTTTTTGAAGGGCGGAATGCAGAGACCTGGTGCACTACGTGCCACAAGGTCTACAAACGACTCTCCGCAGGTTTTGAATTCAGAGTTGTCCTTCACCTAGGCCAGTTGCCATCGCAGGCTATAGAACCCAGTCTGTCCCCATATTTACACATAGCTGGAGGGAGAAGAGAATCCATACATTTCTCAATCTATTAGCACGTAAGTGAATGTAATGGATATTCGAATGAATTTCGATCTCGGCTCTCTTTCATATATATAGTTATTTTCTGGGCGCTGGTTAGATGTGGCACAAGGCAGGAAGTATGGACCACCGAGTGAGGAGCGAACTCACTACTCAGTCGTAATATGTTCTAGCGAAACAAGCTTGCTAACCATTACACCACGACGAGTACCTCTCTCTCTCTCTCTCTCTCTCTCTCTATATATATATATATATATATA
Organism: Acanthosepion lycidas; assembly: GCA_963932145.1. NCBI lineage: Eukaryota > Metazoa > Mollusca > Cephalopoda > Sepiida > Sepiidae > Acanthosepion > Acanthosepion lycidas. Next base: position 39,681,128 of record OZ010590.1, on the reverse strand, counting down.
TATATATATATATATATATATATATATATATATATATATATATATATATATATATATATATATATATATATATATATATATATATATATATATATATATATATATATATATATATATATATATATATATATATATGCGCCACACCTTAACGGTATTTTGTCTTAAAAACTAACGGTCGATTTTTAAGTATTTTTTTTTATCACATTTCCTCCAAACTCTTGTTCTGGGTATGACTATAAAACACATTTAACAGCAAAGAGACTCTGATCGGGAGACTGGAGATTTTTTAGGAGCGTGCAACCATCTCTTATTAGCTTTTATTTCCAAGTTCACACTGATGCTGGGTGGTAGCACCTGTTAGAGTCCAGCTAGGGGCAAATAGTGAATCTGCAAACAAACAAAAAAAGTCACTTTGAAAGTATAAAAGTACGTTTTTATAGTAAAAATACTAACAAAACATTTGTGCATAAAAATAGTTACCAAAAATACATGTTTATAGTAAAATTAACAATACATTTTATAGCAAAATGACGAACAATATTTTTTATCTGTTCTTAAAGCCACAAAAATGTATTCAAATTATTTAGATTTCAGGATTTATCTATGCATGTTGATATGGAACTAAACAAAATCAACCAGCCGAGAAAAACATTATGAAAGAACACATTCAGAATATTAATCCATATAATATCCTAAAATTTCTGAAAGAAATCAAACTGTATTCCAAAATATGACATTTTTCTTACTTCAAAGATCCCAAGAAAATTAAATTTCGCCATTAAACAATTTATCAATCAATAATCATCCTCCTATCTAAGTTTTTGACATGAGTATTGAGACAGAGTAAATATTAAAACTATAGTGAAATAATTGCTATCCTAACTTGAGCCAAATTGCTATATCTGCAATGGTGTTGAGTATCTTTTATGCGAACTTCAAGAGGAAGACATATTCTCCAATCTGCAGCCTCTTCTCCACAAAAGCATCATAGCAAGCCTATCGCTATTTCTATGGCAAATGTTCAAATGACTCCAGATGACTAATTTCCATGATAATTTTGTACGGCTTATCGACCCCTTGCAAGCGACTCATCGCCATACTGAGATGTTTTTGTTGGTTTTTTTTTTCTTTTGAGACAGCAATGATTTTAGTGATGCAAGTCTAGTTAGACTTAAACCATGACTGAAGGAAGAATAGGTGAATTGATACCTTTCTCAAGGGCAATTGTGCCTAAGTGAATATAAAAACCCAATGGGAATTGGAACTCCGTTTATACGATTAAAAATTACGACATTATCTTATATACCCCCGCGCACATCCAAGATTATAAAACGTGGTATTGCCAAGTGGTCACCCGTCTAGGTATTGACCATGCTCCCGGTTGCTTAACCTCAGTGATTGAACGGTAACTGATGTTGAAATATAATGTGGCCATTAGTCTTGATGCCATTACCTCATGCCTCCACCACGAAGTCAAATTCCCCTTGTTTCCTATGTTTTCCAATTCTAAAAAGAAGCGTCAGAAGGCTTCTTAAAACGAACTGCTTATTTGCGGAATAAATGATGTGTTGTGCCTCAACAATGCGCTCTTCCCCAGGACAATGATTAATTCTTATCAATCCACGTTATCCTCCTATGCTTCCACATATATACAATTTGATCTTTAAATCATATTACTAACCTCTTTCATAAAAATCAAGTCTTGTATTCGGCGAATTTTTAGTATCATTAAATGAAAAAAAAACCTTACATAGGTGCATATTCATACCGTTTCATGTAAGCGCTATCCGTTCTTGCTGCATTTAATGATTTTAATATATGAAAAAATGCAACCACGTATTATATGGTTTTATTGCTGTGTCCAATCGAAAGAAGATAATTGCATTTTATTTACTGGTTGCGTTTTTGTAGTTGACACAGTCTGGGATTATACTGTCGAATATATATATGGCTCGATAAATTTTCGTAATTAAAATATTGCATTTAATATCATATAGCAACCTCTTTGGATAAATCTCATCATACATACATACATATATATATATATATATATATATATATATATATATAATCATGCTTTGAGTTTAATACCAACTACTGTGAACAAAATCTTAGAGAGTTGAATTGAAGGGAGAAAACTTAAAAATCCGGAAGAGGCATGGCACGTGAAACTAGAACAATCTACACCGTGAAATTACAATCTCCAGAGTGAAGATGGAATGTACAACGTTGTGAATATGGCAAAAAAAGTTAGGACAACTGTCAGAACAATGTAAATAATTATATATGAGATGAGGTAGTGTGATTATTTACATTATTCTCATTGTTATCCTCATCTTTGTTCCCATATTCACGATGTTGTGCGCTATGGCCTTCGTCAGATGATTGAAATTTCCTGGGGTAGATTTTTTTTAATTCCACGTAATATGCCTCTTCTTGTTTCAGTTCATCATACTTCCATTCAACTCAAATCACGATTTTGTTCTCAGTAGACAGCTATTAAACACACAATTCTTTAGGTGAAGTCAACGCTTTTATCCACTGAGCAATGTGTCCTTGAGAACATCAATGTATGTATTGTTTAACTCATAAAAATAATGTCTCAGTAACTAGGGTTCATTTTGCAATTTTTATTGTTAATTATTTGAAATAAAAGAGCGATCACCGCCTCCTGTGATATGAAGTTGAAATAATAGACAGAGAACATCACTTGCAATTATGAAAACTTATGGAATCAGCACATATGCTCCGCTACAAAATCTTCTAAACCGGCCAGGCATATAAATGAATACTGTATGGGAACCAGTAATATGGAGTGCAAGAGAAAAGCAATAATAATAAAAAAAATTATAATATGAGCTCTGGTAAAAAAGAAAAAAAAAGGAAAAGTCCCCAAAACATCATACACTGATGTCCTCAAAGAGACATGGCCCAGTGAATAAAAGCTTTATTTGGATCCAGTAACTTCATCCAAGTGTTTCTGCTACTACCACATGGGGAACCTGGTGAGTTGATATAAATGTGACAAATGTAATATCCGGAAAAGGCATAATAGTAGCAACAATCTAAACAGTGTTTATATATATATATATATATATATACATATATATATATATATATATATATGATTTTATGATTAAATTTTCCTCTCGTCAAAGTATATCCTTTAGCCTAGATTAATCGAGTATAAATTTTTGACAATCCTTGCAAATGTTTCTCAAAGTATAAGTTTGATAATTGGTTTCAGTCAATGACTAAGAGCACTTTTTTTTCATTTTTGAGTGGAGATTTTTTTAACTCTTCTGTTACGGTCATCCCATTATAATTCTAGGACTGGCTTCATACTTTTTAACTGCACTATATATATATATATATATAATTATTATTATTTATTTAAAAATATGATTCCAACGCAGATACAGCGTTGGAATCATATTTTTAAATAAATAATTATATTTATGCTCTACTTTTGTATCGAATTTTTAAAAATAATAACACAAATACTAAAGAACATTGAATTATTTACCTAACGAGTACATTCCTATTTTCTATATATTCATATATATATATATATATATATATATATATATATATATATATATATATATGAGAGAGAGAGAAGATTAATACAAATGACAAATGTGATATTTCTCATATTGCTGATTGATGTGATAAACAGAACACCGACTCCAGATTTTCATAGACGAAACATTTTTTAATCGCCCGTTCTACTCGTCAGGTGTTTCCAGCAATTGATTCAAGATTTTCTTATTTTTGTTATTTTTATACTTTCAAAAATTGTATATATATATATATATATATATATATATATATATATATATATATATACACACACATATATATATATATATATATGATGTAACAGCAATAATTGTACAAATCTTGTAACAATGTGAGTATCCATCTCACAAAATGATTAATATTTTTTTTAAAAAAGTAACACTAAACTAATAGTTTCTTTTTTTCCAGGTTTTTGGATATGTCACGAGCCATCTTGACACCATCTTTCGGAAGAATGACTGTAAAAAAAACATTTGAGTTAATGAGATAGAAAAAGAACTGGTTAAAATCGTTTTGCGTCAGCCCCACTGTCTTCCCAAATGAGTAATGGTGAGAGGAAAAAGATCATTCAGGCCTTGAATAAAGGTACCAACATTCCTGCTCTGGCTCCCATCTTCAAAGTTCATTTAACAACCAGTAGAATGAACTGTAGAGAGGAAAACTGGATCAGGTGGTCGCAACAAGAAGAGAGGTCATCATTTCAACAAAGACATCAATAAAAAAAGATCCAACTCAATCCATAAGACGTTTGGCACGTAAGAGAGAAGTTTCAGCTATGCCAGCCCAAATAGCAGTGAAATAAAGGCTTGGAAATTAAGTTGGACGTGAGGCATCTTGTTACTCTGCGAAAATCATCTTGAATAAGTTGTAAAAGCATCCTGGAATAATATATATATATATATATATATATATATATATATATATATATATATAAACTTTAATTCAGCCATTCGTGAGCTACCGTTTCTTAGCTATGATTAATTAATGATAAACTTGTCCAATTTTGTTTAAGATCGATTTCATCACTATTCTTTTCTTAAGCGCGGAGAGTTAATATACATTCTAATTGCTCAGAGTAAAGCCTAATAGTGTTAAAAAGCCTATGAAAATTACAGTAAGATACCTTTCATCATTTCTATGATACACCGTTTCAAACTTTAGTCTAACAAATGTACAATTTTGCTTTAAGACCGGTTTGAATTTTTTGTTGTTATATCTTTTGTGTGTGTGTGTGTGTGTGTGTGTATGTGTGTCTAGAGGGGAATGATATGTAATTTTTTATATTCCAGAAAAATGTTTGGATTTTTTGGGTGACAACTTTTCGTCTTGTCGGAATTCATCTGAATAAACCGACGTTTCTTTTCTGGTAACTACAGACCGGCACGAAGGAAAATCGACTCTGTAATTTTAAACTTATATAGTGCGTGTTGAATAATACAATTCGGACAATTATCATTTTCTGTTTCATTTTTTTTTTTTTTTTTTATATTTTTATCACATTTGTTATTAATTATTCCACATAGTGATGATAAAATATCTGCCAAGAAAAGTTAAATGGTCGACGCAAATATACTCTGTCTGGTTTAGTAATTAAAACACTTTCCATACACTTTCGTCTTAGTAAATTGCTGTCTGCTTTAATTAAAGTAGCGTTTTCTTTTAAATTGAAATTATGATCAGGCACTTTATATTGAGCGACTAATGCATTGAGTGTGTTGTTTTGTGTTCATATAATCTTTTATTTAAATTCCCCGAAGTTTCTACTCTGTATTCTTTGTGTCGAAAAGAGTCACACGAAAAACGCTTAAACTTTTTCATTAATTTCCCGAATACATCAATCAATACCACTGTAAAATAATATTTATGAATTGCCATGTCTTTTGAGTGAGTCTATATTCAAGAAGAATTTAAAAAAAAAAAGGAAATAATTAAATTGGCTACACTTCCGCCACAAAATCTCGTAGGATGCCTTTGTAACAAATGAGTACAATCAATATCAATATATATATATATATATATATATATATATATATATATATATATATATATATATATATATATATATATATATATATATATATATATATATATATATATATATATATATAGCTTCAAGAAGATTGAATTGAGTTCTCCAAGTATTTCGTATAGAGAAAAACGATAAATTCCCTTCCTTCTCCCGGGGAACGATGACTTAGATGTAAGATATCTGCCTGATGTCAAATCAGTCGGGTTTCGATCCCGGCTTGAAACAATCTAGTCTCACTGAGGAGCTGTGATACAGCGAATCAATCTGTCTGTGGATGACACACACACACACACACACACACACATATATATATATATATATATATGCATATGCTCACGGAAATCATGTTGAGCTCGTTAGGCAAAGGGTTTTCAGCTCCTACTGCTATTAAGAATTACTCTTCAAGTAAATTTGAGTTCTCCGAGCCGCTGGCGTATTTCGTATAGAGAAAAAATTCCGCCGTACGACGATGGCCTAGAGTCGGGGTTTCGATCCCGACTTGAAGTTATCTAGGAGCTGTCATACAGCGAAACGGTGTATCTGCTGATGACATATATATATATATATACATATATATATATATATATATATAATCATCAGGAGTTAACAAAATATAATTCACAAAATAAGACAAATAATAGATTAAATACCAACATTTTATAAAGAACACATAGCATAGAACATTTTAAATTCAGAAGTCATAACAATGCAAGAGAAATAAGCCATATTACATAAAATAATTTTCTCTAAACAAAAAGTTATAGAGTAGTGTGTATATTTAATATATGTAAAAACTATTCAATACGCATACAAAACAACACGCATAAAGATTACATATGCTTTGATGTTACTTTGTAAAGATTCCAATTCTAATTTCAGCGATCTTCAATGCAACAAAATATTAACACCTTACGTAAAACACATAGTTCTGAGATCTGAGAAGTGATTGAACGAAACATAAAATAAATGTGAACTTTGGATAGTTTAAGCACAATTTCGATCACAATATACAAAATCTCATTTGAAAATGAAAAATAAATAGATCAGCCATATCGATTGAATTTATCAAAACAATATCGGTACACCCCATATATATATATATATATATATATATATATGTGTGTGTGTGTGTAAAATATTATTCCAAAATAATCGATGAGGTAATTTGTCAGTAGCCAAGTGCGTCCGAATATGTTCAAACTTTCATTTTTATAATAGGAAGAGTCATTTGTCGGCCTGTTAGTACAATAATTAATAAATGTTCATGTTATACTGTTGTAGGAATATAAGTGAAAAATATCTGAGGCCACTGATTATCTTCATTTTTTTATGTGATGGCTGGTAAAATATAATGTGGAATCCAAAATTGTTATAATGCAAAGTCTGGTAAGGTCATAGTTCAAAGTAAAGTAATATTCAAGATATATATGGTTTAATTTGGGATGGATGGATGTGCAGTATATCTTTAAAATATGACATAATTGATTTCAAGGTTTTTCTTTTGACTTTTTCAACATATTTGTGGTCTTGTATGTTTACTTGGTCAGGTGAGACTGGAAATTCCTGAAACAATTTCTACTTTCCCAAGTTAACGTACGCACCTACAAACATGTCGAAAACTCAAACGAAATCGATGTAATCCATCAACGCATATTTTTGAAGTTGTACAGAATTATGACACTTCGTGTCCTTCACATGATTTGACTGACCTTTGTGTTTTCCACATTTTTTTTTTTGATTGACCTTTCAACCACTTGATGAATGTTCATGACCGTTCTCAAATTTAAAAGCTTTGGCTTAGTTTGGTTTGGTTTGTCTATTGCTATAACAACCTCTATGGGTTATTTAATGCCGTCAAAAAAATTCCTGGTAATATTTTTTTTTATTGTAAAATTTATTGCTGTCAATAATTTTTTACAAAGTATATCTATATCTGTCTATATTTCTGAGATGAGGTATTATGTACACTATTTACATTATTCGGACTATTGTCCTCATCTTTGTCGCCATATTTATTACAACGTTTCAACAGTTGTACGCTCCGGCCTTCTTCAGGTGGTTGGAATTTCGAATTGAACCCTTTATTTCGCTCACTGGGGTTGACTGTTCTAGTAATATAAAGTATATCTGGTATTAAAACCTATTTTGACACTTTCATAGTGTTTTGACCCCAGTTTGGGAAGTTAACTATTTACCCATAGCTGAGACCCTAACAGGTGCTACCACTCGTGTCAAGGTGGACCTGAGAACACCGGCAATTAATAGGTGGTTCAACGCTCCTCAAAACTTCCTGATCCGAGGCCGTGATTTCGGTTGAAGTTTCTCGTAATACGCGGGATTGTTAAAACCTTTGAGGAACTAATGACATACTTCCTTTTGTATATAAACACTTGCCACAAAATAAACTCTACCTTTTCCTAAATAATGTAATTCAGAGGATGAATCTCGTTGCCCCGTAATAGTTTTAACTTGTGTCATTTTATTCATTTTTTTATCTTTATAAATACACTCTATCTGAAAATAACTTACATTTTAGCATGTCCATTCTCAACTTCATATCGAATTTAGTTTTTAGCAATGTTTGTTCCTTCACCATTTTTTATAATTCCTTATGGAGGCTAATTAATGTTTAATGTTTAACTCGACCCGCCTTAACTTGAAAATATAGTCCAAGCCCTTTTTCCTCACTATCTGTCGTAGAAAGTTCAATTGTTTCTAGGTACAAGTTATAAAAAAGTTTCTTAAAAACTTCCACGTTACTCATGTTATTGCCACCAACTTTCTGAAGAACTATGTCTGTTACGTGAAGAGGGTGTGCGCTTGGTGTTATGGATAGCAGTTCGGACTGAGAAATCAGAATGTCGAGTTCCAATCCAGTCGTTTTTGTTGCATTCACTTACGTTCAAGAATGAGTTAAATAGTTGGACTTGTGTCTGGAAGAATCATTGCTATTCTCAAAATATCCACTCGCGCAAAAGGAATTATACTTAATTAACTAAAATATAAATCGCTTAAAAACGCAATCAATCTTTTGGCTTAAGTATCCTCTTCCCCTGTGATAAAATTATCCCTCATTTACAGCCATATTGGATGAGTGACATTACATAGCAGTTTAGTATTTTCTGGTGTTTGTTATAACAAGTCCATATAGTGAAATTTCTTCACGGTTTACTACTTTGTATAGGCGTCCCTGTTATTTCTTTCTGTCTGCAATCTACACAGTATCATGTTTTGGGGAAAATGATTATTTGAACATTAATTAAGTCCTTTGCCAGCAAGTTTAAATTATATACACAAAGCACTTTCGATCTGTTGTAATTCCATGTCTTCTTGGTCGGTGGTTGATCCCAGTTAGTCATTGTGTTATTCAAGATCTGGCAGCTTCTCCATCTGGAAGATTGCCACATTACAAACGTTCTATCATTATATCTATCAATAACATCGTGTACTTGTAAACATTGCAAATCACAAATCATGCGTAGACTAAATATATAATCAGTATAATGTGTCATTCCACTTCGATTTAAATCTCGAATTAACTGGACATTATTTTGAGATAAGTGTTTATTTTTTTATTAAATTAATGGCCATTGCTAAGGAGCAGATGAAATTCGGAAACTGAACGGTGATTTCCAAAGAAGCAGCTCTTTCGATCATTAAGGTAATGTACACATATTCCTTGAAGCAAACGAGACCGATACGCTAAAAGACGTCCAATATGGGCTATATAGTAATAAATTGTCTCTGTCGACACTTCTGTTTGAAAATATTTCGCCAGTGAGCAAACACAGGCGATCCCATTATTGAATTAAGTGGATCACGTGACCATAGAGGAAAGGCATATATGTAGGAAGTAGCCGACGACTAGCGATCTATGTCTTTAGTCTATCCTCTATTACTACATGGATCGCTATTTCTGCTCTATCCTCTATTACTATACGGACTGCTATTATCTACTATATTCAATATAGTGGTTCTCTATTTGGATCACTATACGGATTACTGATCGAGTGAGTGTTATCGAGCAATTATTATTAGTGCGAGTCCTATTTGAAGGCGTCTGACACCAGTATTGTTCAACGGCGTACTATAGTTGTATCTGCGATTGCAAAGTCTCTTCTACAACTAGCATTACAAAAATGACAACGAGTATTCGTTGACATCACAAAAGTGGCAACGAGTGTTCGTTGACATCACAAAACTCTGCCTATCTAAGTAAGTATGGCGATCGGAATGATTGACAGTTTGGAGAAACAGATTCCCAGAATATGTCATCAATGTTAAGTATGCATGCCAATTGTGTTAATTTGCATATAACCTCTATAAAACATTTATATAGACATTTACTAAGCATAGCTTAGATATGTCCCAAAGCCGGAAGTAAGGAGAATTTAGTGAATCTAGAAATCAGTACTCGGTCGTAATTGATCTACCGTGACAAATTTCTTAACCATTATACTTATTTCCCACAGATTCAGTAATGTAAGTCAAACGATTTTCAATTTTGCGAGCGGGTTGTTGACGTTTTCCAGGAATTAGCAGGCGCCTGAGATGTTCTCAGATTGTAAAGTGCAGATTAAGAAATGCTTGTTCCTTTGTCCATGTAAGTAAACATGTTATATTCGATCTTGTATCATATTTTGTACGAGAAGGGTGCAGGAATAAATATCTGAGTTTGTCCTAACCTATACGTGAATTAAAATGCGTGTTGCTATTTTTCGTTTTCTACACCACGGATACACTTTCTCCCTATTATTTGTACGATTAGTTTTTAGCTGTACCCATTGACAAGAAGGAAGAGAAGGCTACTATTATTAATCATCTTTTAGTAATTTATTATATCGAATATAGGTACAATTCTCAATGTATACCTTTACTTGTGACCATATACCGGAATAACATTAGTATAGTCATTTTTTAAGCGTAGCACAAGCCCAAAAGTATGAGGCGCCCAGTGAGGATCAATCTCACTACTCAGTCGGAAATGTTCTAGCGAGGCAAGTTTTTTAATCATTACACAGCGTCGAGGTGCCCAAATCATTTTCTAATCGTAGTTTAGATGTACCGCAAAGCCGAAAGTGTGGGGCACCCAGTGAGGATCGAACTTAATACGTAGTCGTATATAGCTTAGGATATATCTATAATAATGTGGTTGTTTCAATGTTAAGCATTATAAATGAATTTGATCCTAGCAAAAGCCTTGAACTTGTGACCTTGCGCCAGCCCAGATTACGCGTGTTATCTGTGATGACAGCGACAAAGACAACATTTGCCACTGGAAAAAGATTTGATATTACCAAGATTATTTTCGGAGTTGATTGCTTGTGGAAGATACGCAGTAACCAGCTTGATGACGAAAGGAAATAATGTCAAATGAAAAAGTCAGCAGAAATATTGCTTATGTCATGATCAAAAGTGATATTAATCAAGCCATATTCTGAAGAAAGCCTTAAAGAATGATGGTATAATGAGCAGAATTCAGGATTCCATTCAAATCATTTTTCTTTTAATGTTTTTTTTAGTCGAGGAGTTTTGGAGAAATGGAACGCTTTATACAAATATTTACGACATTCTTCTTCAATTTTGGTATCCCTAACGACAAATTTTATTTTTCACCTTCTTGTGTTAATCATTCTTCTTGTTTCTTTTGGGGTTTTTTTTCAAGTTGTTCTTGGACTTCTTTCTTTTTCTTCATCTCTTCTTCTTGTTCTTCAATTTTTTTATTCTTTTTCTTATTCATCGTCACTTTTTCTTGTTCTTCATTTTCTTCCTCTTTTTCTTCTTCTTCATCTCTTCTTGTTTTTCCTTTTCTTGTTCGTTTTCTTCTTCTTCATCGCTTCTTCCTTTTCGTCTTGTTCTTTTTCATAGTCTTGTTCTTTTTCTTCTTCCTCATCTAATTTTCTTCTACTTAATCAGTTCTTGTTCTTATTCTTCATCTTCTTGTTCTCCCTTTTCTTCTTCTTCGTCACTGCTCCGTCTTGTTTTTCATCCTTTTCTTCTTCGTCTTCTTTTTCTTTCTTTTCCTCTAAATTTTCTTTTTTTCTTCATCATCACTTTTATATCATCATCACCGTCATCACCATCTTGTTCTTCGTCAAAATCTTCGTTTTTATCATCTTCATCTTTTTCTTTCTTCTTCATCTGCTTGTTCTTGCTGTCCGTCTTTTTTGTTTTCTTCTTCATCATCATCGTATTGTTGTTGCTTTTCTTCTTTTTCTTCTTGTTCTTCATCTTTTTTGTTCTTCGAATTCTTTTACTTGTTCTTTTCTAGTTGTTGTTTTTCTTCTACTTTTTATTGTTATTTTTTTTTTTTGTTGTTGCACTTCTTCTCCCTGGGACGTTCATTATTTTGATTTTGATTTAAAATATCTACTTTCACATCTACTTTCTTTTGATTCATCGACTTCGCGCGTTTTCTACACAATGGAATTATTTTAAAATTTCATTTGAATTTATTAAATATGCATACTTACTTTTCTTCCTCTTCCCTCATTCTTCTTTCTTTCCTCGGCCTCTTTCGAAAAAAGTTTTCTTGTTTTTGTTTTTAGGTTTACTTTATCTCTTATTCATGTTATTATCCGTTTCATTCTTTCTTTCTTTCATCTTCTTCATGAGACTACGTTCCATCCAATTTCTTTTGGCGTGTCTTTTAATTCTATTCATTTTCTTTATTTTCTTATAACACGTTTAAACATTGATTCTCAGTTTTCATGGTAAGGCAATTCTTTTACCAGTTAGCAGTGTTGGTCAGGGTACATCCTATACCAGATTTGCTGTATCTTAGATACGCCGAGATTTTTGTGGTGTTTAGCATTTACTAATTCCACAACTTGAAATTTTTTGATGGATTCATGTTTCATGTCATAACAGCTTTAATTAAATCACACGTTAAATCTCTTATCTATCCCTAGGTCCTACTACGCCATTTATTCAAAGCATTAACTTTCCATACAGAAACGGTTCCTTCTAGCTCCCCTGGCAAATAAATATGTAATTTTCCCACTCACAGAGTATTTTTTACTGGGTGATCAGTAAATGAAAATACCTATGGTATCCCGAGAATTTAGAAGTACATTTCGTTTAATTAATCCCCAAAGATCAGGTTAGCAAGCCATCTATCGGCGCGTGAAATGAAATCGTCGACTTCAATCTCGGATAGTATCCGCTGCGCTTATTTTCGCGCCAGTGTCTTTGAGATACGCGTGAATCCATTTCTTATCCCAACATCAGCGTTTACGAATTAAATAGTAGAGAAAAATGGGATGCTCTCAATTTTAACATTTTTGAAATTTGTTTTTGTCTAAACCAAATTAGAATTTAAATTAATTTAGATTAGTATTATTTTAAATATTAAATTGCATTAAAACATATTCAAGAAACGCATTCAATTAGGTTCGTTTATTAGACATTGAATTGTTTCCCTTGGCTTCCTCCATAGCTTGACGAGATTTTCGGCTAACCTGAAGAATATTTATGAGTGTTCTTAAATTTAAAAATTTTGCAAAACCAATAAATTGCTATTTTATATAAGTACTTGTTACAAAAATAAAATCCTTACACCTACTTTGATAAAGTCGCACACAGGAGAAAACACGTTGACTAACTATATATATATATATATATATATATATATATATATATATATATATATATAAGAGAGAGAAAGAGAGAGAACCCGCAACCGTTTTTGGTTGTAAAGTTGTTTTTTTTTTTTTAAAAAAAAAACAAACATTATGCTTTATTTTCGATAATTGTGCTACACGACTTTCTGGTCTCGCGGCCTTCATCAGGCAAAGCGTGAACATTTTCATATATTATTAAAAATACTTATTTTTTTCTGTTAATTTTTTTTCGATGTTGAATATTCTCGATATGAGACGTTCTCTTATTTGTGTGTTAGTGACGCAAATGTCTTTCTTGAACTGGCAGTGAAATGTTCTGCGTGAAGTGTTATAAAACAATTATGATTGGTCCGAGAAATGGTGAAGGCGTTATCGGCATTATTATCTTTTACTGACCCCTGTGTATTCTTAGATCTACTTCTATTTTCCTGTGTTTTTGTCAGCCTGCCTGTATATATGTATATTCACTCTCCCTACATACACACTGTCTTATTACGAAGAATTAGTAAAATCGTTTGTACACATACACAGATACACACACACACACACATACTTCCTATGCTGTGTAGTGTTACCGTGTGCACTTATCCTATGATATATATATATATATATATATATATATATATATATATATATATATATATCATAGGATATAGAGTGAAGAGGAAACTTTTATAAAACTAATATGCTTCGCTTTTATTATATCTTCATCACAGAATGAGATTCATATTGTCTTTTACAGATATGGTCTATCTGAATATATATATATATATATATATATATATATATATATATATATATATATATATATATGCGTGTGTGTGTGCGTACACGTGTGTGTATGCCATAACCGTAGGTTCCGTTGTATTTTAAATCAACCAACTCCGAGTAGATCACTTTTTTAACTATTCTGCTATATTATATTGTATTCATATTCTTTTTGCGATGATCGGTGATATTATGTATAGGCCTAGTCTCACGTTTATTATCGAGAATTGTGAAGTTAGCGCACCCAATATATATATATATATATATATATATATATATACATACAAAGACCAGTTTATCTTTTGGTAAGTGAAACTTTTCAAAACGATGAAAGCTTATGATTGTGTGCAATCAATAAAGACAGTGAACAACTTTGTTTCAGTTTTAATGAGATATTGATAACAGATTATTTTTTTATCGGAAAACTGAAACATCATTAAAGTGCGATCAAATATTTGACTTCTTTCCAAACAGAAATGTACAGTTTAATTATAAATGCACGTCATTTCCGCATTTTCTCTTACAGTTCACCGATTTATCTCGTACATATGAAGCAGTTTCTAACTTCAATGAGATCGATATCGAGCCATTAACGTGGGTGTTAAAATGAAATAAGATATTATAGTTTCATTTTGAGGAAAGGAAATACTGATTACATAAGCCTGGAATAAAGAAGGAAGATGAAAGAAATCAGTTCGGATTTCGTTGTTGAATCACATTGGAACAACATGTCAACATCTAAGCAAAGTCCTTAAAAGAAGGAAAGTTTTGATGGAAACAGTAAAGAATAATGAAAAACTATGAGATATCTCTCATCTTAGTTGAAAGTAATTGTTAGACAATCTCTGTAAATATAAAGAACAATTGGAACCAACAGAAATTTGTTTCTAAGGAAGGATGCTGATTATGAAACGCTTAATTAAACAAATAATATATTTAGAATCCGAATGAGACAATTGAAATTTATTGAGTACATAGATGACGGCGGTCTTGGATAATTTGACAGGTCACATTCCGTTCCAAAAGCAAAGAGTCAGGTGAATGTAATGGGTCATATACGTGACTAGAATGTGTGAATAAATGGCAGAACAAAGTTAAGAAGACCTCCCAAAGAACCAAAAGTTGCTGATGGATAATAATGGATTAATAAAAAATGCTTCATTAATCTATTAATACTGCTGTATCTAACATTATATATATATAGTTCTACGTAGAAACACCGTTTCTCATGCAATCAGCGAAGTTAAGCAACGTCGGACCTGGTCAGTACCTAGATGGGTAACCTCTTTGGAATACCAGGAGCTGTAAGCTAGGGTGTGAGTCTGGTTTATTGGATAATGACTCGGAATTTAAAATCGGAGAGCCGAGTTCAAATTACATTAGAATTCGTTATATTCACTTTTTCTCAAATAACCTTGGGAAAGTTATGAATCCACAGCTTTTTCATCCGTAACAATGGGTTAATTAGCAGAATTCGTATCAAGAATTTATTACCTCTAAAAAATAGGAAAGAAACCTCAGTGGAGCAATTTTCAATATGGAATTTCAAGATAAGCGTGCAGTTTGCGATGGTAAATTGTCACCTTCTTATATTCTTGATCTCGCACATGCGCGTTGATTGTTTTTGATTTTGTCGCCAGAACTTTATAATAGGAGGAAAAGAACACATTGACACACATTGACACGCTCTACCAGAAATTTGGAAATGGCATGCTGTACTGCTTGACATTTAACTGACAAGACATCTGTCGCTAGGAGAGCTCGATTCTAGCTGCAGAGAATTGCATATATATATATATATATATGCAATTCTCTGCATATATATATATATATATATATATATATATATATATATATATATATATATATATATATATATATGTGTGTGAATGATTATTTATTTTAACATAAATATGTTATAAAATCATTACAAAGATAGGCTTTGTGTTTCAATACTTCTGGTGTCTTATCAAGTGATAGTGTTGAATGTAGAATAAAGGCTTTAAAATGTTCAAATCAATCAAACACCCCTCGCTAGGGAAAACGCTGTTACATTAGCCGCAATGACCAATCAAAATACAGTATATAAGAATTTAAAAATCTTGACAACTAACTTTGGTTATAGAAGGAGAGGGAGGGAGAGAGACAGAAAGACGAAGAATTAATAATCATGAGAGAAAAAATGAATGAAAGACTTAGGAAAATCAAGAAAACCAAAACAGATAGAGAGAGAAAGTCAGAGGTTACATTTATACATTTTGTATATTGTTCTTATTTCATTATTTCTAAATTATTCCTAATTACTACTGGTTGCAATATAATCAAGTAGAGTGTGATTAGTATTTTGATTTTGAAATGTAGAACCAAAATTGTCATGAGACTAAAGGAATGAATTCTCACAGACAAGGAAACGTTCAATTTCCTTATTTTATGTGGAGAGCAGTCCAGGAAAAATGGGTTATTTCCGATTGAAATAGCTTTTTCCGTCAAAACGGGAGCTGTTGGAATCTGAAAAACATACAAATTAACGAAAGAATCTTGAATGAAATAATGTATGCAAAACACTACAGAATTCGGAGAAATGCCAAGGAATTTATTCGACCTGTAAAAAAAAAATCCCTTTATTCCACGGAAAAATAAAAAAGAAGCACATTATGTCAAAATAAAAATATTTATTTTGTCTTTTATGTCGATATTTTAAGAATTTATCCATAAAATGTGCTTCTTGAAAAGCAATATAATAATGGGCAACATTGCAAATAGAAACAACTGACATTAAGAAAGAAACAAACCAAAATAAAACAGGATGAACATATATTCAACAAATTACGCCGATTGGCTTCGAAAAAAAAATCCAAGCGTTAGTTTTGCAATTCAAAAAAGCTTGAATGTGATTGGATGTTTCACGATTGTGAATATTGGCTCAGGTGCACCAATTTATTCAACATTTAAAATTAAACAAATGGTGACAGATAGAATTTGTATATATATATATATATATATATATATATATATATATATATCGTTTTCCTTTATGCAATGTCGGATAGCGACAAGGAATTTTTTATAGTAAAATCTTAATAATAAAAATATATTTTCATTAACATATCAAAGATTAATATACCTCAATTTTCACCAGAGAAGTTGACATTTTCAGAAACGTACTTGTACTTGCTATAACAGTGATGGTGATTCATAAAAAGATGCCGTTTCTAATTTATTGCACGTCTCATTTAAAGAATTTACATAATATTTTCATATTCAGTTAAGCAAATAAACCACACCAATCATGGTAGAAATAAAAAATACGCTTGAAAGAAATTAATATAGTGAGTGTGTGTGTGTGTGTGTATGTATGTATGCATGTATCTATATCATATATATATATATATATATATATATTCTCACACTAACTCGATCTATACTGGAGTTGAATAAGTCTGGTGAATTTCATCGGTTGAAATAAGATTAATCCCAATATGTGGTGATTTGGGATTCCATTGGGTATTAATCTTTTGCTCTAATAATAAATACAATGACCACTTTTTGTGGATCAACTATAATATTTTATATTACTTGAATTGTATACCAACGAATGTATTACATTTACCATATATATATATATATATATATATATATATATATTGAACAATAAAAAAAATTAAAAAATTAATAAATTAAAATCTTCAGACACACTGGGTTGTAGATTAATATTCTTTTTTTTTTTATTATTATTCCATTTAGATTCCTCGACTAGTTTCGACCGAAATGGCCATCATCGGGAGGAGAAATATTTCTGCTTGCTGCTAGCACTAAACTACAGAAATGAATGTCTTGATGGAGAAAATGAACTTTTGTCTGTAGTTTTCATTTGTTTTTTTTATTTTTTTTATCTTTTTTAACATGAATGTTTTAACATTCCTTGTGATGGTAAAACAGTCTCTTTTAAGTTGTTATTTGAGATAAGAGCTGGATAGATACATGCTGCTATGAATTCTCTGGTCAGTTTGACAGTTTTATTGGACTTGGTAGGGGATGTGTCTCTGTTTAGTGTTTGTGTGTGCGTTATTTGGTTCTTAGGGAGGGAGTGAGTATGATATGTGTAAGAGTGTGTATTGCTGTGGGTGTGTGTTATCATTTGGTTCATTAGGGAGTGAGTGCGTATGATGTGTGTAAGCGTGTATATTCGTGTGGTTGAGTGTATAAGTGTGAGGCCTCCACACCTCCGTAAGCCTGTCTGTCTTGTGTGGGTGAGAAATGTGGGTAGGTTTTGATTTGTTGAGTTATATCTATATATTGTTAAATTTGTGATTTAGCCCGGCTGGATATTTTGTTTAGACGTTGTATCAACTTATTTTCATGCGACTCTAAAATCTTTCTAATGTTATCTGCTTTGAACTTTTCTATTCTCTCAATTATAGTGAATTTGGCATGGGTTTTGAAATCGTGTTTTTCCAGGCGGAAATGTTTTACTACAGGTAATAATGTTTCATGGGGAGTCGACTTAATTCGTTTACGATAATTGTTAATGTTGAAACTTGACTAATGCATGGAATAATAATGCATCACAAAATGTACTTAGAACAAAATGTATTGAAACAAGAAAGTATACACAATATTTACATATAGTCTTTTGTATATTCCTGGGAAGACCGTTCCTGGAGAATGTGTTGACTGAGTCGCAGTCGGGCAGAGTCTCTGGTTGAATCTCTCGATTCCTACCACTCTCTTCCCGGTACCAACCATATTTATATGCAAATTAAGTGGATCCTACCACAACAGTTAATTCTGTAGTGAAAGGGCCATTCAGATTTTCCTACATATTGTTTCTGGCATAGTGTGCATTCTAGGAGGTAAATTATGTTATGACTTCTACAGTTAGAATCGTGGTAGATTTTGAAAGTAGATTTAGTGACTGGGCTAGTGAATAAATTCGTGTTTTCAATATGGTTGCAACATAAACTTCTTTTGTTGTTGCATGGTTGGGAAAATCCTGTTGTTTTTGTTCTTAGTTTATTACGGATTACCTTGACCCTGAAATGTGGTTACTACCTATGATTTCTTTTAGGTTCTTAGGTCTACGATATGCAAGAAGGCCAGGTTCCTTAAACAGTTTTTTTAGGTCTGGTTTGAGATGTAGTATTTCCCAGCGACGTTTGATTATTTGGGATAGTGGAGGCAGAGTGGGGTTGAAAGTGGTTACTAGAGGGATGCGGCTAGATTTATTTTTAATCTTGTACATTAGGGTGTCTTCTCTAGGTGTGGAAATTGCTTTATTTATTTGTTCCCTGATTAGGTATTGTTTATAGCCACGTGTTGTGAATTGATGCTCCAGATTTTCAATGTGTTTCTTTAATTCTTCATTGTTGGAACATATCCTTCTGAGTCTAAGTGCTTGTGAATAGGGAAGGTTCTCTTTGAGGTGTTTAGGTTGGGAAGACTTAAAGTGTAGATAGTTGTGGGTGTCAGTGATTTTAGTGTGTAGTGCCGTTTGTAGTTTCCTGTTTTCATCTATGTAAATGCGGGTGTCTAAAAATGTCACTGATGTTGTGGATTTTTCATAGTCAAACTTAATCGAGTCGTGCACTGTGTTTAGGGTCATAAGGAATTGGGTAAGTTTGTCATCACTACCCGTGTATACAAAGAATATATCATCGATATATCTTGTATAGAATACGCAGTCACTACCAATGAATGGATAGATATGGGTCTCCTCAAATTTTCCCATGAATATTGTAGCATATGATGGAGCTGCTATGGTGCCCATGGCACAACCTCTTATTTGAAGGTAGTGTGCTCCATTGAAGTTGAAAGTATTCAATGTAAGGACATGCTCCATGAGTTTTATGATGACTTCTGTGGGGGTGTCTTGTTAGCCCTTCGATGTTTTTAATGTTTGAATAGAGTGACCTAACGTTCATAGTCACTAGAGTAGCTTTCTCAGGTACTGTTTGTATGTGATTAATTTTGTTCAGTAGATCTGTTGTGTCTCTGATGTATGATTTTACTTCCTTAGCTAGGGGTTGTATGTAATGATCTATGTATTTGGAAATTTTTGTCGTGTGGCAGTTGAACGATGAAATAACCGGCCTTCCTGGGTTGTTGCTCTTGAGTATTTTAGGAGGGAGATAGAAACGAGCAGGTGCAATATTTGTGGGTGTAAGTGCTGTGCGTGTTTCCTTGTCGATTAGATTGTTGCGAAGCATTATGTTTAGTGAGCTAGTTAATTCTTTTTGGTGTTCTGGAAGGGAATCTGTGGGTATGCTTTTATAGGTTTCTTTGTCGGCTAGCTGTTTGTTGGCCTCTTTAATGTATTCTTCGATTTCCCAGATCACTGTCCCACCCCCTTTGTCAGCCTGTGTTATGATTAGGTCATCTCTATGTGTCAGCGTATCGAGGGCTATACGTTCCCCTTCAGTAATATTGTCACGTAGCAGCTTACGTGGTGTTGTTTTCTTTATGTCATTTGCTACGGCTAGTTCAAATGTCTCTATAGTCATGTCTGTGTTTTTTTTTTGGGGGGTGTAGGTAGTGTCCTTCTCTTTTAATGTCTCAAGTATGGAAGGTGTATGATCATTTTCCCCGTAGTGGGCTTTTAACCGTATTCTTCTTCTGAAGGATTTCAGGTCCTTTGCCAAGGTGTCTTTATCAAACCTTGGGGGACTAGGGTAAAAGCTTAGTCCTTTATTTAATACCCTGACTGTATTGAGTGAAAATTTATTGTTACTCAAATTTATAACTCGCCCGTATGGGTCATGTTTGAATTTGCAAGCATGGCGAAGTTCTTTTGTAAAAGCTCGAAAGCTTGCATCATATCTCCTATTAGGGATGCTATACACCCATCCAGGTGTCCTGGTTGGGGCCTATTCCGTTTATTTTAAGGTTGAGTGTGTTTGTTACATATATATATATATATATATATATATATATATATATATATATATATATATATAAAATGTATTTTAAAGCATACAAATCCAGGTAGGTAGTGACTGCTAGTTTCATGCGTTTCACGCAATCAGCAGTTGTGGTCTGTCATTGCCTACCTGGATTTATACACTGATATATTAAGGCTCTTTCTTATAGCATCGAGCACATTTTGCACACTCTATTTAGAGCTGCTTATCTTTTCTTAAAATTTATATATATATATATATATATATATATATATATATATATATATATATATAGTACAGTTCAAAATTTTGAAGCTACTCCGATAATTAATATGGGATGAACATGAAAAGTGAAAAAAAATGAAAAAAAAGAAAGGGATCAATTACTTTGACGAAAGCAAAATTTAATTATGAAATGCTTTGTTTTCTTCTTGTCACAATAAAATGTAGAATAAAAATCTAAAGAATGCAATACAATGAACTTGTTGAGCTTGTATGCCACAAGTTCTCCAAACTACTATCCTCAGAGTTTTAATTTGTTTAAAAAGAATCCTGAAATTGTTTTGTTTATTTCTAAACTGATTAATAGCCAAGACAAAAAGGGCAGACTCTCTTAATATTTAACTCATAGTCCGAATGAGCGGTAAAAATGGATCCCTACTTTTTTCAAGGGTAGTTGTGAAGATAACGAGCTCGACAGTAATTCGAACTCTCTTCTTTCATTTCGGAATCCTAGTCGCTCTCCATTTCACCATCCGCAAATACAAACACTAATTTTGTTTCATTTGAGCAAATCCATAGATTATTATAGAGAGTGTGACATAACGCAGCTGAGTGTTGAACGAGGAAAATGAAAATATGAAATTTGAAGTCAAGACTGATTCATTTGCATTAACGAAAACAAGTAGGCTGCAAATTTAAGGCTAA
>OZ010590.1:39444304-39654304 GCA_963932145.1 Acanthosepion lycidas | reverse complement strand
TCATCAATGGCAATAACAAATCGGCCGGAAGGTGACTAAGATTAGAGCATAATGTGGCCTCAGTGATGTCCACATGAAATACATGCAAGGACACCTACCTACGCGCAGTACGGCACTACTTATAACCCGGTATTATGCATCTTTTGTTCAGAGTAGCCTCCGTAAGATTTACTAAAGTGTTCGGTATCCTTACTACCAATCGAGTGCAGCAAACAGATAAATTCCAACCCGCTACACTCATAATGAAAAATTGGAGTTACTGATCAGTCAGGTCACCAAAGTTAATTAGTTAGGATACTTAAATCATTGACACTATTAGCGCCATGGAAGAAGAAGGACTTTAAAAAAGGATATCATAATCAGGAAACAAGGGATATACTGCTAATCCTGTTCACTAAATATGGAAGTAAGTCTGGCACGGCGACAGCTGAAACGACTGAAACTACTCTTATTCCCCACAGAGGCACTATCTCCATTAAGTTCACCGAATAAAACTCTATGCACCATCTAGACCAATTAGGAATTACTAGATTAACTAGAGTTTAGCCCACCCCTTGGAATCAAAGTAATGTTAATATAATATTAGATTACTCGTTCAAGTTAAAATTAATTTTAAAAAAATGTTCAAGAAATATAAAAAATATTTATATAAAGAATAAATGAAATAATATAAGATCATTGCGAAAGAACCATTTTAATAGAGTTTGTTAAAACTGTTTGATAAGTAATATGGGGAGAAATGCGAAACTATAATGCAAAACAATCTGTCAATATATATATATATATATATATATATATATATATATAGATAGATAGTTGTTATATGAATGTGGATCGTATACAAATCGGAATCGGTGAGAATGATTGGATAATGGACAAGATTTATGAATTTATCATTTCACTTTTATTAAAGTCTCATCGGAGAATGAAATACGGAGATAGAAAGAAATGCTATAACTTATACTAACGCTATTTAACAAGTCAACTGCACGGGAATCTTGTTTAATCAATGAAAATCAAACAACTAAAAAATAAAAAAAGCATAACTTTCGTTATAACAACCGGAATAATATTTGCAACCTCTGCCAACAAGAAAAATGAGCAATTGTCTTGAGTCGTTGCTTACATATCAGGAAATTCCGCTTAGGCACATATGAGGCTGGATAAAAAAAGTAATTATTTTCAATTACCCCGCCTACCGATACATTTATGATACCCTTTTTTTTCTTTACTGCCCCTTCAACCTCTTTTTCTTCCTTCTTCACTACCTATTAGCCTATGTTCTGCGGACAATGGTTACGTCTCTGTCCAAACTATAGTGATTTTCCAAGCGTAGCTTAGATGGGACACAATGCGGAAAGTATGGGGCACCCAGTGAGGATCGAACTCACTACTCAGTCGTAATTGTTCTAGCGAGACAAGTTTGCTAACCATTACACCGCCTCGAGACGCCTTAGTAATTTTCGAAGCGTACCTTAGATGTCGCGAAAGGACGAAAGTAGTTGGCACCCAGTGAGGATCGAGCTCACTATTTAGCTGTAATTGTTCTAGCGAGACAAGCTTGCTAACCATTACACCGCCTCGAGGTGCACTCTTTGACCAAAATATATATATCCTTTTACTCTCGTCATAAAGTAGAGCTGTATTTAAAATAAACATCATTTTGATAAAATTGATGTTTTACTTATCTGTATCCAATAATAATGTATGTAATATAAACATATTTGTATGATATTATAAACTACAAACATAGCGTATGTGCATCCTTTCCAGTGTTTAGTTTATACGATGTTTAGTCGATCAAGACTGTCATCAATGGTTTCCAGAGCGATACTAACGATACTTTTATGATTCTCTTTTACTTTTTAACTTATTTGACTAACAGATGGAATAAGGAGAAGACGGAAAAGAGGCTAGTCTCTTGTAATTTGGTCACTCAAAAAAGAAACTCGTATGATACGCGTGATATATGATAAAATCATTCTTTATGAGTGAAAATTTGTTGGTCGCACGAGACGCGAGATCGCGCATTAGATGAGTATATACGGTATATATTTACATTTTTTAAATACCGAACACACAGCCCAAAAGTCATCGCTTAGTTTTAAAAAAGTTTCAGCAAATAAAATAAAAAAAAATCTAAAATCAATCTTTTGCTACACTTCGGGAAATAGTTTTCTTCGTTTCACTAAACAAAAGGGAGATAACTGCTGCTCACTCCGCCTGAGTTATTGAGAAGATGAAACGCGTTGCTGAAAGGGATGTGCACATGTGGCGGTTTAGAAATTATATCTTTTCTTTGCACCTGCGTTGTGATTACTGACGGTTACTAATTTTCAATTCCCCGTCGTGCCTCAAACTATACATTTTTTTTCCAGAGAAACATATTCAGATTAAAACATTCTATTTTTTTTTAAAGCATTCCTTCTTAGATTCAATCTAAATTGGAGATACGGGCAAAATCCTGTAACGTTACTCATTTAATGCAAGCAAAACATTTTATTCGCATTTAATATTTGTGTTTCTATCAAAAGATTCTACAACTAAAACTCCTGAGGTTTGACCTTCTTTTTACTCAAGCCAATATGTCGGCTATAATTTTTATTCGAATTTATTTTTTTCTGTCAATTTATTCGACAGGTACAAAGCCTAACGTCAAACGTTTTTGTTATCCAATTTATAATGAAACCCTTTTATTCACATATTCTTTTGTTGTTTTCTCTCTTTCTGTCCATGTGTCGTAATTGTGAATAAGGCCAAACAGTTCAGATGTTGATAGTGAATTTAGTTGCACATTTTATTCCTTTGGGGGTTTGTTCAGGTTCCATGGTTATTTCGACAAAACGGGTTATCATCTTGTTCAAAAGCATTTCGAAACACTTAAATGTGCAAAACGGGTAATATAAAGCAACAACATGTCATTATAGTGATGCGCGAATCTGAAGGAATAGAAAGATGCGACTTGTGTGCAAGGTATGGTTTCTTCTTCTTGAAACCATTTGCTGAAAGGTTCGGACAAAGCAGAAAGGAAAAACAATAATATCTTAAGAAGGATGTAATTTCGTACTCCTAACATTTCAATAAGGAGGCTACAATAACGCATGTTTCAAAAAAAGAGCTTTTTTTTAAACTTAGCAATATGAAGAGAAGGAGGCACCGTGGAGTAATGTATAGCGTTTTGGATTGAAGAATCTGAGAGCCGAGATCGAATCCCAGTTGAATCCATTACATTCACTTATATGCTAATATCCTTGATAAAGTTATGAATCCTCTTCTTCTCTCCAGCTATGGGTAAACAGCAGGACAGACTGGGTTCTATAGCCTTTTAACTGGTCTACTGCAGAAAAAAATGGCAAACTACTGCGGGAAAAATTTCCCTCGTCATTCATGTATCGAAAGATACATGATCGCTTAAGCATATATCACTTATTGCACATAACTTACTGAACATGAAGAGGAAAAATG
This sequence comes from Acanthosepion lycidas, assembly GCA_963932145.1. Lineage (NCBI taxonomy): Eukaryota > Metazoa > Mollusca > Cephalopoda > Sepiida > Sepiidae > Acanthosepion > Acanthosepion lycidas. Next base: position 39,650,839 of record OZ010590.1, on the reverse strand, counting down.
GAAATAAGTGATATTAGAAGCTCTGTAAATCTTTTGGATAATGGAAGGGTGGAGTATAAAAGGTCAAGCGTTAAGTCATGGTAGCTTCTTAGAAAAATATTTTATAATCAATCTCACTGCAAGCAAATCTGGGTATTAGAAAATATGAGAAAAAAGTTCTATTAAGGACAATAAAAGAACAAGATTTAAGTCTACCTTTCGTGCAAGCTTAGAATATAGTTCCCCTATTTTCCTGGCGCTCTTTGATAAGATCCAAAGAAGAATCAGCAATATTATTGGTCCTGATCTGGCGGCACGATTTTAGTCACTTTTCAAACGCCGTAACGTTGCCTCTATAGGCCTTTTTATAAATACTTTCATGATATTTGTTCAAATGAGCTCTTTGCTATGATGCCTAGACTCTATGAATTTAAGCGCAACAGAAGACTTGCGGTGAGATGCCATCAATTTACAGTTGATCTAACTAGATATAGCCGTAACTTCTATGCTAAAGATTTCCTATCCCGCACTTCTCGTTGGTGAAACTCCCTCCCAGCTGCATGCTTTCGAAACAGCTTTAATCTGAAAAAAATTAAATGTAATGTCAATCACTATCTACTGTCCTCCTAAGTATTCTTTTCTCTTTTTTCTCATTTTTAACGTTGCTTTTTCTAATTCCTTCGCACTAGTGGCTGTACAGCGTTGTTTCGGGGGATTTAAAAAAAAGACAGGCGATAACGATTGAAGTCAAAGTTGAGTGCAAAGCAAGAAGCCAGAGGAGAGTTCCACAAGTGTGGTGTTAGCATAGAACTTACGGTCGAATCTAGCCATTTTATCTGTAAAATAATTAGCCCATGTTAGGAATCTAGTGGAACGTTTAAATTAATAAAATCTTGATATCATAGCGGAAAATTCATCAAAACAATTACCATCAAAGTATTTGTAGAAAAGGCACAGAGAAGCTACGTTAAGGAGATCGGAACAGGTCTGAAGGTGAGATGCAAAGTCAGGGCCAATAACATTGCAGATTCTTCTTTGGAATTTATCAAGAATCCCTAAATATGCAGCAAGAGAACCAAACCAGATGTGACAACAATATTCAAAGCAAGGACGAAGGGAAGACACACACACACACACACATATATATATATATATATATATATATATATATATATATATATATATATATATATATATAATTATTTATTTTTAAAAAAAATTATAACATACATATGTTATAAAATAACTACAAAAATAGTCATTTTGTTTCAACACACTCGGTGTCTTATCAAGTGATGACGTTGAATGTAAAATAAATGGTTTTAAAAGTTTCAAATTAATTAACAATCCTTCCGAAGTGTGTGTGTGTGAAAATTACCCGACGATACAGAATTGACCAAACAGAATTGGATACATTCTTAGCTGCAGACTTAGCACTTGATTGAATATACTTTCCACTTCTTATCAGCGGAAAACGTTGGTCCGAGAAGGCGAAATGGGCCATCTCCTTGACGTTAGCATCATCTACGCTGATTGAAGTTAAAAACCGTTCTTTCAGATGATTGAAACAGAGCAGTTTCGTTTTTGACGAAAGAAGATAAGAGGAAAATTATTCAACTGAGAAAATCGATTAAATAACTAATAATTCAAATCTCAAACTGTGATCATCGAACTTCTTGTGACTTTTAAAAATAATTCTGCAGTGTTATATCTTTGAAGTCATGTTGATATTCGATCTTTATTTTAATCTATCTGTGGTTAAATATACACGGTGGTCCGAAAGTCTTACTGCCCTTAGATAATATGATTTTTCTATTTCAACGCTCAAGGAGAGAGATTCACATGAGCGATACCAGAACATCCATCATTTGAAGGACACTTTTCGGAGAGCCTTTACAACAATCAACAAAGCACAGCTTCGTAAAATGTCACGATGTACATGACGCCGCATCGTTTTGTGACACGAAAATGATGGTGTTTATAGAGACTTTCCCGGTGTGTGGACAGCGTCACTAAAATTGAATAAACTGAATCCAGTACATGTGCTTTGTATTACTGTATTACTTGTTCTTCTATTGTTCTCATTACTTTTTGGGGGAGAGGGGACAAAACTTTCGGACTTCAGGTTGCAAAATAATACAAAATAATATATGAAAATGAAAATACTAATTCAAATAATTAAACCTGTAATACAATATTTCATTTCAGAAATACAGGTAACACACGGTGGGATAGAACACTCTGTCTTAAATAAATATAAAGACAAGGTAAGGGTTAATTCACTAAGTAACTAATGAAAAAATACATTTCCTTTCATATTTGTATAATTTAGACGATATCCTTAATGTGTACGCTTCTCATAATAATTTCAAGACTTCAATATCTCTCTCTCTCTCTCTCTCTACCCACCTACCTACCTAAAAAACTATAAAAATATATCTAAATTGGAAACGGTTTTAAATGCTTTTATAAATCAGATATATTATGGGCACTATTCTTTTACGAAAAAAGAATGGCGATCAATAATGATGTTTAGCAACAATTGATTTTCATTTTTTTTTATTTTCAATATAAAACGTATAATGTTTTAAATCTTAAAATCCTGTCTTAATTTTTAAAGGTTAGATGATGTTGCTATTAAGTAAAATCTATATTTCTTAATCATAAATGACACAGCTTATTACAATTTAACGACCCCCAATATTTTAAAAGAATTTTGAATTTTTTTTTATTGTATGTGTATAAACAAGCTGATTTTTGTTAACACAGGTGTTCATACACGACATTATCAGAAAATAAGAAAGCCAAAGTACATAAAATTCAGAAAAACATTAGATCACGGAGAATGTTTTCCAATTTTGTTAAGATTATTGGGTAGTTAAAAATTATACAAGACAAGCACTGACGTTATATTCCGCAAGAAATATTTACAGATGCTTCCACCGTACAAAAAATTCGAACTTCCCTCTATCAGTCAAACTGTCAAAACGTTAAAGAAACAGTTACCGCCGAGTTAAAAACGCATTTCGTCGATATTTTAAGATTAAATATTTGTTTTAAATCACATTAATGAAACAGTTAATCGGCTAATATTCGCCAAACAAAGTTTCAGAAATTAATATTTTACATTTAAATATTTGTTTCATAAAGAGAATTACATCGTGATGATTCGTGGATAAAAATGGCGCTAAAATCAGCGATTGTAGCAGTTACAAAACGAAAACTACTTCCAGTCAATTTACGTTAGTTTCCAAATACAGTGGGCAATGTTAAATTTTTATTCACCTTTGATTACAGTAGTTTTGTCATGTATAATAATGCATCTTCTTTTCTTTTTTTCAGAAAATATCGTGTTAGTATCAAGCTAATCTCATCTACGAACAATAGTTGACTTATATCTTACAATAAAGTAAGGAAATTAGTGAATTTCAACAAGGACAAATAATACGATGGCATCAGTGTGGCAACTCAAATAGAGAAATTGCTGGGTTTTTCCAGGTTAATCATAAAACGGTTAATAATATTGCCAAGAAATTTAATGAAGTAGGCCATTGTCGCGTGGGACAAACTGCAGGAAGATCAAGCATCGGGTCTGAGCGGCTAAACTAGTCTCATAAGTTTGTATTTGTTTCTGTTTCTAGATTCACACTTTTGGCTAACAATACACCTACAAAGGAACAGGACATTGTCTTCAGAGTTTTGATTGTCATACGCCGTTTAGTTGACTGTCTAAGGTACGCACGCATAACATACGGGCACACACACACACACACAAACGCACACACACACGCGCGCGCACAGACGCTCACGCACATAATCACGCATATATATGTGTCTGTGAGGTGATATGATCTAAATATTGCCTTTTAGCATGAAACAGACTGCCACAGGTTTGGTGCTAACCGCAGTATCGACTTTTATATTTACAAAAGCTCTTTCAATTATGATCTTTTATCCATAAATATAGCATATATATATATATATATATATATATATTTGTGTGTATGTTGTGACCAAGTAATAGTTAAGAAATAACAAAACAAGCGGTCGCAGAAAAACTATGATCTTTTATCCATAAATATATATATATATATATATATATATATATATATATATGTGTGTGTGTGTGTGTGTCTGTTTTGTGACCAAGTAATGGTTAAAAAATAACAAAACAAGCGGTCGCAGACAAATACTGTATTGAGCAGTAAATACAACAGAATTGTGTTACACGATATGCCAGTGTAGGTCGGCTGCCCAGCGTTCAGTCTATATCACTGTTGATATTTAGTAGACCCCACACGAGGGTACATGTGGCAGAAGCCCGTAGGCGTGGCCGAAATATCCCCGTAGAAACTGCATAAACGGGTTCGGCTCTGTCTGCCTGCCCGGACGAGAATCTGCCCTTCGGCACAGACTCCTCCGGGTTTCTCTCTGCCCAAGGCAGAGAGTTCGACAGGAGCTGCGAACAGTATCAGTTGAACAGTCTATATCATTGTTCTTCTGAGGCTTACTTTTCCTACTAACTTTATAGTAAGCCTCATTAGAGGGAGCATACCACAACAGTGTGTGTGTGCGCGCGTGCGCGCATGCGTGTGCGTATTTTAATCTGTATCACCCAAAGCAGAACAGTACAACCACTAGTGGGCAAGGGACTACAGGGCGTGAAGGAATTATAAACAGAAACATTAATAATGAACGGAAAGAGACAAAAGTAATCATGGCGACAGTAGATAGCGATTGATATTTCATTTCATCTATTACAGATTAAATTTGACTGGAAAACATGAGGCCGGAAGATACTTCCACTAGCGCTGAGTGCGGGATAAGAAATTGTTAGCATAGAAGTTATGGATACATCAAGCTAGCTCAACTGTAAATTGATGAGATCTCGCTGATTGTGTAGTATTTCGCTTACATTCACACAGAGAATGTAGCAGAGAAGAACTCATCCGAACAATTATATGAAAATATTTATAAAAATAGGACGGAGAGGAAACTTTATAATGGTGAGCAAGTGACTGAAGCCGAACAGCCAGTTCAGGACCAATAATATTTTCTTATTCTTCTTCGGAACATTTAATATGAAAATATTTATAAAAATAGAACAGAGAGGAAACTTTATGAGGTGAGCAAGTGACTGAAGCCGAACAGCCAGATTAGGACCAATAATATTTCTGATTCTTCTTCGGAACTTACCAACCGACTTTCTTTAAGAGCTGATCTAAGAATGACGTTTTTCTACCTCATGTCGACTGATAATAATTATATATATATATATATATATATATATATATATATATATATAAGCAAATATATGGATATAGATCCGACAACGTGACCATGTTTAAACGGAACGCTGATCATATAAAACTTTCAGTTATCTGTTTGGATAAGTCTTGTTCTTATTTCCATCGTCTTTATCATGTTGAATTGATAATGTTTAGATGGTTTATTAGACCGAAACGTGCGACGTTGATATATTAACATTAAAACAGCATAATTGTATATAAGGATTTTTGTTTGTTTTTTCCGTATATTTTTCTTCATATATATATATATATATATATATATATATATATAGCGTAGTCGGAAAGTTTAACAATTTAGCAGTTGGTAATTGCAAATGAGACGTAGAACCAGCTAAGTAATTTAATTCCTTTCAATGAGGCAGCAAGGTGAAACAAATAGCACTTTTGTTAGCGATCGGTCAGATTCAGGCCAATCGAAGCAGAAAAAAAGTAGTGACCTTTGGTAAGAGGCCAATGCATTCCTGATTAAGGTTAATTTTAAAGAAGCATTGGGTTAACAATATATCATTAACTGAAACTTTCACTCGAACCTTTCGGAGCTCAGCGATTCAAGACAAGAAGTAAACTTGTTGATTTAGTGGAAGTTAGAATATTTTATTTAATAAATATGGTAAAGCTTAGTATATATATATATATATATATATATATATATATATGGGAGGGGGATGTTTGTATCAGGGATAAAACGCATGTAAATATAAAAGTGAACATTCAAGTCAACATGTAGGGGCGACAGACTGTTTCATGTTAGTCGCAATCATCAGGCCTGAAACAGTCTGTCGCCTCTAAATGTTGACTTGAATGTTCACTTTATATATATTGTGTATATTTAGGCAGCAATTTTTCATTGATGCAGGTTTCATTAAATATTATAGACAAGTTGTGTCTATTTATTTTAAATAAGTTTCTTTCATATTGCTGAAAAGCTTAATAGCATTATCATTGAACGACGAAAGGAAATCACCATATTGATACATGTTTAAATCCGATCTAAGCTTTCGACTTACATTAGCCATTATCAAAGATGACAATTACATTTCAATATATCAAACAATACACGGACGAAACGATAATGATTTTTGTTGCATTTGAATGATAACTCTGAAATTTTTAGGCATTTGAAACAACATGCCTGGCTGCGTACACAATTCCGGAAAATCCTGGTTGAAAACATAATTATACTTAAACATGAAAACAATAAACAAAAACTAAAAATTCTTGAAGCTATTTACATAAAACAGTTGAAACCTCACTTGAACAAAATAAACTACGAAATCTCTACAAATATTCTTAAATGCCTATAATTGATAACTGAAGCAAATAATTTATACCAACGGCTTCCCGTACTTAATACTTCTAGTTTTCACTCTCGCTTTGTCATGTGTGACGTCACGAGCTGCGATGCGATTTTCGCTTCTGCGTCTCGAATACACGAGATTTTTGTTGCTTTGAAAAATGTTCATGCAACAAAAACAGATAATAATGTTATTAAGCTTATCGGACAATATAAAACGTACTTAATTAAAAAAAATAGATACAACTTGTCTATATTATTTCATGAAATTATATATATATATATATATATATATAAAATTTCATGAAATAATATATATATATATATATATATATATATATATAAAATTTCATGAAATATATATATATATATTTAAGGCAACATATATTCATTTAAATATGTTTCGTTGAATAATATATTTATAGTATGTCTCATTATTTCATATTGATCCTTTCTCGTTCCCTAATCAGATCCTTGATGTTAACATAGTATTCATAAGTAAGGAATTAACCTTCACGACGAAATGCATTTTTTATGTCATTTACAATGAGTTTGTCTTTGTAATTTACCTGTGAAGATGATTCTGGAGGAGAGCGAAAGCCCTTGCTTAGAAAAAAACTATGGGGCATTTCTTTGACGAATTCCATCTTAATATCAAGAGACTGATTAGAGAAATGGAATGGATCTTGTTGGGGTTAATTTATCCTGCGTAAAATATCGGTGAATTTGCTGCATCACCCGATGTACGAATTTCCACACTTTGAGGAAAGAATTCTTTGCCAGGTAATTCTATTTGACTTTTACTACTATCCCTTCATTTATTCCTCTTCTTTTTCCTTTCCTTTATACATGCATTCTCTATTTCGTGTTTTAAAAAGAACTTTATAATCTATTATTTGTCTTTCTTACTCTTCTTCTTTCTTCTCTTCTCTTTCGATTTCCTTTCATCCTTTTAATCTAGCATATCAATCCAAAGAAATTGTCTCCAATTATTAAGAACGTTCTGTCTGAAGAGATGAATATGTAGAAATATTCACGAAATAAATTATAACCGAAACGCATCATTAATGTTTTCTTCCTCATTTATTATTATTATTATTATTATTATTATTATTATTATTATCTGTAGTTTACATTAATTTCTCTCTAGATTAATACCCCCCCTGGAAATATTCCTACCAGTGGCCAATTGTTAATATATATATATATATATATATATATATATATATATATATATATATATATATATATATATATATATATATGTTTGTGTGTGTGTATATATATATATATATGTATATGTATGTATGTATATATATAAATTCTTATGTCACAAAATATACTTATATCTGTCACAAAATATACCTATATCTGAGAAGAAGGTCTGTTTAATTATCAAAGATGATATTTATTTATTTTAGTATATCGCTTTGAATATTCTAGAAATCTTACTAGAGAAGTTTGTGCGCTCACCGGCTTCTGACGCTAGGGACGCAGGTTCAAATCCTGCTGGAGAGCACATATTTTTCTTTAATAAGTTTTTTGGATGTCAGAAAGTAAATAGATATACTATTTAATATTTTATTTAAATATGGGTATCCAAACATATTATGTGGCATAATGTATAGCGATCATAATTGAAAGTCTTGCAGAATATTTCGTATTGTACGAATATAAAGCGGTCGATCATTGTCAAGTTCGATGAATATATCGCCATCCTATTGATATTTATTTATTAATCCGAAAGATTGTATTATTTAAACGTTAATCTGCAGGGAATGTGGGTGTAAGCAGCATAGAATCCTACGACAAAGCGCGTATTTTTAATAGGCGAAAATTATTGCAATATAACCGTTTCATTGGGAAAAAGATAGAAGTGTTGAATAACTTACTGAATGCAAGAATACCAAGACGTTTGCTTCAGTTGACGTCATACAAGACTTACAGGTGGGCTACCTGTAAAAGTCAAGCGCTGAGCTATCATGCCACAAAGAAGAATAACAGATGTAAATTGGTAAGTCGATTTTCGCTCGTGTTCGTAACATTCATTTTTGCACAAAAAAAAAACATGTCGGAAAGGTATGCATCTATTTCCTCTCCCTACAGCTATGTGTTAATTAGCAGGATAGATCTCTAACCTTTGATGGAAACTTAGCACGGGAAATGGTAACTGAATCAAAACTGTTTCATAGGCATCCCGAGGATCATTTTATACAGTCACTGAAAATATTGGGTAATCCTCAATTAACCGCGAAGAAGTGTGTCGGGTTCTATTATGTCGATTGAGATTTAATAAATAAAATTACAATTCCTTCTACTAGCACTGAAGGCGAACCTGCCTTGTAAATTTTGGAAAGCCATATTTGGTTGCCGAATGTACACGCGAAGATATTTTTTTTGTCGGACGTGCAAACGATTATTACTTGGAAGAAGGCAGAAAATTCTCTCATCAGTGAACGCAAAAAAAAAAAATAATAATATCATGGGATTTCCGAAGTTTCAAATTGGTGTCAACAGAGTTTTATGGCCTAGCAGAAATCTGGATGGATGCACGCAAGCCTGTACTGTTGTTGCTATTAAATGATTCCCAACAGTCCATATTGCCACTCCTAGCGTCACAATTTCTCTGAATGCCGATTTCCGCTACATTCTTCAGAATGGATTCATGTTGGCGAACCTCTGCACTACATAGTCGTCTAGAAGATGGTCTTCCAGTATATATATATATATATATATATATATATATATATATATATTCATTTCATATGAAACGCAGCCAACGGGAATCGCATGAAACTGAAACGCGTATAATATGATGCTTATCTTGAAAATTTCCATTAGTTGATTTGTTTCTAAGAGAAGTTAATCAAACAGCTTGCTATAAATTCTAAGTGTGATTCATTCGTTTTAAAGACATGTAACATTTGTATAAAGACTCATAATTTTCGTTTTTTTTTTAATATTTTATACTTGTATACATTTTTGACATAAAAACACTCCAACGAGTGCTCAGGATCGCCTCGTCAGTGATGTTATGACTTGGGGGTCATCATACTGGTTCACTCAAGAGACCCTACCGAAACAGTACTATTCCGGTAGACGAATCTGAAGCGAAATAATGATACGCCAAGCACACAACAAATGCACGCGTTAAATAAATGCCATTGCTGACCAATCTTTAACGACTTACGACACTTCCTCCTCAGCCAAAGTCGATACAAAAAAAGAAAAGGCAGCATGCTCGTCTTTTCTTCTTTTTCTTCCATCTTAGGTTGACCACGCTGAACGATCCACATTCTCAACGAACAATTTGACATAACAGGTAAGTAATGACAAGAAAAGTTTCCTTTCATATGAATTTTTAAAATTACTTGAAGAATACAGACATACTGTCAAAATATTGTCAAACATTATCAAAAACTCTATATTTTCATTTTCTTTTCTCAAATCGTGATCTTCTCTAAGTATTGGAAGATTTACGCCAGACATTTTGTTTCTTATTATTATTTACTTTGATTTCTGTTGTATATAGATTTCGTTCTGGTTTCCATCCAGAGAGCTTTCGTCAGAAATGGCTTCTTGACACTTTCCACTGATCGTTTTTGTAATAAAAAAAAAGCCTATGATCACAAAAATTTTACATAAAATTCTTCTTTTTCTTCTTCTTATTAGCATTGCTTATGTTATTTTTCCTGCTTTGCCTCGTGTAAAGCCGAATCAAACCTATGGTCCTTAGGACATTAAAGAGAATTTTCATTTAATTGATAGCACTTTTTTAGTCTATGGGATGTTCCCAGTTGGGTGATCTTCTAGGAAACTTGTATGTTACCTGGGATATTTTCATAAAATTGTCCATCTCTTTTCTCGCGAGACATAGAGTTCCGATTACTATTGCTACAGTTGCAGTCTTCATTTCGCACATCCTGTTAATCTCGATATCCAGGTCCTTGTATTTGATAATTTTCATGCGGCTGTTTCTCTCAGATGGTACTGCTATCTCAGTAATCATAAACTTCCTGAATTTCTTGTCTTTTGTAATAGTATCTGGTCTGTTGTCTTTTATTTCCCTGTCAGTTTGAATTGGCATGGCCCATCGTTATTTTGGGAAACTGTGCCTGGATGGTTCTCATACCATCACCCAGTGGTTTTGATTTTGTTATTATTATTATTATTATTATTATTATTATTATTTCCTTTGATTTCTGATCTGTTCTCATTTCTTTCCGGGTCCCGTCCAGAGACCTAAGATCAGAAAAGGCTATCATGGCATTTTCCACTGAGCAATTTAAAAAAAAATCACACATATTTTACATAGATAAAGCCTTTCGTAATGTGTAGCCTGCATTCATGAGAACATTTTTTTTTATTGCTTTAAGATATGGGCTATGAAGAATCCCTTCAATGAGTCTATTGGAATATTTTCCAATAACTCCGACGGCAACAGCTACAACAGGAGATGTTGATGTTCTCGTATGTCACAGTTTTTTAGATGTCGAATACAAGCTACTTGTATTTTGATAGCGTTTTGAAGATAATCAACGATACACTGCAGGCAGCAGGGACTGCCATATCAATAAGGAGGCACTTTTTGTGTTTTCGGTCTCTAATCACGACTTCAGGGCCATTAGATTTGAGTGTTCTGTCTGTGTGTGATGCGAAATCCCATAAAATTGTTACAGATCCTATCTACGTAACCAAGTCTGGGTGGTTTTCAGTTCCCTTTCTGTAGAAGTTACAGATTTTCTATGCAGATATTAGCCACTCTGTCATGCCGGGTTTTGTATTCAGTGTCTATCAATACCATACATCATCATCATTATCATTATTGTATATTGCATCCATATAATGGGTCATTAAGATTTTCTTCCTGATTCATTATTATTATTATTATTATTATTATTATTATTATTATTACACTTCTTCTTCTTGTTTTTCTTTCCGTTTCGTCCGGACATCTTGCATTAAGAGTGTGCTCCTACATCTTTAGGTAGATAACACCATTCGCAGCATATATTGAGTGGCAAATGATGCGAAACTAGGGTTTATTCCGATTTTTCTAATGTAATATAAGATATAGGTCCCAATGCTCCAGGACAACTGGAGGAACGGTTGTCTGAACAACCCATGTTCTGGCAAGTTATTATTATAGTTTATTCTCCCGTAAGATTTTTTCGTTGCCATCTGGAGAAAAAACAAACTAAGATTATACCCATTTGACATAGATAATGCTTTTCTTAATGAGTGAGCTGTACTTGTGAGCATAATTTTTCTTTAAGTCGTGCGCTACAAGTAATCCTTTCATTGAAACTATCGGAACAGTTTCCAATCAGTCCGTTGGCTCCAACTACAACTGGACTTATTGATATTCTCATGTACTATATTTTTAAGATTTCTTCTTCAAGATTCTTGTATTTTCATAGTTTTTGAAGATATTCAAAGATATATTACTACAGGGACTGCCGCGTCAATAAGAAAGGACATACTGTTTTTGATCGACGTCTGACCGATTAACTTTGATTGTTCTGTCTACGATTGTAAAGTCCCATAAAATTATCACAGGTCCTATTATTATTATTATTATTATTATTATTATTATTATTATTATTATTATTATTATTTCTATTTCCTTTGATATTTGGCGTTTACACATTTCTTTCGGGACCTAAGGTTAGAAATGGTATCATAACACTTTCCACTGAAAAAAAAAAATAGATAAAGCCCTTCGTAAAGTGTGGGCTGTACTTGTGAGAACAATTTTTTTTTTTTTATTTGAGGCATGGACTTCCAGAAATCCCTTCAATTAGTCTACTGCAATCTTTCCCAACCAATCCTAGGGCTCTAACTACAACAGGGATTGTTGATGTTCCCATATGCCACATTTTTGAGATTATCATTATTATTATTATTAGTCTATGTATTTTGCGATACATTTGACAGTGAACTCCATCAGTTTATAAAGTTGACGTTATTTTACACACACACACATCTATCTATCTATCTCTTTATATATATATATATATATATAAGTGAGCATTGAGATCAGTACCTGGTGGTGAAAGTTCTTGTTTCATGCTTAAATGCAGCTATCTTTAGAACAGTGGTGTATATATATATATATATATATATATATATATATATATATATATATATATATTACGAAATGGACAAAGTCCGACAATTTATTTTATTTATTAAAGATATTTTTATGTTTAACGTTCTTTTTTTTTATAGATACAAGTATTTAAGTAAATGCTCTGTTTATAATAAATGTAAATGTTATTTAATACTGTTTATTATAAACAGAGCATTTACTTAAATACTTGTATCTATAAAAAAAAAAGAACGTTAAACATAAAAATATCTTTAATAAATAATATATATATATATATATATATATATATATATATATATATATATATATATATATATATATATATATATATATCGGAATGATTCAGTCATTTATATGTTTTCCACTGCTTATCAAAAGTTTCCTCGTTATTTAAAACCACAAAATATTTTTAGACTGTAAGATTTTTTTTTTATTTTATTTTACATAATAAGGATTTTATGATATCACTCTTACTAATTAACCTATAGCTGCCGGCAGAAGAGAATTCTTACCTTTCCTAAGGATATTTACACGTCAGTGAATACAATTCACAGTCATTATCTCTTACACCACTGGAAGATACAATGTTAGAGAACCTGGCATTCTCATTCTGTCAGGCGTCTAGGTCCTAACCTGACTCGATGTTGCTTAACTTCGTTGATTGTACGGGAATGTGTTAGAACGTGATGTGACCGTTAACCATCATTTTGAAACCGACTGAATATATGTGTGTCTAAAGTTGATTTTAGATTTAACCCCCACCTAAATTAATTTTGAAAAATCGTTTCCTGTTCGGCAATTCAAAATATTTAAATAACAAAACTAGAAGAAATGGCAGGGAATTAAATAAAATAAATATATTAAAAATGCATCTCTGTTGTTCCCGTAAATTAAAAGATACGAATTTGCTCAGGTGGATAACGTATAAACAACGTCAACAATAACCAGAGACAAGAATTTATTGTATAAATGTCCATTCTCTTATGTGTATCTATATCATTATATATACACATACACACGCATATATATATATATATATATATATATATATATATATATATATATATATATATATATATATATATATATATATATATATATAATCCGAAAGTTATGCAACAAAATTTATTATGTAGTTCATTATGTCAGAGTTGGGTGTCGCTTATATGGCAGTAGATGTAAATTGATTTTTCCTGTCAAATATTGTATCATTCTTTTGGTCCCTCATGGAGAGCAGTCTGTCAAAATGGCGTCTGACTTTGAAGTACTTTTGAAAGATCTATGAGTCAAGGAATTTCTGCATGCAACAGAGCTTAATATGTTTCAGTTTTAGCCAGTCTGACATTTGAGATAAGCCATGTTCCATTTGTCTCTCTCTATCTCTCTCTCTCTCTCTCTCTCTCTATATATATATATATATATATATATATATATATATATATATATATATTCCTACCACACCATGATAAAACAATTTTTAAAATAGTGATCATAATTTAATGATTAAAGTCAATACATATATGTATAGTCTACATTAATATAAAATATATTAAACTTAAGGCGCCTTTTATCCGACGCTTCATCAGAAGTAAATAAATCATCCAATTACATTACTGATGGGATCGTTTTTGTGTTTAATTTCTCTGTTTGCACATAGCCAGACGCTCTGTGTTGATTACAACAGATTCGAGGATATTTAGATGGTGTTTTGTCAGTGCTCTGTGCAAAACAAAGAAGAAATCTTCTGAATAGTTGTTCCTACAAGTATCCATATTTAACAGATGTTCGCTAATGACAGACTTATGCGTCTGTGAATGCCCATATGTTAATGGCTTATATCTGCGGGTAGGATGATTCACATGTTGCACTATTCGCACCTCTAGCTGTTGAATAGTATTGCCGATGTTGTCAGCATCGCACTGACATTTATATCTATAAATAACTAAATTTGATTGGAGTGTAGTCTATAGTACATAAACTCCTATATTTTACGGCCAATTAGTGAAGCAAAAACAAGAGACACTTACAAATATATCCTCCAAAATCAATAGATACAAAAAAAAACATTGCAATTTTGTACAAAACACGGCTCCAAAATTAAATAAGTCATGTGATGTCCTTTCTACGACGTCTGCGTAGTTGAACACCAAATGGAAATAGGTTACTTAGTACATTCCCGCATGGAACTCATATAGAAATCTTGAGCCGGCCACCGACTCGCCATAAGTTATAAAAACGGTTTCTCAGCGACAGTCACGGGTCAAACTTATAACAGAACAGCCAGCGACAGATTGAAACTGAACAGTCAGCGAAAAGGCCCGGCCCCGACATACGCTACCATGACAATGATCCAGTAGACCATGAGCTTTTTACATACAAAACCGCGAGAAAAGTAAGGTTTGACTCAGTTTCGCTTTGTTCATTGTATTTTATTAGAGTGTGCTTCACACACACATTGTGGCGTGCATAATGTTGATTCTCTTGGAATAAGATAACTTTGAAATTTGCAGACTCACTTGCAACAAAATAACTTCGAACTCAACGGACTCACTTGCGACAAAAATAATTTTTGAACACTTAAATTATTACTCTCTTGATGGCCACAACAAAGAACATTTATTTGTACCGTGTAAATATATGTGCCATTACAAATTTTATTGCCATATTTGGCTTGTTTTCCTTCCTTTTCTTCGAGGATCATTTCTTTGCGTTGTTTATAATTTTGTATTGCAATTTGTAGACATGACACTTAGATTTTATTTTTCCAAACTGTGTAGACTGCCCGCACAAAGCAAACTGAATTTACAGACATAGGGGAACACATTTCTGGTAGAAGAGATGGTACGTTCTATGAGAGAATTAAAAGAGATCCTATCGGTAAAAAAATTGACTAGGAGGTAGTTTGATATAAACAGGACATTTCGTAGAGCCAAATGTTTTCATATCATTAAACTTGGAAATTTTAAGTTTAACGTTACTCGTAGTAACACTTTCAGACTAAGAGAATGCCACGGCACAGAGTACCTCGCAGAATTCTGATCATTTGCGAGGAAAATGTCGGTGAGTTGCCTGAGGTCAGTATCCAATTTATATTCCGAGGATATCACTAGTGCACGCTCGGTAAGAGCTTTGATAAGGTTAATCTTCCTAGATTTGGGGGCAAAGGAAACCCAACTAAGATATAATACCGTAAAAGTCGGTTTTCTCTAAACAATAGTGACGAGATATGTGGAAGTTTTCTTGACTAAATCTAAGAAAGGCAACCTATTAATATTTTCTCCTTACATCGTAAATTGTAAGTAGGGGTAGAGATTATATATATATATATATATATATATATATATATATATATATATGTGTATATGTATGAAGAAAATTTATATTTGCTTACATATATATGTATATATATATATATATATTTATATGTATGTATGTATATAGATATGTATATATATATAAATATGCGTATATATATGTATATATATATATGTATATATATACACATATATATACATATATATGTATATATATATATATATGTATATATATATACATATATACACATATATATGTATATATATGTATGTATATACATATATATATATATATATATATATATATATATATATATATATATATATATATATATTAAACAGTTAAGTAAGAGACAGCGTTAAGTTTCTATGACTATAATTTATTTCCCCAGAAAATATAATTCTATAAAAGACTTAGATTTCTTTTACTTTTAATACTATTTTGAGGGATAGTTTTAGATTGATACAAGGTGACAGAAGTGGTTGTAGGATTACTGAATGGTCTATCTTGGACATGTAAGTAGAGGTAAGGTTGTTTTTAAACTATCTTTAATAATTTACTTAGGTTCAAGTGTACTCAGTTAAGACGCCAGACAATTTGACCTCTTAATTAATTTTTTAGACTGGAATAGAAAAGAAGATAGAAAGAGGAAGACAAATAGTAAAGCAGGTTAGGGGGGAAAGGAGGAAGAAGAAAGAAAGGTTTAAGCCGGAGGAAGAGAGGAAAAAGGAAGAGTGAGTTATCATATGTATGCATCTCACGGTGAAACTTGAAATGCACATAATTTGAAATGCACATTATTTGAAATGCACATGATTTGAAATGCGCATCAGTATAATTTATAGTTGTGTGTGTGTCTAACGAAAATGATATAACTAAAGTAATAGTAATGACACCCATTAATCAATTTCAACAAATGAGTAATCCGAGAGCCGAGTTCGAATTCCATTCGAGTTAATTACATTCACTTATGTGCTAAGACATCTAGGAAAAGTTTGAATCCTTACCTTTTCTCGGCAGCTTTGTTTTAAATAATAGGTCAAACCGGGTTCTATAGCCTTTGATGTCAACCAATCTAGGAAAAAAATGTCGCATATTGTCTCGAATAACCTTACTTCGAACCGTAACGCTTAAAGACGCCACGGCACAGAGTACCTCGCAGAATTCTGATCATTTGCACATGGGTGTATCACCAAGACACTTTGGACAACGCCGAAAACGATACATACTTACATACATATATATATATATGATAAAAATATAGTTTTAAGGCATGGTATTATTATGAGTTAAAGTACTCAATATCAGAGATAGAGGTGATGTAAATATAAAAGTTAATCCCGGTCACCAGCGGGCGACGACAGTATGTTTCTTGCTTGAACGAAATATTCAGTGTGTGTGTGTGAGAGAGTGATAGAAAGAGAGAGGTAGTAGATAGCAAGAATTCGTTCAAATATATTGTGTATTTCTCTGGGTTAGGTCTGTTTAAATGTATATTTTACTTATTCTTGAAGTGTAAGAAGTTACATTTCATTGTGATCAGAAGTGTAATTTAACTGTTCAACATTCAAATTTTAAACTATTTTTGGTCAAGTGTTATAGACTGTTTCACTCAATTTAAAAAAATGGATGCTTTTAATATTGTTGACAAGTTTTATTCTGGGCTGCATACAATAATTCTGGCTACACTAGACTTCAAAGTATTCAAAGTGACAACATTTACAAAACTATTACCCCGTGTGATCACAAGGGAAAAATCCATGAAGTATTTATACGTAGTTATTATTATTTTCGCGCAAATTAATTATATTATACACTTCAAAATAACGTATTTTCTGTTGAAAGATATTTTTTATAGCGGGGCTTGAGTATTTGTGTATTACTTTAGTCTTTCTTGCAGTATCTTTTACAGAAAGTGATATCTCTCTCTCTCTCTCTCTCTCTATATATATATATATATATATATATATATATATATATGTATGTATATATATATATATATATATACATACATATATATATTTGATATTTATCTTATGTCAACAGTTGTAAATTTGTTTTTTTATTTTGTTTGTAATTGTTCTAAACTTTCGCTTTTTGTATTTGGAATTTATGAATTTAACAGAAATACTAGATTGGCTACATGTTTCATAATTTTGCAACTGATATAGCTAGACGCAACCGTAAGTTCTACGCTACAAGCTTCTCTATTCGCATTTCCCGTCTGTTGAACTCTCGTCTTCTTGCTTTCCAGACAACATTGATCTTCAAAAATGTATTTGTAATGTCAATCGTTATCTTCTGTCTCCTAAATTCCTATACTGTTATTCCCCTTTGTCCTTAATAGCTATGTTTTTCATATTCTCTCACACACTGTAATATCTTGTTTCTTTGTGATTTTATTGCCTTGCTTGGGGTGAAATGATTAAAAAAAATTATAAATAAAGAAATACAGAATAAGCTTAAAAGTACTTCAACAATAAATAGAAGGCAACATGAACTTTGGGATGTGTATGCTGCAGACATTGTTTCCACTCTAACGCAGCTTCTTGTGTTTTGCTATAAATATTTTCATGGGAAATGTTCTTATGAACGTCTCTGATTGGTACCCGGACTTCATGAATTTAAGACTATTAAAAGCTATTTTTTTACACTTTAAATTATTCAGTGTAAACGAAAGGTTCTATTGTAATCATTTCTTTCCTTGCATTTCTCGCCTCTAGAGTTTTCTTTCAAATACCTGCTTTCAATTCAACCTACTTTACACTTATTTTCTGCGTATCATGGACCTTCAGAAGTTTGTTGAACAAGGTGCTTCACAACGTCTTGTCCAATGTTGCTTTTCGAAAATTTTGTATTTTGATATCTTTCCTCAAAGCTGTTCTCTCATCCATTTACATAAGCTAGTTTTCTACTGTTTTCTTTGTCCCTCTTGCCTTCAATTGACATGGAAACAATACAGTAATATATATAAATATATATATATATATATAAATATATATATATATATATATATATATATATATATACACACACACACACACACACACATACATATATATATATATATATATATATATATATATATATATATATATATATGTATGTATGAAAATTTCTCCGATTTAACCAGTAGAGAATACAATATTTATGAATAAAAATGTTTCGTATTTTACTTGGATAACTCCACATTGGACGAAATGCGTCAGCAATTAATAGTTTTCCGACTGTCATTTTTATTCATATATATATATATATATATATATATATATATATATATATATATATATATATATATATATATACATATATATATATATATATATATTAATGTATTATTTCCATAAATAAATACACAGACACACACACACATATATATATATTACTGTATTATTTCAATATTTAATAACATGTTGGTCACATTTTGTGCCCCAAAAACGAGACTAGTGTTGTACTATCATCATCAACTATGTGAGCATTTGATTTAACTTTCCTGAAAATAAATGCTTTCCCTCTATATCCTTAGTCGATATTGTTTTTGAATATGTAAAAGCCGAGAATCCGTTATAGGAGGTTGAAAAAATATTGAATGGTTTTATTAACTATTTTATGATTTCGGAAAATTTTAGAATCCTTGCCTTAATTATTTTTTTTTAATGTGTTCGTGATATTTTTCAAATTTTCCATTTATACGTCATTCTACGTTATTCGTTCATTTTTTTAAAATGAGGAACTTCTTCCAATTTTTTTTATATGCTGTCCTACAAAGAATTAATCAATACATCGAAGGTGATTTTCGTTCTCCATCAAAAATAGAGTTTATTTTAATTTTTAAATAGATATTTTTTACATTAAATTATCTCATGTAAAATTTCCATGTGACATTACATGACGTAATTTCAGTTAACAGTAAGAAGGAAATTACTGGAAAATAATTGAAACCCGCCTGAACGAACTGAATGTGTAATGTTCCTCATGCCAATGACACTTCCACCGAGCTTCTCTACAGCATATGACTTCACTGAATTTCTTTTGATGTGTTCCTATCGAATTTATATTTAAACTGGGGTCATCAGGAGAGAATGCGCACCGTTTCAGGGCCTTCCTCTCAACGGTTTCAATTGCACACCGCCCCCCCCCCTCACTGATGTGAGGCCCCATTATAACGATATACAAGTGTGTTGTAGATAAACTAGTTCAAATGTCTCACGGCGAAATTAGATTTACGAAAATTCCGAAAAACGGCAAATCTCGTGTTCTGAGAATGCAACGTGATCCTCATTTCGCATTCACGATCAGTCATGTTATCCCATCATGTTCGCTGAAACACTCCACGGAATATTTCTTTTTTTCCATATCCAAATATTTTCAGTTACTTCTATTGGACTTTTTATACTTTGGGCCCTACTACGCCCTTTGATTCCGATTTGGCCCAGAAATTGGTACAGAGTGCCTGAAACGAAACCCCTTTCTCCAATTTCCACTGCCCTAATAATTGCATTACCCCCCTCCTATATGAGCTTCGATTTTAAATTTTCATATTTATTAGTTTTATAATCGTCCTTTGTTCCATGCGGCATTCATATGGTACTGTTAATTCAACCAGGATGATTCACCCTTGACAGAAGAACAATATCTGGTCTCTGACCTTTACTTGATATTATTTTGGGGTAATCAATACGCAAAACAGGAAGGTCAGCAGATACCTCCCAGATGCCACCAGAACTAATATATGTAGCCTGACATTTGCTTGTTTGCTTAGAACCGACATAGTTTTCCTTCTGCAACAAATTTCTGGTTTGAGTTAGATGACTCATACTTCATATATGTCTTTATAATTTTGACCAGCTCATCCAAAACACTATTGTGCCTCCATGTATATCTTCCATTGACAAGGCCTGTTTTACAGGAACTAAGAACATGTTCTAATGTTTGTGGATTTTCCTTTTAAATGGCAACTTTAGTTTTGCTTGTCTGCATTACAATGCGATATCAGACAAACCTGGAGGCAAAACCTACCATTTCCGGATATATTTGTTTATTTTTCTTTCCATTGACTCAATTGCACTCATTCCAAATTCGTATACAAGTATGGGCCATAGTAGCATTGGAATGAGCACATGCTCTAAGCACCATACCTTGTATTTTCCTTTTAGACGACAAAGATCTATCTTATGAAGATCTTCTTGTATTAACCTGGATGTTTCTTTTACTTGGTTGGTATCTTTTAAGGATTAATCGTACCACCGGCCTAAACTTTTCACTGATTTTTCTGATACAGTAAGGATTCTTGGGCCACCACAAAATGTATGTTTTTATTGAACTTTCCTTTTGTAAAAGAAAGTCTTCTGGGCTTGTTTGTTTTAAATTTCATTCTACATCAACTTATCAGGTTGTCCATCAAGCTTAATATCTTGCGAGTTGAACTTACTTTGAATGAGAGGATAGTAGTGTCATCCATGAACACATTCACTGGTGGCATTTGACAACCTCCACCAAGCTCAACAACATCAGCCTTGTTGTTTGTTGCTTTGAGAATCAGATGCATTGCTAGAACGAAGAGTATTGGTGACACTGTACATCGCATCGCAATTCCAACTTCAAGTCTATTCCACCTAGTCGTAAAGTCTTTTGTAGTGAAACGCATGAGGAAACCATCAAAATAAGTTCCTAGCATAATAGATATTTCCTCAGGAATACGGTACATTTGTAATGATAATTGTATCATTTGGTGAGGTACTGATCCGTAGGCATTAGCTAAATCCAACCAAATGACATGCAAATCTTTTCTTTTCATTTTTGCTTTTTGAATGGCCTCCCAGATCATGTTTCCATGCTCTAAGCAACCAGCTATTCCTGGAACACCACCCTTTTGTACTGACGTATCGATATACTCATTATCGAGAAGGTATTTGGTCAACCTCGATGCAAAAATGCAAAAAAAAATCTTTTCTTCTACATTGAGAAGCGAAATTGGTCGAATTTGACTGATGTACTTGGAATTCTTTTCTTTGGGTATGTACACTCCATTCGCTATCACTGTTGGCTGATATGGTATTTTTTCCATGCTAAATTTAAGTTAGTATGCAACTATTTAAGAAGTGTAGGACATTTTTTGTAGGGAAGGAAATTTATTCCGTTAGGGCCAGGTGCAGATTTATTCCTACTTTTGTCTACTATGCTTTTTATTTCTTCGCGTGTCGGTGGTTTCACGTCAAACCTCACTTTAGAAACGGCTGGCCAAAACAAGTTGCTATTATGATTTAGAGGAATATAGCGTTTAGGATCAGAGTACATATCTCTTAAATGTCCCTCAAGAACATTTTCTCCATTTTAATCACATCCTGATCTTCGTTGATTAAATATATTCCTCGCATATTTGTAAGGTTCCTGGAAGAAACGCTCTAGGTCTTTCCTTCGTTTCACTTGTCTCTTTCTTAAATTTTCAGCTCTGCTAAGAACGTTGTGCTTCTCTTTAAGGTCCTGCCTAATTTTAAGCAAGCCTTCTTGTCAAAATTTGCGAAACGGATTTGTCGTTTTAGATTTCTTTTTTTGTTTCTCAAATCTTGCATTAACCGTTGACGCCTGTTTTTTTTTTTTTTTTTTTTTTTTTTGGTGGGGTGGTGGCTTATCATTTTCCTCTTTCACGCCATAGATTTCCTTACAAACCCTGTAGATTATTTTACTACTTTCGTTCAAACGTGATATTTCTTACTCCCCAGCTCTTTACGTAATGTTTTGCTAATGATGTTGTCTAGCATACACCACACTTCCGAGTTGGATGCTGGTGGAAATTTGATTCTTGGCAGTTTGGGTTGCGTCCCACCCTTTGATTCAACAGCTTGGATATCCTCAGCACTGTGGTATGCATCCTGGCATTGGTTTTCCGACGTCTTATCTGTGTTGACAGAGCGCTGCTCCTAAACCGTTCTCAGAGAAGCACAACCCGTTTTTGTAAGCTGAATCTTCGCTCCTTTTTGGGATCTGAATTTCCGACCACAAACACATGGAAAGTCCGTGCTCTATTCTAAATTTCTGGTTTGTTTTTATTCTGGGTTCGTTGCCAATCATTCCGTTTGGATTCATCATCCTCCCCCCCTTTCGGTGAATCCTGAGGGCATTTCCTTTTATATTCCTTTTTAGCAATAGTTTAATGAACTCTGGGTTGCTGACCTGGTGAAATCATCTGGTCTTTCCCAGCGTCCCCTGTCTTTCCAGATGTCTGCTAGTCTGTTCCTAACCGCCATTCAGTCTATTCCTGAAAGCCAACAGACGAGCCATGAGATTGAAAAAGGAAATTACTGGAAAGTACATGAAACTCACCTGAAGCGAGCTGAATGTGTAATGCTCCTCATGCCAATGACACTTCCACCGAGCTTCTCTACGGTATAAGACTTAAGTGAATTTCTTTTGATGTGTTCCTGTCGAATTTATATTTAAACTGGAGTCATCAGGAGAGAATGTGAACCGTTTCGTGGCCTTCCTCTCAAAGATTTCAGTTGCGCACCGTCCCAACTCACTGATGTGAGGCCCCATTATAACGATATAAACGTAAGGAAATTTATACAGTATGAAAATAGCGTTCTCTAAATTCTTCCAGTTGCTTAGGATATTTTGTTTTGTTATTATTGTTTACTTCGTTTAATAAATTCATTTCATTTTTTCTTGAGAATTACTGTTACAGTTTTCTTATTGTCTTTTTCATTTATAAATGTTTAAGATTACAAATTAAAATTTAAAGAACGTAGAATTCATAGATTTCAGATTCGTTTCTTTAACACACATCAGTTTTACTTGAGACGGTACTACCTGTTTTAGAACATACATATAGGTTTTGTTACAACATTAAATAGAAAATAAATTTGTTCAAATGCTTATGGACTTCGTCGTTTTACAATTCAAAATGGCTGCGATGTTTTGAATAAAACCTTCTTGTCAGAAGAGTGGATGAGGCATACATATTGTTCAACAAATTTTCAGATTGGTCAGTCTACATATATAATGTGTATATATTTGAGAGATTGCTCCATTCTCCGAGTCCAGGATTTCGTTCAATCCATACAAGTCAGTACATATGCAGAGATCGCCTTTCCATACAACGGATATGGATTTTTATGTACTTACAATACCTATCACCCCAGTCGCTTTCATCGACCAGTTGCCTAATGCACTGTGTAACTTACATTATTTCAAGTAACACATATTTCTGACAACGATATTTTCCTGTTTCTGTCGGCGAATTTTTCTAAAAGGCATAGGCCACAATATGTCAAAAATGCACTTTCCCTTATTAACATATTCTTTCAATAATTTCCATTATATATATCGCAATGTTTTCATATCTACCTATCTATGCATCTAGTGAGCTCACTATCTATCTACCCTGCTCACTAGATGATTCTATTTTTTATAACTTTGATATTTGCTTCTCTCTCTCTCTCTCTCAATCTATCTATATATATATATATATATATATATATATATATATATATATATATATGTATGTATGTATGTATATATATATATAAATATATATATATATAAATGTAAATATATACATATATATAAATATATATAGATATATATATATAAATATATATATACATATATATGCACACATATATATATATAAATATATATACATATATATATATATAGACACACACACACACACACACACACATATATATATTTATTTATTTATTTATTTATATATATATATATATATATATATATATATATATATATATATATATATATATAAATTGATTTATTTAAAACATGTTTTTTTTCGCTACACAGTTCTATTTTGTAAAAATAAAAATATCTATAAGAACACCGGAGTATATATCTTACTCTTGTCACACATTTTTGGTAAGAAAATGATGATTGATTTTAAATCATTGTTATAATTTGTAGAGAAAAAATTCAATATTATTTAGAGATCTTGCTGATATGACCTTGTGGTGTGCTGCTCAGATTTGTTTTAATATTGTTAATGAGGTTGTAAGTGAGGCTGCGTTTTTAGTGAGAGCACATACATTTAAATTTGCAAAGAACACAAAGAAAGAACAACAAGAGATCAAATTGCGTTCAACAATAAAATATATATTGAAAATCAACGAGTACAACAATTGTGCTTATGTATTAATATTTAGGGAGATAAAAGTAGCTTCCCCTGTACTGATATCTGATGCAAGATAGGAATAATGTACTTAAGAACTTGTTGAAATTTTCAGAGTTCAGTGAATAAGATGTGAATTCAAGAATGAAAAGTTTGTACAAAAAGGATAATAGAAT
The DNA here is from genome assembly GCA_963932145.1 of Acanthosepion lycidas. Taxonomy (NCBI): domain Eukaryota; kingdom Metazoa; phylum Mollusca; class Cephalopoda; order Sepiida; family Sepiidae; genus Acanthosepion; species Acanthosepion lycidas. The sequence goes on along the minus strand of OZ010590.1, from coordinate 39,625,530 downwards.
TTGGTTTGTGACTTGGCTTGTGACAGACAGTTAACAGTGTAGTGTAATGGTAGTTCTGTGTCTGTGTGTGCGTGAGTAGAAGAATGTAAATACCAGTCCGTTGCTGAGTTCTGCTGATTTATTGTTCTACTAACTAATTTCTGAAGTACGAACTACTTAATTACTTTTTGGGTAGGCTCCAGAGTGAAGCGGGAAAAATATCGAAAGGAATATCTGAAATTCGATTGGATAAAAATTGACCAATCACTGATTTTCTTACAAAACCAAATTAGGCGAAGTCTGGCAGAAACTTTTGTGTGGTTACTGCGATAGGTAAATTGTCCTGTAGTATAAAAAATACTTATTTTCTGTCCAATTAAAACTGAGTATTTTGTGGGCGTGGTAAATCGGAGTAGTCTCTACAACCTCTCTCTTCTGGCTTACTCCTTTTATGTCTTGAATACGAGTCATTCCCTTGTTCAGATTTAAATTTAATTTAAATCAAAAGGAAAAATAAGTGGGTTATTTGTGCCATATGAGAGAACCACTTTGATCAAAATGGAATAAATTTATTCAACTACCCCGGGTAACGTAGTTTCAGAATATATATGGTTATGGGGGTCTATCTCCAAAACTCTAGGAGGAGTTCGATAACAAACAGACAATTATATATATATATATATATATATATATATATATATATATATATATATATATATATATATATATATATATATATATATCAGGAATTGATTTTTCATTCTTTAATCTGACATATTTTAAGTCATTGCTTAAATGTCATTTTTAAAGGATATTTTTAAGTAGATGTTTTTTTTTTCTTTTTATTAAACTATATATATTAAGTATTTCCATCTATCGGTCTGATTATTCGAGAAATATTAGAAAAAAAGATGAAGGCAAGATTTAAACCTGCGTACAACTACGGGAATTTTTTTTAGATTTGTCCTGCTTTAAACTCTCGGACACGATGAACCTACTAACTAAGCAATGTCCGAATAATGCTTTTGAACACAGACATTTCTCGATTGCCGAAATATACACCTCTTCTGTTTCGTATTCTAACATAAACAAATACAATTATTTAAGGGAACGCAGGTTAGAATTCTTGCCGGAGATCACATATTATATTCCTAATAAGATTTCTCGAGTATTCAGGCCAGTGAATGGAAATAAATAATATACTGTTAATATATATATATATATATATATATATATATATATATATATATATATATATATATATATATATGTATATATATATATATGTATATATATATATATATGTATATATGTATGTATGTTTTAGAGCAAAAATTTATACAAAAAAAAAATCGTATTTAACCAGCCTGTCGCTTTTTGTTAATTATGTTTTATTTATCAGATTTTTCTCATAATGCGTTTCAAATCAAGAAAAATTTAAAACGAACAATTTGAAGTTCATATTTTATTAGTTTCTTCAAGTATGTTGATGTACCTTCGCCGTCTTTAACAAGAATTGAATTTGCCGATCTATCTATCTATGTTTATGTATCCCTATCACACTATCAGTCCAAGGCTGTCCCTATGAATATCTGTGTATTGAATTTAATAGCTATTACCACTTACATAAAAACTAATAAATTAAAGGTCTCTTAAATTCAAGAATAATACGGGAACAGGAGTTCATGAAATGAGACGATGCACCTGTCGCTTTATTTATCTATCCTTGCCTTCGTGTCTATATATTTGCTCATTATATATCACGATATAAACATCACACGTCATCCGTATCGATTTATCTCTGTTCATATACAGGGTTTAACAGGAAAATTGTCCAACTCGTGAAACAGCATAATTGTCTATCCAAGAAAATGTTTCATATCTAACAAAAACACTAATTGATTTTCTTTTTTCCAGGTTTCAGAGGAGACGTTCAGCAATTTTGACATGATTTGTCGAAGAAATAATTTAAAATACCTTTATTTATTCAGCTAGAATTGGAACAGGTTAAAATCGCTTTGTATCAGCCCTACAATATCTTCCCAACTGAGAAATGGTGTGAGGAAAAACTTCATTCAGTTCTTCAGTAATGGTACCAAAATTCATATGCTGGTTTCCATCTTCAAATTCGATTCAAGAACCATCAAGAGAAAGGTGAAAAGTTTAAAAATACAGAGAAAATTAATTAGGAAAGCTGGATCAGTAGGTCAAAATAGACGAGAGATCTTCATTTCAATTTACAGCTAAAGATATCAGTTAGATCCAACTCACTCTATAAGACTTTTGGCACGTGAGACGGGGGTTTCAGCTACGACAGTAGAAAGAGCAATGAAAAAAGGCATCATGCGGAAACGTATGAGGCGCCTATTCCAGTATAGAAAGTTATAAGGTTAGAAAGAGCGAAGATTATCTTGAATAAATTGGAAATCCTAGAATATATATATATATATATATATATATATATATATATATATATATATATATATATATATATATAAGCGTTTAACCCCAAGCATGGCGGGAAGCTACTAGGACGCAAGGGGTTACAGAAGATTTGGAGCAAAATCAGATAAGAGTGATAGAGGAAAGTATGAGGAGAAGGATATATATATATATATATATATATATATATATATATATATAATTAGTATGTGTGTACACGCCTATATGTATGTATATAAGTGTAAATATAAATATGTTGTTGTGTATATGTGTATACGTATGTGATTTTGAACATAGAAATATAGTTCCTTGCTAGATTAGATTATCGTTATATTATGTTTATATTAGATTTGTAACCTGTTGTCGATATTACTTTTGTCAAATTTTCTTGATTACAAAGCGGCCCTCTTATAAATGCCCTTCGGATTTAGTTCCCCACACCCCATCTCTCTCCCCCCACCCTTTTCTCTTTTCTTTTCCTCTCCCTCTCTCATCTTCTGATCTTTAAGATTATATCGTCTGTTGTGTCACCACAAAATGTATACTCTTTTCCGGTGTATCTTTAATGTATTTTAGACATCCGAGAATATTTATATTTCTCTCACTTAAACCGTCTTTGACTCCCCTCTTTAAAACTTCTCTCTGTTAAATTTTAATCCCCCACTTCATCTTTAGACCTTCCTGTTCTTCTCTCGTCTGTTACTCCTCCCTATAGCTTTCATTTACTCTAACATTCCTCCCACACTCTCATACATACACTCTCACGAAATTTAATTTTTTCTATTCCCGGAGTTTTTTTCTGTTTTCTTTTTGAATTTGTAGGTCTGATGAATTGGATCGTATTTACGATTCCAATGGAATAAATTACGACAATGGAATATTAGAGTTTTAGCCTTTTTATTATATTCTTACTCTAACCTGGACACTGAGTTCTACCTGGATTCTATCCTCTTTGTATACATATTTCTACATATATATATGCATGTGTATGCATGTATGTATATATATTTATATATTTTAGATATATGATTGCATATGTATGTGTATATTTACCACTAATATTATCTATCTATCTATCTATCTATCTATCGAGATATATATATATATATATATATATATATATATATATATATATATATATATATATATATATATTCGAGTCTGGGTTGTCGCTTCCCAGCAATGTAATCGCTTGACCTTCATATTTTGAATATGACGTGAGTATCTACCATATATATATATATATATATATATATATATATATATATATATATATGTTAAGCATTGACGTGCGTTAATGTTATTGCCTTTTTTATGTATGTTAAGTGTTTCTATTGCTTAACAACATTGAACAAACGCTAGTTAATAACGGTTTTCCAAAGCATCTTATAAATCACAATATTAAACTTTTCATTATAAGGTTGGCAATAGCAATATTAAACATTCAGAGAAAACCACACACGTATAAGTTATGTTAGTATACATGATATTATGAGAAGAACAATACAATGTCTGTTGCAGGCTGAAATGTAATTTCCATCTTACTAATGGATTAAAAAATTGAAATGTTTCGACCTACATTGTAGTCCATGGTGGACGTAAGGTATGTATCTCATCAGAACATTTGCAATAAAAATCGCGATATACTAGCACGTGGTTTGCAATGTTTCATCTGTAGGAAAGAAATTGTAGAATGGAAAATAGTTTATCACCTTTAAAACTGCACAGACGTTTCGAATTCTTTTAAGATTAGAAAGTGAGGACTGGACAGTTTGAATGCAGATATGCCAGTAGGACAGCAGTTTTTGTTTAATCTGCCTTTTGTAAAGATAGTAATTATTTTTTTATGAACATTCACAATTAAATCTCTTTTTTGGCATTTCCATAAATAAACAAGGGAGGAAAATAGGCTCTCATATTATGACAACTAGAATGAAAAGTAATTAAAAAAAAGCACGCCTTCTCATATACGACGACTGACCAAAATTATCGGAACTGGTGTTATAAAAAAGAAAACTACAACATATACCAATTCTGCATTTAATCTCCTTCGAAGTAGTCTCCTTCTGAAGCCGCGCACTTTATACAGCGTCGTTTTCATTGATGGAAGCATTCCTGCAACTCCATTTTTGGGGTATCGAACGGCTCCTACTCCGCGTTCTCTCGGATTTCGTCGATGTCTTGAAATCATGTTTCTTTCAAGTAGGATTTTATTTTTGAATTTGAAAAATTGACAAGGGACGATATCTGGGGAATATGGTGGTTGTAGAACCCGGGGAATATTGTCTTTGGCCAAAAACGGCTGCACAATCTATAGTCACTTATAGAAAGTATGTGGTTTCTTGAGACGACCACACGTTACACATTTTGCTTCCAAACACTGCTATAAACAACGGGTGGGAGCAATAATGAGACAACTTTATAAGTCAACCTGTACTAAGTCCTCTTAATCCTGTGTATTTCAGATACGTTACGATAGCAACAGTCCCGATACATTTTGATCAGAACTCGTATATAGGTATTGATGCGGGCTTAGTCATATATGCGCAGTACATCAAGTCTTGTTCTAGCGTAATTACTGTTGGGTGACGGCCTTTAAATTGGGATATTGACAATGATCAATATTACCAGAGAGAAAATAGTAAAACGGGAACAAATAAATGTGATCGGAATTATCTCTAGAATAAAGAGAACGCGTCTTTATAAATAATGACATTATTTGAATTCATGTCAATTAAGAATCCATTTTTAAGATCAAATGATTTTCATTGTTGGGAATACGTAAGTATATAAAAATTGAAAAGTGACAGTTGAATATCAGAGGATGAGATTGAAGTAATTTTTTTCTATTGTTTGGATAATCTTTTAAGTTTATCCCAGTTTTGCTATTTTTATCCAGTCAATCGACTGTAAAGTATCGATTAAAAATCTTCAATTAGATTTATTGACTTATTCTTTTTTTACGGTTAATCAACATTTTGCGATTTATTTAAAGCCTGAAAATATTTTAGATTGGAAGAATCTTTTTGTGATAATGATTTTTACTGATACATATTAGTTAACATATAACTTTCAGAGAAGAGGTGGATATATATATATATATATATATATATATATATATATATATATATATATATATATCATTAACTTCACTAATCTGTTTTTTGTATGAATGATTCATGTAATATAAATTAAACTGCACCACATATATGATTTAAAAAGAACTGATTCGACGTGCAACTTTCGGGATAATAGCTGCGACATTGCTCTATTTGTTGAACAATATAGTTCATGCTACATCGACTGAAAAAAAATTACTACAACAAAAGAATTTTCCAATTGCTATATTAGTAAAAAAAAAAAACGCAGTCTCTTTTAAATTTTCAAAAAATTCAACCTCAGCGTTGCGACCGAACGCTCCAAAATATTTTACAGTTAACAATAACACATTCCTAAAAAAAACATGTTTCGATTCATATCTAATCTTTCGTGTCCCGGTATTACCTGGATGTATTTTAAAAACAAAGCAGTTTCCATGCCTGACGATGACTGTATGAATAGATGAAATTACTACCCCCCCAAAAAAAACCCTATGCAAGTTGAATTTACTAAAAACAGGGATCATAACATTCATCTAGAGGGTTAATGTAATTTTAATAAATTTGTTTGCGAAGATGTATTCTCGCCATTTATATCATTAACTTCACTAATCTGTCTTTGTATGAATTATTCATGTATATATATATATATATATATATATATATATATATATATATATATATATATATATATATATATATATATATCAATTAAAAGGTGCAAATATAATTTATAAATTCATGAATCATTCATACAAAAAACAAATATAGAGGTTAATGATATAAATGGCTAGAATACTTCGTCGCAAACAATCTAAATAAGATACATCAACCTCGAACCTGTATATGAATGATATGATCCCCGTTTATAAATTACAGTTGCATAAGGTCTTTTTAATTTTAAAAGCTTTCGTCTGTTCCTACAGACATCATCAGGTATGGAAGTAGATTTTGTTCTTGTTTTTACTTCTCAGTAATAAGAGGACAACGAAAATAGAAAAGTAATCCGAAAAATTCATAAATATATATATATATATATATATATATATATATTCCTCAAAAGTATTTGCAGGAAAGTGAATATAACGAACACGACTGTAATTGGAACTTGGCTCTTCCAATTCCAAATCTGAGCTGTTATTCGTTACACCAGACGCACGTCCAAGCTTACGGCAGCTGATATTCCCAAGTAGTCACCCAGCTATGTTCTTATCAGGCTTAACTTCTTTGATCCTACGAGGCCCTACCGGTGTTTCAACGTGTCATGGCCGTAAGCTCGCTTAAACTAGATGATTTTCTACATGAACTTACAGAATTAACGTTCAATTTGCCCCCTCTTTCTCGATTCAATATTTTAAATTATTTACAAAACCGTTCATAGAAATAAAAAAACAAAAACATATTTATTGCCTGAATCTGAAACTATACAAATCTTGTGTAAATTTGAGACAACCTTTAAATTTTGACAATATTTTCTGCAAAGAAAAAGATATGTATATTTGTCTCTTGAAAATTGAAATTAATACTTTGTTGCGAATGGCATGCTCCGATTATTTCACAAGGCTGCAGTAAAAAACTGTCTCGTTTAAATGGTGCACTGAAAAAGAATAAACATTTTCTAGCCTGCAAATTCTACAAGTGAATCTGTTGCTTATTCCTCCTTACAAATTGGATGCATTAAATAATCGTGTACCAAAGATATTTACACATACAAGCCTATTCTCTAAAATTACAACGACAGACTATCACGTGTTTCGTTCAATTTAAGACTTATTTTCTATTCAGTGTTTGCAATAATTTCAAAATATCAAAAATTCCTCGAAGACAGATCGATTCAAAAGCGGAATACTTTTTTTTTAAACGGGATACATATTTTATAAAAAAAGGTTAAATCATGATGTAAGATTTGTATGCTGTATTTTAGAAACAATAAAGTATTATATCCTGGATAACGTAACAAGGATTTGGTTTTGTTTAGCCGTATATCAACACCTCTATAGATTATTTAATGCCGAAATCTAAATACTTTGTATATAATTTCATGGCTTCAACTAAATATATTTTGAATGTACCAAAAGATATAATTTATTTTTGGATATTGTAATGTAAAATATATTGTTGGATATATTCATATGGCCTGATACTCCTGATATTTACTTTAAGGTTCTTGATAAGAAACTGAGAAAAATTAGCAATGTTATTGATCCTGATCTGGCAGCTCATATCCAGACATTTTCCACCTCCGTAAGGTGGCCTCTCTATGATCTATAAATAATACATTGTAATTGTTCGGATGAGCTCTTCGCTACGGTTCGTAGTTTTTTTTTTTTTTTTTTTTTTTTAATTTAAAAGCAGCACTTGACTGGCGTCGAGATCTCATCAGTTTACACTTGAGCTTGCTAGATGTAACTGTAAATTCTATGCTAACAGTTTCTTCTCTCACACTTTGCGTTTATGCTACTCCCTTCCAGTTCCATGTTTTCCAGCTAAATTTAATCTGCAAAAATTTAAATGTAAAAGATTTTAGTGGCATCATTTTCTTGTTTGGGGTCAATAAAAAAAATTACTTCAAAATTGTTTTACTGTTCATTTTATTATAAATAAGTATTGTTGGCAATTTCTTTTTTAATGTTAGGTTGGTGCAAAAATAATGACGTAATAATGTCATTTTTTGACGTATTTCTTAACGTCAAAAAACGACATTATTACGTCATTATTTTTGCACCAACCTAATAGAGACGTAATTTATTTTCAATATAAATATATACGGTGGAATAATGGATAACGGCTAGGATTAAGGAATCGATGAGCCGAGTTCGAATTCCAGTTCAATACATTACATTCAATTAAATTTTGACCATCGAGTGGAGGTTTGCAGGTGAAGCCTTGGCGGACATTTTGGGCGATATTATTGTTTTACGCATAATTGTCATGACTTAAATAACATGATCCAATAGAGAAATTAATGCATTTTCACGAATAACACTGATAATGAAACAACTTTTAGAAGTAAGTAAACGTCTCTTCTATCCGAGAGTGTATTGTTTATAGAGTATTCCAGAGTTTACAGAGGGAAAACTTGCAAAGAGAGAATATAATTTCTTCATGAGCCTGCTAACCGAATCGTTCATGATCTGCAGCAATCTATTAATCATGATTTCTAGACTTTCATTGCTGCGTTTATCTCACGAGAAATGTAGTTGACGAAAACTGTAGTGGTTATTACAAGATGAGAAACAAGGGTCAAAACCATTGAAAAGATCCACACGAATTCCTCCTCTGTATCTGAAGAAAGATGTCGTTCATTACATCGGACATGCAAGGATCATCACTGCTGATTTTTATTTTCAGATCGCGAAATTTAAATTTTGCGAAGTGTCATGCTTTCATAAACAGTGTAAGTGTTATACGCCGGCATGAAAATGAAGACAGAATCTGCAAAAAAAAAACAAAAAAAAATAAAGCCTAAAAAACACTCCCCCACTAAAAAAATAAAATTTCTACGATCATTAGAATATTCTATTCACAGAGAAATTGAAAATGCATTTCTTTAAACGTGGCATCAAAGAATTGTCTTCGCATTGAAAATGATTATCATTACATACTAGCTTAGAAGCCTCTCTGTAGGCGGACTTTAGGCTACCTCCTGAAGAGGGCTTTTCTACTTTCGGCCTTTAACCTTCAGCGTTCTATGCATGTAAAACTTATAAGAATTTAAAAGAAATAAAATTATTTTGTCTCAAATCCGCACGCTAATTCGCCATAATCTTTTTTCGTACATGCAACGGATCTCCGTAATCTCTTTATATCCATTTTGTTGCCATTTTTTTTATTTTCTTTTAAAATTACCTTTCTTTATTATCCCTTCACATGAAGTCACCCTTAAAAGAATGTAAAGAACCCAAACGATGTAATATTTCGAATACGTCACAGTACGCCTACTAGAAAAAAAACATGAGCATAAGACTGTATCCCGCTTAAGTTTGACTTACGGTTTAATGAGACGATATCAACTGGAGTTGCGCCGACAAGTGAAATTAAAATTAAACCTTTAATAAGGATTTGTTTTTTAAACGTTTCACTCGTTTTTATATTTAAATTTAACTTTAAATGAGTTGTCTTTTTAATTTTTAATCGCGTGAAACTAGTGATCATTTTACTTTCCTTATTTCAATCCTTGGATTGTGTAGTGAAGGAAGTCACAGGCTCAGATTTAGTAGAAGATATATATATATATATATATATATATATATATATATATATATAAGCACCACGGGGGTAAATAGACTAGAGAAATAAGCTGACACAATGTATTTCCTCTAAAGATTACAATTATCACTCATATATTGAAGAAGTTGTTCGTTTCAAAGTTTCGAACAATTTATCGCAAAGGATAGAACCAAAGAAGGCCGTCGGATAAAGTGGCTGTAACGCTGTTTATAGAGCAAACAGCAAAAGCGTATTTTGATTTTCTACAATTACAAATAGAGAGACCACTTATTCTTGAAGAAAACCAGCACAAATTACATTGGTATGTGACTATCAAAAGTTCAAAAGATACGTAATCCTTCTGTGTTTCATTATGCATTAGAAGCTTCCAAAATTCTGAAAGATGCCATCTTTTTCTGATAGCAGCCATTTGCATTTTTTCCAATGACAATGCTACTTTATCCGAAAAGTAAATTATTTTTATTTTCTATTTCTTTTTCGTTTCAGAACGTAGCCGGACATAGCTCTCCAAAACTTCATATCCCTCGAAGCTCTTAGCACTGTTAGTCTCTTTAGCATAACTGTAACTCCTTGTTCTGTCACGCATTTACAGAAGTTTATTAGCTAGGTTACCTTCTGCTTTCCTCTGTTTCTCTCGCCTTCACTATGCCGATAATTATCTTTTCCAAGACCATTTTCCAAGATAATTTTCTTGTTATGTGACACAGAGATTTTAGCTGTCAATTTCTGATTCTACGTATACATGACCTTTTCGTTTGCATTTTCCTTTAAAATTTCCCGTCGCTTACATGCTCTACCCATAGTTTTCTCAGTATCCATCTTTAGAATCAAATTTCTGTTGACGTAACTTTAGTTTACATTTTGGAATAAGTTTTCTATATTCACTCTCATACGGAAGTACTGATATTATATAGCAGTTCAGTTTTCTATTTTGGTTTCTAATGAAGTTTTCCTATTACTTATGACTTTGTTTAGCGTTTGGAACGCAACTTTTGCTAACCCAACCGGTTCTTCGGATTTCGGGGTCACATACGTCGTCCTATGTTAAAATACTTCGCCTAGTTTCGACCAAAATTGCCATCATCAGGAGAAGAAATATTTCTGCTTGCTGGTAGCAGTAAACTACAGAAATGAATGTCTTGCTGGAGAAAATGAACTTTTGTCTGTAATATCCATTTGTTTTTTCGTTTTTTTTCTTTTTAACATGAATCTTTTAACATTCTTTGTGTTGTTCAATATATATATATATATATATATATATATATATATATGCGTGTGTGTGTATGTGGTTTTCTCTGTATGTTCAATGTTTCTATTACCAGGCTTAGAAAGAAAAGTCTAATATTGAAATCTAGAACCATATATATATATATATATATATATATATATATATATATATATATATAGTGAATATGAAAATCCAGTTGAATATAATCCAAAGCAAATTCAGATTTCCATCATACAGTTTTACCTCAATTAACTACGATAATTCCATAATACATTTTTACTTTACCCAAAGTCTTCTAATGGCGACATAAAAGCAAAAACTAATTCTAATTTTCTATATTGAACTTCCCTCCCCCTCTATAAATCTTTTATATATTATTAATTTATAATCTAGAAACTTTTCCCTATTTGGATATCTCCCTTAACTATATGTTTTAAATTTATTTTTGGGTTCATTTTTTATTTATTTTTTCATTTTCCATTAAAAATTCATTTTTTTCGTATAACCCCAAATTCGTGACATAAGGTTAAAAATCGGATTTATTTTAGTAAAGCTTCTTCTCTTTAAGAGACAAAAATATACTGGATTAATCTCTAATAATATTTCTATCCTCTTCTGACCGCTGACTCGTGCTATTCGTTTGACTGAAACGTTGAAAAGTGTAAAATCTATATTAGACTTCTTCGGCCGGTTAGATATGGGTTAATTTGCATTCTAATTCTTGCCTCAACTAAATTTATAGACAGGAACTCTTGCATCCCGAGGTTGGCAAAACTGACAAAACAAACGGTTTATAATATAATCGTCGGCCGAAATAGGCTATTACCCCCATGATGAAATATATATATATATATATATATATATATATATATATATATATATATATATATATATATATATATATATATATATATATATATATATATATATATATATATATGAATGAAGTTTTCATTTATTAATCCACCATATTTTTATTTATTGCGTAACTGTTATTTTTGGTGGCTACACATATTTATGTCCCTTCATTTGTAACGGAAAAGTTTAATGACGGTTTTTCTCAGGTTCGTATACTGCCGCATATATTTCTAATACATTTTTCTTGAATATTCAGGCCGGTAGACAGAAATAAATAAAATATACTGTTTAATATAAAAACATACTCAAATACGGATATCACCTAAAAATAACTTTTAAGTAGTATATGTAGGTATATACAGTGCGATGGATAAATTATCGTCCAAGTCACACAAAAATGGAAGTAGTACTGACATCTCATTTTAACAGATTTATTTACCAAAATTACACAAAAATATCTTGAAAAAGAAAAAAGTAAATTTATTCAATAAAATCGCCATTAATATTATGCATATGTGTGTGCGTGTGTGTGTGTGAGTGAGAGACACATGAGCTGGAAACTTGAGAATTTTTCAAGCATCCATATTTTTGAGTTTAATAAAAAATAATTATTAATAATTTTAAAATCCTTCTTGCACACGTGATAATTTTATGAATCTCTCATGCCTTCATTTCTTGCTATAAATAATGTACAAGCGTTTGTTTATGTGTTTTAGCAGAGAAATCCCCGACTTTTGTATACGTCTCCTGCGCAAAAGACATAGACCGTGGAAAGATGAAGTGATGTGAGTGAATGAGGAAAAGAATTAAGAATAAAAGAATGGTTGTTAACTGCTCCTTTTGAAGAAGATGAATGTGAAGCCTGTCTCCGATTCTTTCGTTATCGAAATGATCGATGAATTCCTAAAAGAAGAAATTGAGTTAATTTTACAAATAAATGTCCTAAATTGATCGGGTACTTTTAAGCGTCGGAAAGTTCCCTCCTGAAATGCCCTATATTTACAGGAATGTAAGGCGCCACAAAATAGAATAACGTCGCTTTGTGTGAGCTTCCAAACCATCACTTTCCAGATTTGATAGAGTTGAAATGCCACTAATTAGACTTGTTGATGATCAATTAGTTTCTATTCTACAACCCTTTTCACAAAGGCAATATGTCGCCACCCTGTCTAGTCTTACTATAACAAATGTTCTGACGAGCTGTACTCATTAGTTCCATCAGTTCATTAATTAATAGTTAAGACTTGCCACACTACGTGCACTTGAAAGAGTCGTTTTTATTCTCTTTGCATTCCATTCATAAGAACTATTTTCTATTCGAAGACGTTCTTCCATATGAACGCTTCTTTTTGAAATCGATTCCCGAGGGGATGCTTTCCTATTCACTATGATCTTCATGTTGTTAGGCTACAGCTAAACTTTATTTCGCCTTATTATCCTTATAATATTCACTCCTATGCCCATACAGCAACGCCATTTAATACCGTTCTAACTCGAGTGACCGGTGAGCCTTATATTGGATTAAAAATTAATTAAAAAAATATATCATTACTTATTGAGTTTATTTTTTCTCAGATTTCTCTAGTAACAACGGTCATCATGAACATTATGCCCCTCTGTCAAAGTTACCCTTTGCTATACATCAACTTAGATTTATCGTAAATATTTTGAATATCCTTCCTTTCTTTTTATGTGCCATTTTCTTTCAGGGCGTAAATGATCATGGCTCTCTACTTCTCCCAATCCGTTGCAGCTCTCAACAAGTTATTTCCCTCTGCTTCCTCCCCAGATCACGTTCTGTCATCGACTTGCTTTAATTCGTCAGGTATGTCAGGCGCTGCTTTCCCTTGTCTCTGTTTCCCTCTATTCGACCCGTGAGTATCAGATCCTCCAGGCTCTCTTTCCTGATTATGTGTCCCAGAAACTTCATCTGTCTGATGTTAAGTATAAGCCTTCTCCTTGTTTGCAACCTCTCTAAGACCCCATCGTTACTCACACGCTCGGTCCCTAATATCATTATCATCCTACTGTAGAACCACATCTCCGTCAACCGGAGTCTCTGCTTCATTTTTCGTAAAGAAGGACAGATGTCACGTAACAGATCAGTATTCTTTTCTTTCTAATATTTTAAAATATATCTGAATAAACTTTAATCGCGGCAAAACAGTTGGTGTTATTCCATTTTTTTTTTAGAAATGATCGGTATGAAGAACTAAATTTATCGAGATATCTCTTCTGAAATATTTCATTAACTGACGCCTTTCAATTAAAATATCACACTTATCTGTGTTGCTATATTCACAAACTTCTTACGTTTTACCCTCCAACATTTTTCTGTCGATCGTACTTGTTAAACACATAATTTCGAACCAAATCAAGTGTATATTCTTATCCTTCCGTTTTACATTCTTAAGAGTGATAAGTCATATCCGTTAATTCTCTTTAAATATATCCACATGCTGTGTGTCCGTTACTGCGACTTAAACCAAATCTATTACTATTCGCCATTATGTCTGGTCATCAACAACGGACGATGAGAACTGAAAGAATTATCAGCTTTGTTAGACTAAGACAGATTCCTCAGTTACATTGACGCAAAGATAGTTACTATCTGTGAATCACTAAGAAAGAAAAGGCACTTACAAATTCAACCAGCTGAGAAGATTTATTGGTTTTAAGTTTTTAATCTTATATCAATGCCTCGTCCAAAATCCTCCTGATCTAGTAGAGTAATGCATGTGATTGAATCATATTTCGCTTTCTGCATTAAGTTTGCTAATCAACAACGGAGAATGACAACTGAAAAAAAATGATCGGCTCTGTTAGATTAAGACAGTTTTCCCAGTCGCTATAGCGTAAAGATAGTAACCATAAAGGAACCACTAAGAAAGATAAGACAAATAAATTTAAGCAGCTTATTAGATATATTAGTTTTATGGTTTCAGTCATATAGTATTACGTTGTGAGAGAGAATATTTCCCTACAAGTTTGTTCTCGGCCGTCGGATGAAAGACGTAAAAATAATCCAACACCAAGAGGAGTAGCAGGAGAGGCAGAAGCAGCAGTAGCTTTTACTGAAAGCACTTAGTCATTCACGGCTAAACATTTTCTTCCCTAGTTTTTATTCTAAATTATATTTCCCTGTACCAAAAGGTAATAAACTTGTTCTTAAACCAATTATGGTTTTCTACTGTTGCTTTCGATAACTCAGTTACAACACAATGCCCTATCCAAAATCCTCCTGATCGAGTAGATTAATGCGTCTGATTGAATCATATTTCGTTTTCTACATTAAGCTAGGTAATCAATAAAGGTAGATGATAAATGAATGAATTATTAGTTCTGTTAGGCGAAGGCAACTTCTTCAGTAGCCCTAGCGTAAATATAGTCACCATCTTAGGACGACTAAGAATGAAAAGTCACTCATAAATTTAACCAGCTTAGTAGATATATTAGTGTAATGAGTAAATCCCGACATCGGCATTCTTACATAACACTCAGCATTTAGGAATGTTTTCCGCCAGGTGTATAAATAGAGGTGTCAGACTACTGACTGGAGTGATTATTTAGTGTGAGTATCCAGCTGAATTAGTGTGAATTATCGTCCGTCGATAACTGGGGTTTTGATTTACGTTTTAGCGGACGTTAAGCTACAAACAAGGTATTCATTAAAACGGTTAATTATCTTTGGTTGACTTTTACTTCTTTTTTCTTGTTAAGTATTTATTTGCGGATGTAATTAAATATTGTTTTATCATAACATTGCAGTCTTGAGTTATACTTAATCATTAACGGCCGCCGTACGTCACAAAAATTAGTTTTAAGGTTTCAGTCTTATATCAATGCCTCGTCCAAAATGGGCTTTGTCTAGTAGATTAAAATGTGTCACTGAATCATATTTCATTTTTTGGGAGACGGATGTTCATATAAAGTCAAATAGGTTAATCCGGTGGAAGGTAAAATTAGAGAGAATTAACTGATGCAAAATATCCTAAAACTAGGATAAGGCTTTCATAACCATCAGGCTATATCTTGATCTCTAGTAAACAATAGATTTAATTAAATGCTACATTTTTGACCATAAACTTTCACGTATATTTTTCCGTTAACAACTTCTTGTAAGTGGGGCCACAGGACATAAGAATCTTTTAAATCTTTTTAATACGCATACGATATACGCATAATCTGCAAACTGTATCGATCAAATGCAAACAAAAACATAATGCAGCACTATTTACATTATTATTGTTCTAATGTTGCCATATTTATCACAAAATTTTGGCCGTTGTTCTATTTCCGCGTGCCATGTCTAATAGGGGTCAGTTATTAGTTATCTCCTTTTATTTCACCTGTCCATTTTCTCCACTCCCTTAACCAGGTATTGAACTCACAACTCTTTGGCCAGAAGTTATCCACTGTGTCACGTGTCATTAAAGACACATGGCACAGAGAATAAAGGCGTTGGTTAAATCCAGAGACACAACCCAAAGAGTTTTTTAGTTCAAACATGGTTAAGGCAGTGGAGAACTTGGAGAGGTGGATTAACAGGAGATAACTGATGACATCCATTAGACAGGGCACGTGAAACTAGTACAGTCCACCCCAGCGAACGAAATAAATGGTTCAGTTCGACATTTCAAGAAGGCCGGCGCAGCAACAACAGCAACGTTGTGATAAATATGGTAACAAAGATGAGAATAATAGTCCGAATAATTTAAATAGTGTACATAATACCTCATCTCAGAAATATCGACAAATAAAGTAGTATTTGTATGCAAATAAACTTACAATTGAATCGACGTGAACAGAAAGAGGATTGTGACAAGGATGGTTATTTTTGCTAGAATTATCTAATTTGTACAATATAGTACATTTTTCTGCCTACTATCAGCATGCTGACCTGGTCTCCTGAAGTGGAGTGTTTATATTGAATAAATTGCCAGAAGTACTACTCGGAAAGTTGCTTCAGTGTGCCGTACAAGATTTTTTTTCTTTAGAATCCATATTGCATAATTATAAATATGCCATTCTCCCATGCATTGAATAGTGCTGCCATATCTGATCTGTTGCTTCTGCTCTATATTCTTGACAAAATCCAAAGAATGATGTTTAATCTAACAGGCCCTAACTTGGCTGCTCGACTTCGCTTACTTTTACTGGGCCCCGACGTGGCTTCCCTCTGTACGTTTCTACAACTATTTCTATAGCGATTCTTATATAATTTCTCCCCTCGGTTGGTCTCTCAACTGCATGAATTTAAGGGTACTATTAGACTCAGAAATACGTCTAACCGTTTCACTGTTGAACTAATTGGTACAACGGTATCTTCTGTTTTAATAGTTATTTTTCTCGCAGTTCAAGCGTCGGCGATCATGTCTATCCACAAGCTTCTGTTCCTTGCAGCTATTAATAAACTATGTCTGCTTGCTATTTCTTCTAATCTCCGCTCCGCCATATTATGCGTTGTCTTCCACTTTCCCTCTTTTGTTTCTATTCAATTTTGCTCGATCAGATTTCACTTCGGTTTTTAATATTTCCGTCTCGTCAATATTTCGATGTTGTGTCGGTTCTTCCATTTCGTTGTGGAAGAGCTCTCCGATATATTTATTAAATAAGTATTTCACTTTCTCTACTATAATCGTTCCGTCCTTGGATTTTTTGCATATTGTCAATGAATATTTATTTTAGCCTCTTAGTTCTCTTTTTTTTTTATCTGCTTTAACTGTGATAGTCATTCTTTCTATTTCTGCACAGCTTTCGTTGACTTATTCCTCTTTAGCCTGCTTGCATTTCTTCCTTATTTGTTTGTGTCGTGTCATGTATTCTGTTCCGTGTATTGGTATGATTTTTGTCACCTTTTCATCATATCGAAAATTTTGTCTTCCAGTCATTTTTTTTTCTTCGTCTTTTTTACCTCTGCGATGACCTCGATTGTTGGTGTTACTAAAGCTTCTCTAGAAAGTAGACCGGGAACAAACATAACTTAGAGCTACAAAGGATAGAAAATGGGTGAGAGCCAAGTATTCTCACGTCCTGAAGTGGTACGACATATAAAATAAGAAAGCTTATTAAGTCTCTTTATAAACATTAAGGGACCTTAGATGAACAGAGTACAGCATATGGGCACACGTTTGTATCACTTATATAGTATCACCTTGCCTACTGATATCATGTTAGCCTTTATTTCGTTGGGATATACACAAACATTTGTCTGTTATAAGGCTACCTTAGTGAACCACTGCTATTTAGTCTGCGAGACATGATTGTCAACTATGGCCCTCCATTGATAGAGCGTCCCTATGATGACTTTTAAATAATAATATTTTTAAAATGACATATATTTTACTTATCGTTATTAAAATGTTTGTTCGGTTTGGTTGGGTTTGGTGCAACGGCATATCAACACCTAAATATTTTAAACACAATTTTATAGCTTCAACTAAATATTTTAAAAGCAATTATATGCCTTCAACTAAGCCCTTGTGTAAATAAATTAATTGAAACAAAACGAATAATTCCGTTGTAATTTACTTTTTTCATATTTCTCCCAGTGTACATGTTAGTACTTCGTATTTTCTTCTTACAAAGTCGTTCCTTGCAGATTAACCACAGATTCTCGACTGAAGAGTTTCCGGGCCAGTCTATAGCAATTTCATTTGCTCACTAGTAAGGCTTTCCAGTATGTTCGTTCAGCGTTACAAATTTCATTAAGCTTCCTTGGAGTAACATCCATCACAGACAGTGGCCGTAGGAGAACTAATCGACAGTCGAAACAATACTGTCTGGGCGTGATAAAAACCTGAGCCAAACACGGATGACGCAATATTTTCAAGGCCAAACAAATTTCATCATACAACCCGAAAATAGATTAATATTGCTGCACTACACTGCAAATGACCTAATCTGAGAAAAAATGCACCCTGTTACTCCATTAGGTCTAAAACTGACCGTACGGTGAAAGAAAGAAAACTAAACGGTTGTTTTAATTAATTAGCACAAGAGTGTAAAGATTAAATGTGCTGCTGATTATGTATTGTCGGCCTTTTTATATAAAAATTATAGATGGTATTTTTACTGTAAAATGTATTTCTATACTTGCATAATGTTTTTGTTTAGGGTACTCACTATTTGCCTATAACTGGGATCCTAACAGATGCGGCCACCCTGGGTTATGGTTTCACGCTCTTCAAAATCTCAAATCTACCGACCAGAATCCTTGTTGCTGGATGCAGTTTATCTTCATAACCTGGACATAAAATCAGTTATCTTCTATCTAGGATAAAAATTTTCTCAAAGAAGCCGATTCTCCATCAGTCGCTATAGACTGGGCGCTACAAAATTAGAAACGAGAATCTTTACCAAATAACAATAATCACATCACTTTCAACAGCAACAGTATTTTGTATCTCTCAACAAATGCTATCATTTTGTTATTTCTCTTAATCTTTGTACGTTCTGGGTATGACGATAAACTACATCCAGCAGCAAAGACACTGATAGGGAGGTTTTGAGGCGAGTGCCACCACCACTTAATTGCAGTTGTACCCAGGTCCACCCTTACCCGGGTGGTAGCACTTGTTAGG
Source organism: Acanthosepion lycidas (assembly GCA_963932145.1). Classification (NCBI taxonomy): domain Eukaryota; kingdom Metazoa; phylum Mollusca; class Cephalopoda; order Sepiida; family Sepiidae; genus Acanthosepion; species Acanthosepion lycidas. The sequence goes on along the minus strand of OZ010590.1, from coordinate 39,606,112 downwards.
GTCCCAGCTATTGGCAAATGGTGAACCCTCAAACTGTGGTCAAAACACTATGAAAGTATAATACATTTTTATATTTAAAATTTCCAGCAATAGATTTTAATATTAAAACAATATATCAAAGATCCCAAGGAAATAAAATTTCGGCATTAAATGAACCATAGGGGTTGAACTGCCGTTAAATAAATGAAACCGATCCTAAAGATTATTCGTCTATTAATGTACTCAAGCCCACCAAATAAGTTGTGCGTTGTTGCCCTCTGTCCTGCTTTCCTTCAACCTCTCATGTGAGTAACAGATTTTCCAAGCCTTCTTTCATTATGAGTCTTTATAAAAGCGTGAGATTCAATAAAACCTTTAAAAATATCAAGGCCAATTATGCCTATGGTTCTTTCAAGAAATAAATGTTATCCAACATTATAATAAATGCTGTAAGTGTTGCATACTCCCCCGCGTACTGGAGAGGATTAGATTAACTGGGTCCGATTCGATAATAATAACGTTGTATTCTCTCTTTCATAGGTGATCGTTAGTTGTTTCATTCTGAAATAAATGTGAACTTCAACAAAGGAATTTTAAACTTAGAAAATTTTATTCAACAGGTCGATGTGTACGTTTCCTAACTAGATAGTGAAGTGGGGTGATGCCGCTTCCCAGACACAAAGAAACGGTTACATTCTTCGACTTCTAAAAAACTTCCGCAAACATTTCTCTGCTAGTTTAGCTAATCAAAATTGACTTCCTTAGTTTTCCTGTATTTGTCCTCAAAGGTCAATATGAGGAAGTCTGAGCAGAAATACAATTCTCAAAAAAAATAATGTTCTGCTAAACTATTATTTCATATAATAAATATTATAACAAATTACCAAGTAAATAAGAAATTATGATGGTATGAGGTTTTTTGTCAGTCCTGGTAACATGTTTGAAATATTTTTGAATCTATAAACGTCGATTTTGTAAATACGGATGTCCATACGCGACATTATCAGAAAATAAGAGTGATAACTCTAATAAATTTAAAGCCAAAGTATCTAAAATTTTATAAAACAGTAGGTTACAGAGAAACTATTTTTAAATGCTTAATATTACTGAGTAGTTTAAATTATATAAAACGGCAGTTACGTTATATCTCTCAAGTAATATTTACAGATATATACAGTGTAAAATAAATGAGATAAACTTACATGATATATCAACACCTTAAATAAACATCTAATAAAATCTTCATGAACAATATTTTATATTGTAAAATTCACATTAAATCTTAGCCATCACGTTTTATGAGGCGTTACCTGCTACACTGACGGACGTTTACGTGAGGAGTGCGGTTATGAATCATCCCTTCTGTCTTCAAAAATACCACTATGGTCAATGTGTATTAGGACCTTACTTTGTGGCATGCTCAGTTCGAAAGCATATATATATATATATATATATATATATATATATATATATTGCATCTAGCATGAAACGGATTGTCGCCTCTAAGTGTTGACTTCTATGTTCACTTTTATATTTACACACGCTTTATCTCTGATATTGACCATTTTATCCCATAAATATAGCACATCTTAAGACTATATTTCTTCACTCCCCCCATATATATATATATATATATATATATATATATATATATATATATATATATATATATATATATAATTATTTATTTAAAAATATGATTCCAACATAAGATATTATGTAGCGTGTTGGAATCATATTTTTAAATAAATAATTATATTTATGCTCTACTTTTGTATCGAGCAGTATTTTTTAAAAATAATAACAAAAATACTAAAGAACTTTGGATTATTTACCTAACCAGTTCTTTCCTATTTTCTATATATTTTCACACACACACACACACACACACACACACACACATATATATATATATGTATATATATATATATATATATATATATATATATATATATATATATATATATGTAAGCAAATATATGGATATAGATCCGACAGTATGAAGAAAAATATACGGAAAAAACAAACAAAAATCCTTATATTAAATTATGTCTTGTTCTTATGTCCATCGTCTTTGTCATGTTGAATTGATAATGTTAATTATATTTTATGAATATGCCCTGAAGATGGTTTATTAGACCGAAACGTCCGACGTTGACATTATATTAACATTAAAACAGCATAATTGCATATAAGGATTTTTGTTTGTTTTTTGCGTATATTTTTTCTTCATATGTATATATATATGTGTGTGTGTGTATATATATATATATATATATATATATATATATATATATATATATATATATATATATATATATATAAAACGTGTGTGGGAAAATACTAATGACAACTGAAACATACACAAAAAATGTCAAAGTAAGACAAACAAATCAAAACAAAAAACAAGCACCTTCTTTTTATGTGTCATGTCCTTTCAGGACATATGCGATCATGGCTCTCCACCTCTTTATATCCCTTGCAGATCTCAGCAAGCTCATTCCCTCTGCTTCTTCCCCCAGATCACTTTCTGTCATCCAAATGTCAGGTATTTCACGTGCTGGTTTCCCTTGTCTCTCGTTCCTTTTATTCGACTCGTGAGTAACAGATTCTCCAGGCCGTCCTTCATCATCTTTTGTCCCAGAAACTTCAGCTACCTCTTCCTGATATTAAGTATAAGCCTCCTCCTTCTTTGTAAACTCTCTAAGACCTCATCGTTGCTCAAACTTTCGGTCCATGATATCCTTAGTATCCTTCTGTAGAACCAGATTTCCGTCGCCTGGAGTCTCTTCATCATCTTTTAAGAAATCGTTCAAGATTCGCTACCGTAAAGAAGGACAGATACCACGTGACAGCTCAGTATTCTTTTCTTTGTTACCAAAGAAATCCTCCTGTCTCGCAGTACTCTGCCCAGTTTTTTGGATCTCAGTGTACCAAACTAATAAATAACAGTGCTCAATGCATAGGCTATCCAGACAGAGCAAAACACAAGTTATGCAAATATTTTTATCATTCCAGTCAAATGTGTGATCTTGGAATTAGAGACAATATTGGAGACAATAGAATCGTGTAGCGGCATAAATTTAACCGTATGCGTAATGCAGACGACGGAAAACGTGACGCAGATATACAAAAGCCAATCAGAATATCAAACAACGATTTAAAGGATGCAAGCCGAGGACTCAGAAATAAGACAATTGCGTTATAAACAAAGAAAAGAGTTATGAACTGCTATGCCATATTTATGCCTCTTGGACAACCGTGATTGTTGGACAATTTTCTAAATACAGAAGAGAATCGATACGACAGAGAAAAACACAATTATATTCACTATATATAACGCAAATAATGTGACATACATTACACAAAGCCAATACTTTAAACTAGAGAAATACGATAACCAACGTCCGAAAGAAAAGAATTTAAATTAACAAAAAATCAAATTAATGAATAAAGAAAACACGTAAATAATAAACAAATTAAGAAACTTAGAATATATACATGTAAATGTAATCAACGACAAATAATAAAGTAGTTAATAATAATAAAAAAATATGTAAAAACTCAATCGGATTCAGGTTCAAAATTATTTCTAGATAAAAAATGTAGAATAATTTGAAAGATAAGAGTTACCGCACATCCAATAACCACCAGGATAATATAATGTACTTTATTACCCATAATGCACCATGGACCAGAATATATAAATTGTCAAACAAAAAACAACACACATGGGCTGAAGACTGGTTTCACGTATGATATAGACTATCGTCTCTTGGTGTTTATCTCAATGTACACTTATATATATATATATATATATATATATATATATATATATATATATATATTTATCAGATCCAAAATGAGAGAAAGAACAGATGAAGTAAAAACCTACCATTCGTAGGATTAACTTTTAAAAAGTGTCCCATAAGACGTAGAGTATTATATTATTATTGAAATCGCTATATAAAAGATTTCATGTTTCAATACCATGATTGCATTTCTTCGGGCGATGTTAAGTAACGGGTGATTAAATGATTTTTAAGTAAATTTAAATACAAAGTGTTACCTATTTTCTGGAAGTTTAAAAAAGGTGGGCGCATCTGGTCAGAATTAAAAATACACTTGTGAATATGTCTTTATTAACCAAGTAAATGTTAGATATTCGCTAGATAGAAAAGTATGGTCAGAGGATGGTTTTTCATGTCACGATAAACCGGGACATAGACATATCCTTATTGACGATTGCTAAAAATATGCCCGCGACAAAATATCGTGATATATATATATATATATATATATATATATATATATATATATATATATATATATATATATGTATGAAATGGATTAAATCCGAAAATATTTTAATATACTTTCTGTTTATAAGTTTTTTTGTGAATACAATTCTTTGAGGAAATGTTCTGTTTTTTTAACTAAACTATTAAATACATTGACTGGCTTGAATTTTCGAGATTTAAACAGTATTAATTATATTCAGGCCGCCGGTAAATCCAAGTATTACTATTTAGTTAGGAACATTAAGTACATGTAATTCAATTGTTCAATCAAAAAAAAAACATAGCATCTATTTAAAAAATAATATCCATAAAAACGTATAAAAATAATGTATATATATATATATATATATATATATATATATATATACGACCCCGAAAAAATAAATTTCGATCGAGCCCTTTAGAGGAAAAGCACGGAAACAATGACTAATGCTGCTGCTGATAATGCAGAGCTCTTCTGTGAATCGAGCACTGTGACGCACTGGGTCGTTTCTAAAAATAATTAAATACGTAAAACCCCACTTTCTTGTCTGCCGAGAGCCGATATCTTAGAGGAAAAATCTCCGAATGATGACAAATCAGTCAGGTTTCAATCCTGGTTTGAGGCAATCGAATGTCTAGCCACAATGGTGAGCTGCGATCCAGCGAAACAGTCTGTCTGTGGATGACTATATATATATATATATATATATATATATATATATATATATATATATATATATATATATAGTTGTATATTTAGACAGCAATACTTCCTTTATGCATGTTTCATTAAAAACGACAGACAAGGCACTACGGTTAAGCTTTTATTAAATTTATCTTGTGTTCGAAGAAGAGCTTTCTTTTCTGGACAAAGGGTGAGTAAGAACTCTCCAAATGTTTTATATTTCCGAGCGCTTTCGGCTATACCTTTAGCTATTATCAAGGATGATTCGATTATCAGCTTAATTGAGTGTATGCGTTCTGTGTATGTATTAGTGTGTGGTGGGGATGTTTTTTTAATTTTCCGAATACGGTTAGCACATAAGCTTAACCGTAGTGAAACATGCATACATATATATATATATATATATATATATATATATATATAAAGAAATATATTCTTAAGGTGTGCTATATTTTTGGAATAAAGTGCTCAATATCAGAGATAGAGCGTGTGTAAATATAAAAGTGAACATAGAAGTCAACACTTAGAGGCGACAGTCTGTTTCATGCTATATGCATTCGTCAGGCTACATATGCTGTTATTTTTCTCGGCTATTTATATATATACGGGTTAGTGGAGCATTGTGGATATTCTATTATGGCTGTTATTTTACCGGAAGTCGTTTGTTTATTTATTTGGGTCAAATTATATTACTTGTTTTTATTTTTTATTTTTTTGTTTCTTATTTTATTTATTTATTTATTTTTTAACGTAGTAAAAATTTGTTTATATCACTTATTTAACAGTTAAATAAGTGATATAAACAAATGCGTGTGTGTGTGTGTTTAAAAAATTCTAGCAAATATTAGATCTCCAATAGAACAAGCTGTAGGATGACTCAACTCTGATTTACTGTTAGTATATAGCTTGGAAGATTCCAAAAATTCAATGCCGTTTCTAGCGATATCACCGAACGAAATCTTTCCAAAAATGAGAAGTAAGAAAAAAGTGATGCACTGAAGACGATGAGAAAACGACAGCAAACAGTGCGAATAACGATACAAAATATAGTATATTAAATACAGACATTAGAGGCTAATGAAAGCTGACAGAATATAAATAGCACAAGTGCAGAAATCATGGTAAAAGGGAAGAACGCTGATACAGCAGACATGCATAAAAGGCCAAAAGAAATAACAGGGGGAATTTGACGGGTTTCTCGACCGGAAGCATGCACTTGAAAAAGAGAATACTTATAATAGAGAAAAGATAATTAAGCAAATGAAGGAATACATAAGAGAATATATGCACGACAAAAGAAGGAAACAGAAAATCCAAAAACAATATCGAAGAACTTGAAATATTAAAATCTGAGTTCCGGTCGACACTGTCCAAGAGGAATAGAAGCAAAGCAGAGCGAGCAGATGGAATTGTTAATGGAGATCCGAAACCCAGTGAATGAATTGTAGAACAAATGCTATAGATTTAAGTGATATCCCTTAAAAAATCTATTCTGTACTAACAGCGGCTCACACAGAAATTGCTTTATTTATTGTGAACAAAAACTCTCCTATTTGAATTTCCATATTCACATACAGGATGTAGCATCAAATATTGTTAGATTAAGATTTGAAGCGTTGTATGTTAGAAATGATTAAAGATATTATACTGGAATTCACAAGGGTTTTGATAACACCACTGGACTCTACTTAGAGAAATATGAATGTATAATTACTCTCGAAGCTTAACAGAAGAATTGTGATGAAATCGAACATGAACGAAAATTTCATATTCATCATTAAACATAACTAAGGACAACAAGCACATGAAGGATTGGAAATAAGTTCAAACATGCATACATTCGTACATACACATATACACACACGCACACACACACACATATCTATGTATCAGGAACATTTTTCAAATTATTCAAGATGATCTACGCCCTCTCTAAATTTCTAACTTTCTGTCCTGGAGTAAAGAGTTGCTTCACAGATTCCACGTATGATTTCATTTTCAAGTCTTTTTTCACTTCTCTTTAGATTGTCGAAGCTGAAACTTCTCTCTCACGCGACAACCGTCATATGGATTGAGTTGGACACTTTCCAACTGATCTCTTTAGTTCTAAATTTAAATGATGATCTCTCTTACTTTTTTGACCTCCTGATCTACTTTTCCTCTCTCTACTGTTCCCTCTTTTTTAAACTTAATTATTGTTCTCTTGCCGTTTCTTGAATGAAATTTGAAGATAAAAACCAGCGTTATGAATGTTGTTAACTTTACTGAAGGCCTAAATGATATTTTTCGTCTCACTATTATTTAGTTGGCAACTGATAGTGGGACTAACACAAATTTTAAATTGTTCTTTTTCTATCTGAATAACTCAAACGTTTTTTTTTTCAGTTATTCTTACGAAAAATGATGTCGAGATGGCTAAACGTCTCATGGGAAAACCTTGAAAAAAAGAAATTCATTTAGTTTCGTGTTTTTTTTAGACATTAAACATTTTCAGAGTCTGTCTATATTTTTGAGATGATGTATTATGTACATTATTTACAGTAAATATTGTCCTCATCTTTGTCGCCGTACTTATCACAACGTTTCGGCCAATGTACGCCCCGGCCTTCTTCAGGTGGTTGGAATGTCGAACTGAACCATTTATTTCGCTCACTTGGGTAGATTGTTCTAGTTCCATGTGCCATGTTTGATGGATGTCAGCTATCAGTTATCTCCTGTTAATTTTCACTCTGAAAGTTCTCCACTGCCTTAACCAGGTATTGAACTCACACTCTTTGGGTCTTGTCACTGGATCTAACCAACGCCTTTATCCACTGGGTATGAATTTCTGGGTATTATAAACCTAATGTTGCTGAAGACAATTTTGATTTTACACCCAGTGTATTAACCAATCAGCAACGTTTCCACAGGTCGCTGAGACTTGAAATTTTCAAACAACCATGTTTATCCCCTGCTATGACATTTGTAGTATCACTTCAGAAAGTGATAAAAAATATGAAAATATCTTTAAAATAAATATTTAACAATTCGGAAAATATTTATTAACCATTAAACTAAGTTTACGTTTAATGAAATCTAGTTATTCAGATTTATGGGGCTTTTTATTTCAAATAAATATTTGTGATGATATGTTAGTTATTCGATTGACAGTTTTTCCATGAAAATTTGAACAGGGTTGGTTATTCGTTATTGTGAACAAGGTCAATTCTCAAAACCTTTCGCCTATTTTATTCAAGTAATTTCTTACAAATGTTAGCAATTTAAAAACAATTCGGAACACCTGAAACATAGGGACTGAGTTTATTTACAAACAAAAGTAGCAGTATAACAGGGCTATTTTTCACTGACTCCTTATTTCTGCTGCTAGAAAATTCCACGCTTTCATAAAACAAAGTAAATGCGTTGTCATTCTGTTTCTCCTATCTTACTAACGCAAGAAAACAGTTTTTCTTACGAAGAGAGACGACATGGAGATTTTAATCATCACAGGTGACTTATAAAACAGAGAAGCAAAGAAGATAACGAAGTGTTTTCTGTCATTCCTGACAGGAAACACATGATACCTGAATCGAATTTAATATTAATCAGGAACCTTGTTCTAGGAAATATTGATCTACGGTGACCTCAGTATATAATGGGATCACCTTAAAAAAATTCAAAGTATATTGGAAGTGTTTGAGAAGAAGGGCAAGTTTGATGGATTTGTTTGTTTTTTGGGGTTTTTTTTACGGATTATTTTTTACGGACTATTAACCTTTTTACGGATTATTTTTTACGGATTATTTTTTACAGACTATTAACCTTTTTTACGGATTATTTTTTACGGATTATTAACCTTTTTTACGGATTATTTTTTACGGACTATTAACTTTTATTTACGGATTATTTTTTACGGACTATCAACCTTTATTTTACGGTTATTGACCTTTTTTTACGGATTATTAACCTTTTTTTTACGGATTATTAATCTTTTACATGAAATATTTTGCCGGAAATATTTTTACATTGTAAGAAATTTTTGCAGAGAATAACGATTTACTTATAAAAGTCAGGCTCATTAACACATGGGTTGAAAAAGTGGAGTAATTCTTTCCGCAAATATTTGCACGGAATTGTAACTCAGCTTTCGATTTCCATGTCCTTGCTTATATCCATTATTCCACACCATCACCCAGTCTTATAGAACCTGGTATTACCAAACGTCCAACAATCTAAGTACTGACTAGTTACGACATTGCTTCACTTCATTGAATGTGCTAGAACCGGTGTTTAGGCGTCAGAAGATTAAGAAATACTCAGTTACTGTCTAGAACTTTAAAACCACCAACTGCAGAACCGACCCTCAAAATATATCGTTAAGGACACCAACGTAAAAGTGAACCGAAATGAACCTATAAGATAAACACACATGGCAAATAAACAATAGGAATTTTAGTACGTGAATTAAGTTGGGGGAGAAGACTGGATCCAAAATATCCCAGCAAGAAGATTGAACGTTTGAAGACAGGGTCAGAAAACACATTCTCTCAATTCGACAGACGTTAATTTAACGGAGTCTAAAAGAATAAAAAAAAAAAAAATTCGTATTTTTATCAGTCGTTGCTATCATGACTTTACGCGTGTAATTTCACTGGCAGGTTTTGAGCGATTGGAAGAAGGAATTGAACGGAGTAAGAAGTCATGTAAAAACAAAGAAGCGGTTGAAATATAAAAGGTATTTCGAAGAACCATGATCGTCCGTGTCCTGAAGGGATGTCTCGCGCGTACACAGAAGTGAGTTGGTGACAGAGAGACATAGAGACAGAAGGAGAGAGAGAGAGAGAAGTGGGTAATTTTTGAAAATCCTCGGGTGTTTGAAATGCTGGCTTGTCTTTAGAATTTGGTTACTTTTATTTTTGTTCTTGTTTATTTCCTCAAAATGAAAAGAAAAAAAAACAATAAGAAAAGGACAGAAAACACTAGAGTGCCACAAAGTCATCGCCCATGATACCAATTACTTGTGATAATGGATTTCCTAAGATATCGCCTCTCTGAGACGAGATAAGATAATTGAAAAAAAATTAGGAAGGAAATGTCCTAAGGTGAAAGAAGCCACACATAAATTCATCAAAAAATTGAAAGCATAAGGAACCATAATTCAGTAAAACTAATTTTCACAGTTAACCCCTAGAAATCTTTGTATAAGTAAATAGAAATCCTGTACAAGTTTCTCTTATTGGAAGTCAACAAAAGTCCAGTTTCATGATTAAAAGAAACGATATTTACTCCCTCTCGTATTTTGGTCAATTAGTAATATATTCTAATTATCAAGTCTGGATATTTAATGAGCTTTGGTTTCACCTGGCACAAAGCTACATATCTGGAGAACTCAATGAAAATCAAGCGCATTGTACAATAGGAGACTATTGCTATACAAGCTCCCTATTATAACCCGGCGGGTATGCTCTCTTAATATAAGCCAGTGGTGAAAAAATCCTTTGTTCTTTAAAAGAGAAGTCAGAAGGATACTGTTTAGTGTTTTACGACAATGAAAGAGGGTACATCACAGTCACCTTGTCTCTACCATCAATACCAAAGCTTCCACTGAACAATCCTGGAATTCAATGCATGCTCTCTGCAACAGCCCAGAATAACAGCCTCCCAGGTTTTAACTGTCAATAGTTTATCCTAGTTCAGAATAACTCTTCTGGTATAATTCGGACTAGAATAATAATAAACATAACCACTATGCCCAGTTTATAAGACCTGGTGCTCGGGCCAGCTTCTCTCGCTAAAACATTTACTGGAGAGTGAGGTCGATACTCACTGGGTGGCCAATACATTCGGCTTTGTGCCACATCTAAGTGCTCTTAGTATCATCAGCTTTTGTAGAAGAATGTTAAGTGCCAAATACTGCCTAAAAACGATTATATATAGATACATACATAGATACATATATATATATATATATATATATATATATATATATATATATATATATATATATATATATATATATATATATACTTAGTTGTATTGATATGAGTTTGTAAACCTGGATTCCACGGCTTTGCGTTCGTCAGAGTATGTCTGACGATCGCATGGGCGTAAAACCCAGTATCACAAACGCACATCAATACAAATAAGTATGTTAGTCCTATGATTACTATTGAGTGCTTTCCAATAAGTACCACGCATATATATATACATATATATATATATATATATATATATATAATGACTTTATTTTTCAATTATTGAGACAAAAAGCGCTCGAAGCTGTACAATATTTGGACAATTACTACACACTCTGTTTCAACAAAAAGAAAGCACTTGTTCGAGCACAGGAAAAAATAAATAAAAAAGCTTAATTATATTATCTTGTCTGTCGTTTTTAATGAAATATGCATAAATGAAGGACTGCTGCCTGAAAAAAACAATATCTATATATATATATATATATATATATATCGTTATAATGCACAATATATATATATATATATATATATATATATATATATATATAATAATGTCAATATATATCATATATAATAATGTTTATTTATATACTGTATTTTATATATATAATAATATAAATTATCTATAAGATAATGTTAATATATATTACATAAGGTTGGCTAAAATGTTCTACTGAAATTCTTAGTAACGTTTGTTTTTTGCCCAATTCTGTCATGGCATTCTCAGAATCCTTCTGTAGAACCAATCGCCCGGCAATGACTATCATATAAGAATAATGATATTAGCTAGAAATTTCGGTTCTAATGATTTTTCTGCATCTAAATTATTTTTCAATGCATTGTTTTCTATTCAAATGCGCCTTCGTATACTCCATTCTCTACTAAGACATTTCCCAGATATTTATAGTTCTGTATATGTCTTCAATGCGTAGTTCGTATCTTGGGATTTCTCATTTGCTGATAACCATGCATTCTGTATTTTTACAGTTGATAAATAATCCTTTCTTTTGGATTTCCTTTATTAATTTCTCTAGAAGTTCATATAATTTCATTCGCGTATCCTATATTATTCAAATTGCACCCAACAATAATAAACCTTTGTACGCTCTAAAATATCCTTTAGATAACTTCGTAGGAGGGGTTGAATAAATCAAGAGAGACGACCCATCATTGTCTTACGCGCCTTTCTATTTTTATGTACCTGCAAAATTTTCGATCCGCATGCAGGCGGTTTGCGCCTTATATAACTTTTGGATTATTCAAATATCTTTTCTAAAATCGATTTTATTTTCCTATTGGTTCAAATGCATTTACCTGCCATATTTCTGAAAGGATTTAGTTTAATCTATCAAATATTATGCGGAATTCTTGCTAACATTCATTTATTCTAGCCGACAGAATCCATGGGATTGGATGTCCCATCAGAGGAGATTGTCTATTTTCCTTCTAGAGAGAACCAACATCTTCAAACTCTATTCCACGAAGATTCCTCTATATTCTGCCTTAAGGTGTATTTCTAGTCTAACCCGGCGTATAAAAAGTAATTATATTACTCATACCCAAGGTATATAAAAAAAAAAGCTTATATTTATTGCGGGTGTATTCTGAGATGTTGGCAAAATTTGGGCTGTTATACCGGCTGAAATTAATGATTAGTACGGTACAAAATTGCTCTTACCAGTTTATAGTTATTGTGACTTGTGTCTGACTAGCTCAGTTAATTGCCATATAACTTGTTATTTTCTTTCTCGGATTAAACTCAGGGAAATCTTTGACTGCAAGCCAACTTGATTCAGAGATGAATATATCGATCGAGACATTTGGAATTAAACACAAAACGAATACAATATTCGAAATAAACAGAATTTGAATCTAGATGTCGAACCAATGCCTAACGAGGTGGATTGATGAGAGAGAAATCTTATATCTAACGTCAAATGGTGAGTTTGTGAAGCACGTTATGAAAATCTACAGCGAGCATGATATTTTGTTTTTAATGTAGGAATATTATTATTATTATTATCATTATTAATATTATTATAAAAATTATAAAATATATTATTATCATTATTACAAAAATAAAATATAAAATAATAGTGATAATAATGAAAAATATAAATAAAAATGAAGCAATAACATAAAAACATTGTATAAAATAAATTAAATAAAGATTAAAAATAATAAAAATACTCCCAGCATGCAATAAAACTGCTCCTGCTGGAAATATGGACATCCCGCCAAAAGACGTTAAATTCAACCTCTTCGCCACTAACATTGGTACGGGCAACACGTGTCCGACTTCTTTCTGTGATGAGGCTTGTAATAATACGAAGAAAATTTCTCCCTTTTATTGCATGTACCATAAAACATTTGTAAGCTAAAAAAATAACCACACCGATACAAAAAAAAAAAAAATGAATACACTACTGTTCGATAAAAGTGACTCACCTGATTTTTTTTACTAAATGTTCTCTTCCCCGATGAAACAAAAGTTGAGCTAAATTCAAAAGATAAGCGATCTAAAATCCGAAGAATATGCTTTGAATGCTCTTAGAATTTAGCAGTAAGTACTGTCAAGCATCCGTTAAGTATAATGTTCTGGGGATGATTTTCTTTTCATGGAACTGGTTTCTTAAAACCTATTGAAAAGGAGCGAGCAGTACAAGATAATTTTAGGGTCTTGTCTGCTCCCTTCTGCTGAAAGGGTGCAAATCGACCCCACCAAGCTCATTTTTATGCAGGATAATGTTCCCTGTCACAAATCAAAATTGATGAAAGAATACTTTGATGAGAAGCAGGTGAGTGTTATGACACAGCCGCCCCAATCTCCTGACCTCAACTCCATAGAAAACTTATGGAGCATTATAAAGTACAGGCTATCGAGAAGGCATTTGAGCAACATGCTCCATAAGTTTTCAATGGGGTTGAGGTGGGGTCGATTTGCACACACACACACACACACACACACACACACACACACACATATATATATATATATATATATATATATATATATATATATATATTGTGTATTTCGGTAGCAATCCCTCTTTTATACCAGTTTCGCTGAGAACGGCTGAGAAAATATTGCGATTAATTTTTGGTAGGATCTTATCTTGCTGTATCATGTAATTTATTAATTGTGTATTTCGGTAGCAATACTTCTTTTATACAGGTTCTCTTTAAAACGACTGACAAGGTACTGTGGTTAATTTTCTTGCGTTCATCTGTTTCCTTTTTGGCTCCTGCGTCAATTATTTAAAAAATTGTGCATTTGGCAACAATGCCTCTTTTATACAAGTTTCATTAAAAACAAGTGACTAGGTACTGCGGTACCTTGCCAGTCGATTTTAAAAGTGACAGGGGGAAGAACTATATGACTAGCTTGTGTGCGTCTATGGCGGAATGGGTGGTGGGAATGATGGCAAAAAGACAAATGCTACTGAGAGCTAAAAAGACTGACAAGGCACAGGTACAGGTACATATATATATATATATATATATATATATATATATATATATATATATATATATATATGTATGTATGTACGTATGTATGTATGTATGTATCTGTATTTGTGTGTATACTAACTTAAAAGCCGCTCTATTGGGCGGAATTTGAGCTAGCCCCTGCAGAGGGAACTTGATTGTACTTTCGGCATGTTCGGAAGTTTGATGGTCCCTAATTTTTTGTATATTCTCAGCATTGGAAGCACTCCTGGTTGCCGTTTGATCTGACTTTGCATTTGCACGGACATTTCTTTTCCTCGCTCCAGCCTTGGCTTTTGATATTGCAATCTGGTCCTCTGTTGGCGGAGAGTTTTTTTTTACGAAGCAAACTCCTGCTGTATCCGATAGATAACAATGAACTACAGAAGAACTCAAAATTGATTGTTGCATTTAAGTATTGTATCAATATTTAAGTTTATCTTTTAAAAGTTCAACGAAAATACTTCTGCCACCACGTAATTTAAAACCAGTTTGTTGGCGTAGGTCCTTACTCTCTGGACAAAAAATTATTTTTATTTCATGGGGTACTTTCGCTGGATTGGGCAATTAATTTCGACCATGCCCAACTTTATTTCCGTTATAAAATATTTATCGTAAATAAAAGTTCGTCGCAAAATATCACGTAAAAAATCACCGAAATGAAAACTTAGGAATCCAAAATATCTTTAACATGAGCTTTGAAAGTTTAAAAGCTGTGTTCCTTTAATTTGAGAAAAGTGACATACTGATACGTGCATTTATTATATAGATGGTAAATGTTTTGAATGCGGATGAAAACATGACACGGAAATCAGAAGTTGCATTGAATCAGCGAGAGATTCAGTCCAAAAATAAGTTGCCCAAATAGTGAAAATATAAGAACAGTATAAGAATATTCCTTCAAAACTGTGTACAGTGTAACCCGGATATAAGAGAGCTGTCGGGACCAGATAAGAAGTCTCTTATATACGGGTTTCTCTTATATCCGGGTTTGGTCTAGTTTGTTTAGGTTAGTATGGCTCTAATTTAGGACCAGAGAAAATCTCTCTTATATCCGGGTTTCTCTTATATCCAGGTCTCTTTTTCTTCTTGTATGGTAGTAAATCTTAGATAATCTGCTTATAGATGAGAACACCAGAGCGAGAAAGAAATCAGGAGTGTGATACTAAATAAAGACGATTGGAATATGATAGACGACGTGCGTATTGATTGACTCATTCATTACTTACGGTTTATCAACACTTTCCATGTTATTTAAAGCTCCAAAATATTTTTAGATTGTCCTATTTTGTGGGAGTAAACGATAATGGTTTAATGATATAAGACTTACTAATTAACCCATAGATGAAGGAGGTGGAATCATACATTTCCTAATTGTGTTTACGTGTAATTGCTTAAAACGAACCTTACGGAATAAATGAGAACTCGGCTCCACGATTAAGAATACTAAGTGATTACAAATTACACCACACGTATAACCAAGCTTACAGTACCTGTTATTCCTAAGCGGTTATCCATCTATGTACTAAATAGATTCAAGTATGATGACCAAGATTTCAACGTGGTGTGGCTTGTCAGCCACGGAGTGTGTAGGCAATTAGGAGATCTTAAGATAAATGGAAACAAAGAAAATGCATTTACTTAGAAACCGAAAGACACGTGCGAAACTTGTGGGTAAAATTATGAGGAAAGATATCTTGGAGAATTTGACGCTTTTCGTATATATGGAAGTCAAAAACGGCAGGTAGGACGGTACTATTAGGTTGGTGCAAAATATTGTCGTTTTCTCACATATGTTAGTATGTGAGAAAACGACAATATTTTTGCACCAACATAATACATGACCAGCTAGTGTGAATGGATGTTGTAATGTGTCGTCGGAAAAAAGGTACTGAGACATATATGTGATAAGATCTTGTAGAGAGCTAATATCGCCCACACCATGAGCAGACACAATATATAGAAGAAGAAGAAGAAGAAGGGGGGAAGAAGAAGAGAAGAAGAAGAAGAAGAAGAAGAAGAAGAGAAGAAGAAGAAGAAGAAGAAGATCAACAAGAAGAAGAAGCTGAAGAAGAAAAACAAGAAGGTGCATATATGTTTATCTTACGATTTAGTCAAAATTAGTTTTCAATGAAGAACGCCACGTACCTCTTCTAGTAGAAAATAAAATAGTAACAATAGTTCAAATAACACATCATCATACTATCATGAACGTGCAATTATACTATTCTTCATCTTCTTTGTGTACCATTTAAATTCAGGTCGTAGGCGACATGCCTCTTCAAAATTTCCGTTCCTTTGTAAAAGCTAAATAAACTTTGTGTTTTCTTTATTTCTTCTAAATACTGTCCGGCCATTCATTTACATTAGCACATCAAGAATGTATACGCTATTTTGTTTTGTCCCTCTTGCCCTCAATCAGTCCTGTGAACATCAGATTTTCCAAACCTTCTTTCCTCATTATGTGACGCGGAAATTTCAACTTTCTCGTTTTTATGTTATGTATAAGTTTCCTTTTTGTTTCCATTTTCTCTAAAACCTCGTCGTTGCTCACATGTGCGGCCCATGCCATACTCAGCCTTCTTTTGTGGAACAACATATCTGTTGCCTCAAGTCTCTTCCTCATCTTTGAGGAGATTGTCCTGCATCCATTGACATACAGGAGGATGGACACCACGTAACAGTTCAACACTATTTACTTCAAGACACATGGCACAGTGGATAAAGGCGTTAGTTAGATCCAGTGACAGGACTTCCTGAGGACATCTGTGTATTAATTTTTGGAACTTATAGACCTAATGTCTCAGTATCATTTTTACTAGAGCTCACATTACATATTTCTGTTATTATTGTTGCATTATTTACCATAGTTTATATTGCAATTTTTGTTGTTATTCATTTCTTTTCTCTACCATTCCTTATTACTGGTTCCCATATTGTATTCATTTCTATGCTAAGTCGGCTCAAGAGATTTTTGTAGCCTAGCGTATGTGATGATTCCTTAATCTTTCGTAATCTCTCTGCCTATTATTTCAACCTCGTTCCATAGGGGGAGGTGATCACTCTTTTTCCTCCATGTGTAATCAGCTAGGCCTGATTTTTTCTATTTCCCGTTGTGTTACTACTTTGCGATGTTCTTGCAGCCTCACATTAAGAGGGCGGCCAGTTTCTCTTTTGTCTTTTCTACCACAACTACACGGGATAGTGTACACACAGTCCTTAGTCATGTTCTCCTCTACCGGATGTCTTATTCGCAAGATGTGTCTGCGAAGTGTTGAACCACATTTGAAGATTGTCCTGATCTTATATGGACCAAAGAACAATCTACCCCGGTGTACGAAATAAAAAGTTATGTTTGAATTTCCAATCACCTGAAGAAGGCCGGATCATACAACACCCGAAACGTTGTGAATATTTTTTTTTAAGCGTTTCACCGCAAGCATGACGGGAAGCCACTAGCACGCAAGGGGTTACAGAGAGTTGGAGCAAGACCAAAGAGGAGTGATGGGGGAAAGGATGAAGAGAATGTTAGGGGATAGATCAAGGCATTTGGAGACGTCGATTGACATTTGAATAATTGGATATTATAACTATCAGGGAAACAAGAAAACGGGAGGTGCGAGACATGAAGCTATTGGAGTAGAAGAGACGGCTACATTTAACAGGTTCGACAGTGAAAGGGTGAGAGCGAAATGCCAGCCTAGTTGAACGCTTAAATTCATGAAGTGTGGGAACGAGAAAAAGCAGCTTATCGGAGCAGTTACGGTGAAAGTATTTGTAAAAAAAGACAGTTTGAGGCGACGGCATGTCTGTGAGAGAGCGATTGCAGATGAGATGCCAGATCAGTGCCAATTACATGGAAATAAAGATTAGGATAACATTCTGAATAATGTAGTTAATGTAAGTAATCATAATAACTCAACTCAGATATATCGACAGATATTGAAGACGGTTTAGAAGAAATAGGAAGAACATAAATGATTTTTTTCTAAGACGAGAGTATATAAACAGAGAATAGACACGTGTTATATGCATTCTAACCAACGCTGAAAAGGAAAACTAGCAGAGGTTACAAAACTGTATTTACTCACATGTCTAGTACGTCATATTGGAAAAATGTGTGCATACTCAGGTGTCACGAATGCATTTTTTTTTATTCAAGACGTATACGCAAAGACCGTTCCTGTGTAAAGACTAACTTTGTTGATTGGATATTGTGGGCCATATGACCGGTTAAGCGCGATTAACCCATATATAGGAAGAGAAAAGAAAGTTATCTAAGCAAGGAATAGGATTTCTGCAATAATTTTTATAGGACGTTTGAACATTAGTGTGACTATTACTGTGGTCATTTGTAAAACAGAGTGCTTTTTAAACCTTTTATAAAATATATACGATATAGATTTTCTATTGTTAGTCATAATTATTTTGCAATATTGTTTATTATAAGTCACTAAACCAGTTTTCTCAACATCGTTTTGTGACTGTTGGTAATATTCAGAATGTTAGCCTCATTAAAAAAAATGTTAGAGACTGACACTCTAAATCGATATTTGGATTTGTTGATTATTTATCACGCTAGGGAGCATCCACTTTCAACTCAAAAGGAATGTAAAGTTGGACTTCAGTAACTATACTCTGCGTGTAGGTATTCTAAAATCAAAATGACAAAGAATATAATTTCCTATTTTTTTAAGAACACTCCCAGTTCAATCTCTTCATGCAAAGTTGAGACTTTTATAATGTTATTTGAAAGTTTCCTTTTTAAATGCCACTTTTCGGAATTTCTTAGACAAGCCAATTTAATTATTCCCATTATTTTATTAAAGTTCACTATCTTATCTGAGAATCAAAACAAGGATCAACGCACAACCTCAGCCCAAAGCAGAAATGAATAAATAGCTTCTGACGAGTCTAAAAGCGTTTCGAGTCAGTGAGATCTTACAAGAAAACAACAGTACTATGCCTGGCATGAAATAATGAAGAATGTGTTGCGGCAAAGTCCAACAATAACAGGACTGATTAAAATTGATAATAAATTATAAGTAGTAATCAAAACTACTAATATACCTCACTCTCGTTAATTTTTTCCAGTGGCAATGACAGATCGAAAAGAGACTTAAGTCGAAATAACCACACTATAAACAACAAATACACACTCTCCATCGCATATTACAGTATGTAGGATATGTACGCACAGTATTTTGAATAAAATAATTTATCAGCTATATAGCCTTACATTTAGCATTAGCAATAAAAGAACCGTCTGGCATTTTTTCCAATATAAGTCAGTTTAATCAACGTTAAAAATCTGTTCAATAAGAAACCTTTTTCCTTCGATGATTTAGGAAAATCGGCTGCTACTTGTTCGTCAGCTGACGCAATTTCACCTTACTTCTTAATAGAGTGTTATCTTCTTTGTTTTTTAAATATCATAAACCAGACTTGATTATCTTTAACATCTACATCTTTCTCATTTGGGTATTTTTTGTTCAGGTCCTCAAAAAACGACAACGCATTCTCTTGAATGATTTCTTGACTAATAACAGCACGCTAATGATTCAACTAATCAATCAAAATTTCCTCTTTTCGTAGATGTTTTCATATGTTCTTCTCTAGGATTTATGATGATTATATTAACATTTACTGTAAATGTACGTATTTTAATATGATTTTATATACTTTTATTCGTATTTATTGTACAGTAACATGATTTTAGGTGTTTTTAACGCCTTTCTAGTGATATTACGTTTTCAATATTTGTGACTGAGGTAAAGTCAAACAAAATGACTTAAACATCATTTTTATTTTTCCATACATTTTTGACAAACGACGTATAAAAGGAGAATGACTTAATTTGTAACCACGTAACCCGAGGTATACCTGTACTAGTTTAACCTTTCTGCTATCTGAAATTTCCGATGAAAAATGAATCACAAGTTCATTAAATAAGATCTTTGTGAGACTATAAAATATCAGTTGAAATTCAACTGTTGTCCTTTTAAACATTTGAGCTTGAAGCTCAAATATTATTATTGCAATATCGTGTTAACGTTTTTAACACGTTAACAAAATATTGCAATGAGAATTCTACGTATGAATGCAAGTCATTGTTTAAAGAAGTGAAGGGTTACTAATTGAAGAAAAAATGAAATTGACATGATTTACAATGTCACTAAAGCATACTTTAAACATATGAGAGAGTTATCGCCCCTTCTATCCTTCTTTCTTTCGATATGTCTTTCTTTCTCCTTGAAACCGAATAGTGTCACTGATATGTCTTTTCTTTGTTTCCTTGTGACCAAATTATTAATCTATAATTTATTAGATATTGACATGACGTAGAATACGGACTAAGGAAGTAAGGAAATAGTCGAATTATAATATAAACGCAAAAAATTACGTAGCAATTATTTCCATTGGTTACTTAGAACGATTACTTCACTACTTACTCTCTAATTTATCTAAAGCAGTTACTTAAATGAAAATTTTTCAAACATTTTAAAAGTGGTGTAGAGCCATTAAATTAAATATAAAAAAAATAAATTATGCAAATTTATATCATAAATTTAAATTAAATTTGATTTAAATTAGTGCGCTAATTTTTCGGTACCGCGTGGGTTTTGCGTGATTTTACTGTTTTTGACGACAGCCATTTTTGTTTAGAATGAAACGAATAAAATGAAATGATTTTTTTAAGTTATCTGCAATTCAGAAAACGTTACACAAATGTAATAAACAATCTTAGTTGGCAATAATATGTGACGGATGGCTATAAAAAGGCACTGTTACGGCTAGTTTTTTAAATAATGTGCTCACTGTTTGCTTTACGTAACCATAATTGTAAGTAAAATGCGCTAAAATAAGTAACTAAGTAATCGATCTCTTCACATCGTTGCCATTGTAATAAGCGATGTATGTTCGTTTAGCGTAGCGGTTATAGGCAGGGGAGGTGAGTGTGGCAAACAAATTAGGAGAAGAAAAATGGGTGTGGAAAAAGTAGCTCCCTGAAAAAGCTACTATTTACGGGACCTATATAAGAACCAGTAAAGCCGCTGAGTCTGATGCCCCATACTCCACTGAGAAACTTCTTTGTCTCTCATATCCCATCAGGACATAGGCGATCATAGCTCTCCACAGTTTCTTGTTCTTTGTAGTTCTTAAATGTTTTCTTTTCATTATTTCTCCCAAGCACTGTTCCGCCATCCATTTAGAAACTAAGTATTGTTGTGCATGGTTTTCCTCTCTCCCACTTGCCTTCAATCTGTCCTGTGAGTATCACATTTTCTAGGCCGTCTCTCCACATTATGCGTTCTAGAAATATCATCTGCCGCTTCCTGATGTTAAATATAAGTCTCCTTTTTGTTGTCATCGTCTTTAGAACTTAGTTGGTTAAATCAAATGCAAGGATATATAGTAACATAAAAAGTGACGTTGATACGCTGAGTCGATATGCAGCAGAATGAATGCAGATCCGTGTCCAGTTTTGTTCTACAATGACCAAATCGATTAAAACGCTGTCCACAAACGATATAATACCGAGGTGTAGAGTGCGTGTTCAAATCTCTCCGGATACAATTTCCTTATTTTCGTTTTTGGCATTTATTACTCTAGCCTTCAAAATCTGTATCAAGTCGAAATTTTAAGCTATATAAAGAAAGAAATTTTTACTTTTCTTTGCCGTGATGCATCAAGATGTAGTCGACCATCGCTCTTCACATCTTCCTATTCTTTGTAACTCTAAGCAATGTTTGCATCCTAAATTCATGTTCTGTCATCTCTATGCAGGTTATTAGGTTGTACAATCCATGTTTCCATCTGCGCCTTTTAAGTGTTACAGTCACCAAACATCTTTCCTCATTATTATTTCAATCGTTTATTTCTAATTTTAAGTGTCCTTTTTGTTGTCATTTTCATTAAAACTTCCTCGTTGCTCACATATTGCGTCTATGGTATTCTCGATGTATTTCTCTAAAAGAACACTTCTGTTACCTTATTTTCTCTTCAACGTTGAGGAAATTGTTTCGTATTTTTTGCAATATCGGCGGATTGATATTACACAGGAGTTCAGCCTACTTTTCTTTGTTTTAACGAAGTTTTCCTCTTTCTTAATAGTTTGTTTAGCTTTTGAAAGGCATCTTTCAGATTGGGTTTGAAAATTCTGTGTCAGGTTTTCCACTCGTTTCTCATAACACTTTGCAGATTGTTACATTTCTATACTTGAACATTTCCAACTCGGAATTACCGCCATGGAATGCATCTCTTGCTAACGACTATACATTTTGTCTTCTTACAATTTTTGTTTCTTCTTTTCTTCTTACTTTCATTTACTACATCCTCTCGCAATTTCTGTTGTTTTATCTCCGTATCTGCGACCGCCACGGTGTCAACACAGTTTCCTGTTTTGTTACAATCATTATAATAATCGGAAAGTTTATTCAATAAATAAAACTATCAATCTGGGAAAAGAATTAATGAAACCATTTTTTTTTGCCATGTTATCATTTGGGAATTGTAAATTTTATATGCTTACAATCATGACATTCAATACGTGTGGCGTGTCTCAAGTCGTGCAAAATCATTTGAAACTTATTGGTCGTATTCGTTATTGATTAAAAATCTTCCTTGAATCGTCTTCAACCGGTTTGTTGTCGAAATTCGTTTTTGTAATGGTCTGTCTTTTTTGGGTTCAAGTTACTGACTTCCACTCGGCCAACCACAACACATAATTTACTTTCTATTTGATTGAAGCTATTCTGTCAAGCATAGATTTAATTCACAATGGGGAAAAAACGACGTGGCTTCAATAAACCAATAACATTCAATATAAACAAAAGTTGATTGAATCATCTCTCTTTCACTTTTTATACAGACGGATTTTATCACGAACTGAAAGAAGGCATAAGTATTTGTAAGTAAAATAGGTATTTTGCAATAACAACCTCTTTTCTCTCTCATACACCATATATATATATATATATATATATATATATATATATATATATATATATATATATGCTTATAAACGTGTACGCATGCGTATATAGAAAATGATTGCAGCCATTTTCTTTTTCTCTTCCTAAGAGGCCATCGCACAGAGGTGTTCGCTGCTTGATGGTTATAAGCACGGAAGATATAATCTGTGGTCATGGTTCCAATTACAGCTGAGGCAGTTTACTTTCATTTTACAAATGTAGAATGTCTTTAGGAAGGGTATGAATATGTTTTTACTAAGGTTCAACCAATAAAAAGCTTGAGAGCCACTCAAGTGAAAGTTTACTTTGAAAATGATTATGATGTAGATATGTTATTAGTAAAGATAGATTATGAAGCTGAAGATTATGAAGATATGGGAGATAGATAACTACTTCTTCAATAAATGAAATAAATTTAATAAATGTAATTTTGTGTCAATAATAATAATAATAATAATAATGCTGGAAATGTGAATGTGCGCTTCGATTTGCAGTTATCAGCGTGGAGAGTAGCACTGGCGCATCGAGTTGAAATCCAAGCTAAGACCGTTAACGATTGTCACTTGTATGGAATAGGTAAAATTGCTGGGTGACTTTCCGCTTCACAATGATTGCTATATTGATTTTCTAAGCAAGGTTTAGATGTGGCACGTGACCTAAAGTATAGGGCACCCATTGAAGCTCGAACTCACTAACAATTTTAGCAAGACCAGCTTGTCAACCATTACACCATGCCGAGGCGGCCCAATACCTCCTATATATCTGGTTTACCGAAGCTCCATCGGTTTTGGTAAAAATGGAACCACGTGAATAACATGTATAAATTCAAATTACATGTAACCTGTTGATTGAAGACAAAACTAGATGCCACCTTAAGATTCGGTGTGGATAATGAACCAAAATCATTTCCCCGTACGAACAAAAATAAAACCTAACAAAGATAGTCAACAACTGTTAACGTCAAACCAGATACCGATAAAATAAAAAGGAGAATGCAAAGAGAATCCACTTCACGATCCCCACGTAGACAAATATGGCACGACATATTTTAGAAAGGAATCTGTGGAGAGAAAATAGCATTTATGGCTTTCCTAAGAACAGTCTTATTTCATGTAGCGTGTAACTTAACGATGTGGTGAATCTGATTTCTTTCAACGTTCTTAAAGGTTTCCACCCATGGAAGGTGACACTGTTAGTAAAACAAAAGGGTTTAATGAGAGTGAAAGAAAAGGAGAAATTCAGGAGAAAGGACAATAAAAGAACAAAATTCAGGCAGAGGGAAAATAGGGATTGATATCGCACAACAATAATTTGAAAGTCGGAGCTGACCGGAAAGCAAGAAACTGGAAGAGTGCTCTACGGTTGAGGGTAAAAAACTATTAGAATAGAACTTGCTGTTGCATCTACATATTTTTTAATCGTTTCTCCCCAAGCAAAGCTGGAATTAATCTAGTGCACAGGGACGTTACAGGCAGTGAAAGTGCAAGAGAAAACTTAGAGTATGTAGCTGTGGGCAAAGATCAAACGAGGAACTGGATTCAGGAAGATAGATGATGTCGAGTGATGCTGCATTTGAAATTTTGAAGATGTTTTTTTTTACCAGGGGAGCAAGTAAACGTAAGAGAGTTCCACAGGTTGAAATTGCGCTAAATTATAGAGATAGAGTAGAAGGGATGGTTGTATTTAGTCATTCCACCAGTAAAAGGGTGGGACCTGGATTCCAATCTAGTAGCACGCTTAAATTCACATAGTCGGGACACCAGTGGATAAAAGCTCGTCAGAGCAGTTGTCAGGAAAATATTTGTAAAAAAGACAGGAAGAAGCTACGCCAACTCGGTGAGAATTATGGTCAGCATCGATTCACATTACATATCCTTTTATGGATTTTGTCAAGGAATCTTGAGATGTACAACTGAAACACCAGACCAGATATGGCAACAGTATTCAATGCACGGACGAATGATAATGAAAATTTCTATTTCAACAGTAAAAATATGTTAACAGTTAAATATTTCTTCTTACTGTATTATCCTATCTCATCTAAAAGGTTCTTCAATTTTTCAATATGAATTTGCCAAAGGACAATACTGTTTAGGAAACATGAACTGTTTTACTCAGAATATGAACATAATTGGCTTGTGACTTTGCTCATGACAATAGCTGTTGCTTCTTCACTTCTTTCGCTTTAGTAATATCTTCCTAACATAAGTTGAAACTTACGACTTTTATATACTAAGCATACTTTAGATGCGGCAAAAAGGCGAAAGTGGAAGCATTCGGTGAGCATTTAACTCACTACTCAGTTGATATAGCGACACAAGTCATTCTGATCCTTACAAGTTCATGGATTAATTTTTTTGTAGCCTTAGAAAAAGGACACATGGCACTGTGGATAAAGGCATTGGTTAGATCCAGTGACAAGACCCAAAGAGTGTGAGTTCAATACCCGGTCAAGGCAGTGGAGAACTTTCAGAGGGAAATTAACAGGAGATAACTGATAACTGACATCCCTTAAACATGGCACGTGGAATTAGAACAGTCTACCCCAGTGAGCGAAATAGAGTGTCCAGTTCAACATTCAAACCACGTGAAGAAGGCTGGAGCATACAACGGCTGAAACGTAATAAATATGGCGACAAAGATGAGGACAATAGTCCGAATAATGTAAATAATGCTTAGAAAATTGATTAAGAAAAATATCAAAATTTTCTTTCAAGTGGTTTTTATTTTCCAAAATTAATTTGAATAATTTATCAAAATGCATATACATACTCACAGACAACTTACACCCCTAAAGATGGTCTCAGCTGAGATTGAAAGTACTTGGGAAAATAAAACCTATTTGCAAGAAAATGTTACAGTTAAGTAATTTTTAATATATATATATATATATATATAAATAAAATTTAAAACATTCTTATAGTGAATACTTTTTATTTGAAATAAACAAGCCATTTGTATTTATTAAACAGTCTATATTATGTCTAGAGCAAACTTCATAAAGAAAATGTGTCCAATGGCACAGATCAAATTTGCATCAACCCTTTGGAGGGGAAACCACCAATTGATCCACCATGCTTTACTGCTTGGCCATGAAAGATTCTATTTTCCCTTTTTAGGGAAAGCACATCCCTTTCACTCAGATTATTTTCTTGAAATACCATATCTGCTGAGTTTCATATTTGAAAATTAATGCAATTACTAAAGAATCAATAGATTTTATTTTTAATCCAACATTTTTATTACTTCACACATTATTCTGCTTGACATTTCATACTGGAAATAGGTGCTACAATACATTAAATTCTGGTAATTTTTGTGCATTTTGATAGGTGCTACTGATTTGTCCTATATATATATATATATATATATATATATATATATATATATATATATATATATATATATATATATATATGCCATACCC
The DNA here is from genome assembly GCA_963932145.1 of Acanthosepion lycidas. Classification (NCBI taxonomy): domain Eukaryota; kingdom Metazoa; phylum Mollusca; class Cephalopoda; order Sepiida; family Sepiidae; genus Acanthosepion; species Acanthosepion lycidas. The sequence continues at coordinate 39,579,317 of OZ010590.1, read as the reverse complement.
AGGCATGTGCACAGAAACACCTGCACAATGTTTTCAATGATAAATAGTAGATCAGTTATTAGGAAATTTTATAATGACACTTAAGGAATCATTTCATACTTTGTTTCCTTCTCATTTTAACTTGAATTTCTCTGCCACCTTCAGGATATAAGCTATATTAAATGAAATGAAGTTAAAACAGTTAATAAGTTTCGTCACCATGAGGATATGCACATCATTAAAGCCATAGAAACTTCCATCCTGGGTAAGACGATAAACTACATCCGCGTCCTGGGTAAAATGATAAACTACATCCATCAGGAGGTTTTTAGGAATGTGGAATCACCTTTTAATTGCTGGTGTTCCCAGGTTCACCCTGACCCGGGGCGGTAGTACCTGCCAGGTAGTACCTATGGGCAAGTAGTTAACCTCCAAAAGGGGCCAAAACACTATGAAAGTATAAAAATAGTTTTTAATACCAGCAATACTTTTGGGGAAAAATTATTACCAGCAATACATTTTCGAAGATCGCTGCTGACATCGCTGTCAGAATTCGACGATCTGTCGAACAATCAAGAAGGACACTGGCTACTCCTCCTACCGCAAGTCTCACAGCAGGCTCATCACGAATGCCTCCAAGAAGTCGAGGAAGGTCAAGGGTGAGGTTTTGCTGATCAAGCCAGGACCAGTCGAGCAACACACAGAACGACAGGTGGATTTGCAATCTAGGTGGTTCCCGAAGTTTCATCCTCCGTCAAGGTCTTTGGCGTCATCTCCAATGTGTCACATGGTAACATCAACAATCCCTGTTGAGGTTAGATCCCTTGGATGGGTTAGAAAAGATTCCATTAGACTCGTTGAAGCGATTCGTGGAAATCCATGTCTTAAAGTAATGCAAAAAGTTGTTCGCACGAGTACAGCCCACACCTTACGAAGGGCTTTGTCTCTGTAAAATATATATATTTTTTTTTAATTTATTTTTAAATGGTGAGTGGAAAATGTCATGATGCCATTTCTGAACTTAGGAAAGAAATGTGTACACGCCAAAGGAATAATAATAATAATAATAATAATAATAATAATAATAATAATAATAATAATAATAATAATAATTTTTTTTTTTTTTTTTGTCAGTGAAAAGTGTCCTGATGCCATTTCTAACCTTAGGTCCCTGGGTGGGACCCGGAAAGAAATGTGTAAACGCCAGAAAGCAAAGAAAATAAAAATAATGATAATAATAATAATAATGATCAAAGAGAATATCAAAAGAAAACAAAACTACACGTCCATTTTTAATTGATGAATGACCTTTCTTTTACAAGTATCCACTAAAGATATTTAGAAAAAATGGGATCGAACAATCATTAAGTAAAGAGCGTAGAGATATTTCCTTTCTTGTCAAACGGGCTTTAGTATCATGGATTATACAGTTGAAACCATCGAAAAAATACATTCGCTGTTTCTCAGCAGGACGATCTAACACTTTTTTTCTTTTTCTTTTTTTTTTTCTTTTTCTTTTTCAAATTTTTTAAAATTAAAATTTGTCATCTTCCCGATTCGATCTCTGGTTAAAATCAGAGAGTAAATATTTTTACTGCGACAGCGGAGTTCACTTCCATGAATATTTACTGAGAAACGTTTCTCACAGAGAGGGGGACACGCATATAAGATGAAATCTCTGCGTTTTCAGTTTGCAGTGATTTAGAAGTAGGCTTGTTAAGAATACCTAGAGAAGGCGTCGACGGGAGAAATTTCAGAGTATATCACAAAGTTTAGTTCTGGATGACGAAAAGGTCACAATACTGAATCACGAAGTGAAGATGTAATTCGCTAAATTAGCGCTTGCTAACGAGCGCCTCGGCAAGGTAGTCAACTTAGTGTGAGCTTAATTTGGCAGTCAGAAACAATTGTAAAACATGACGTAAAGATTGAATTTAGGACATACATTGTCTACGAATGGATAGACTTTAGGTATACACATGATAACATTATTTAAGCAAAATAGGGTGAGGATCGAACACACCATATTTACAGTTGGTTAACACTTGAAGATTTAATTACTCATAGACAATACGTAATATGATATGACACATTATATAAATACAATTACTGTTCGATATTTTCTGATGCTTCTGCTATGAATTTAGAATTTTTTCATAAAATCCAAAGAGGAGTCTGTTATATTATCGGTTATAACCCAGCATCTCGTCCTCAGTCACTTTCTTGCTTCTGTAACTTATCGTCTTTGTGCAATTTCTGTAGATATTTTCATTGTAATTATCCTGATAAGCTTTCCTCTTTGACATCGACTTTACGAATTTACGAGCTTAGCAGCTGAGTCGAATTTTACAAATGAAATTCCTAGCTCAAGTTCTATGCTAACACTTCCTTCCCTAAAACCTTTCGCTCGTGGAACTCACTTCAAATGCAATGCCAATCGTAATCTTCTTGATTCCTCTTTTTTTAATGTTATCTCAACTTAAAAATGGTTTTCATTTTCTCTGATTCTTTCAAACTTAGGAAACCCTTGAATAAGAAGACTTCAGGAAAACAGAGAATGGCAATTGATGCTGTATTTAAATTTTTGACCATTGCAGGTAGCAGGGAAACAAAAAAAACAGAAGAGCGATCTACAAAAGAAAAGTGTGGGGAAAACAGAGAAGTCGAAACCGTAAGTTCTATGCTAACAGTTCCATCCATCACAGTTCTCAAATGTGGAACTCTCTTTCAGAAACCAGAAGAGAGAGCCACAGAAGAGAAGTATCGGAAAAGAAAGATAAGACGTAACAGTAAGTTCTATGTTAATAGTTTCTTCCATGACACTTGTCGATTGTGGAACTCTCTTTCAGAAACCAGAAGAGAGAGCCACAGAAGAGAAGTGTCGGAAAAGAAAGATAAGAAGTAACTGTAAGTTCTATGTTACTAGTTTCTTCCATGACACTTGTCGATTGTGGAACTCTCTTTCAGAAACCAGAAGAGAGAACCACAGAAGAGAAGTGTCGGAAAAGAAAGATAAGACGTAACTGTAAGTTCTATGTTAATAGTTTCTTCCATGACACTTGTCGATTGTGGAACTCTCTTTCAGAAACCAGAAGAGAGTGCCACAGAAGAGAAGTGTCGGAAAAGAAAGATAAGACGTAACTGTATATTCTATGTTAAGAGTGTTTTCTTCTGTCACACTTCTCGACTGTGGAACCAGAAGAGTGATCTACAGTAGAGAAGTGTGAGAAAACAAATCTATTAGAATAGAAATTATGGTTATATACATTTACTTATTTCTACAGTATGAACGATGAGACCTGATTTCCAATGTAGTGGTACGCTTAAATTCAGGCGGTCATGATGTCAGGCCAAAAAAAAAAAAAAAAAAAACTTGTTAGAGTAACTGCCAGGAATATATTTTAAGACAGAAAGAATCCATATCCAGTCGATGGAAAAGTGACTGAAGATGAGATGACAGATCAGACCTGATTATATTACAGACAGTTCTTTGGATTTTATTGGGAATCTCGCGACATATCGCAAATATGGCAGTAATATTCAATGCCTGAATGAATGGTAGATTTCTAAATGTCCAAGATAGATTTCGGTAGAACCAATTTTTTGAAAATATTTTTAACACCATAATTATTTTTTTTTGTTTTTTTTTTAAACATACATGATTTCCAGCTTAGCCATAATGATTGACATTGTCATCTTTATTCAAACAATTTTTGTATAATTCGAACACACGTACTACTGACAAGCTCTTTAATCTACAGTTAACATACAAACAAGCCTTAGGTATAAACCAATGGCTTCTGTTACCAATTATACACATTTAACAATATTTGTGGAGTTTTCATAGTTTATTTTGTTCAGGTTAGTTTTCAACAATTTTATGTAAATAGCTACAAGAATTTTTAGTTTTTGTTTATTGTTTTCATGTTTAAGTATAACTGTGTTTTCAACAAGGATTTTCCGAAATTGTGTATGCAGCCGGGGATGCTGTTTTAAATGCTTAAAATTGTTTGAGTTATCATTCAACTGTACTGCCAAGCGTCGTGAAAGCGAATTTGTGGCGTGACCAACAAAAATATTATTTAATTCGTTGGTGATAAAATCTCCAAAAGGGCACTTGAATTTGTAAACTATGTTTTTTTTTTACAAATCGCTAATCGGGGGAGAAGAATCATTGCGAATAATTATTATTCGCATAAACAATTCCGTAAAATCCTTGTTGAAAACACAATTATATATTTAAAAAAATATGTATCAATATTGTGATTTTATTTCTTCGTTTAATGATAATGTTATTCAGCTTATCAGACGTTATGAAAAGAATTTACGTAAAATAGATAGACAACACTTGTCTATATTATTTAATGAAACAAGTATATATATATATATATATATATATATATATATATATATATATATATATATATATATATATATATATATATATATATATATATATATATATATATATATATATATATATATATATGTTGGAGGTACAGAACCGTAATATCGCAAGGAATAGATACAAATTATTTCCTAAAGGCATTATGAAAAATAAAAAGTAAGAGATGAAAACACTTACAGAACAGACCAAGCGGTTTCGTTCCCAAGCACATCAGGGTCGACTGGGAACAATTTAACAATTATTGCAATATATATTTACTCACACAAACACCCCACATACAATTAAAACATTAAAAAATGAAATGATTATTGGTATGAGGGGAAAAAAAATTCAAACCGCGCGAATTTGCACAGCACAAAAGAGAAAAAAAAATTGAGGGAGTGTGAGGGGAATGTATGATACACACTAGAGTCTAATAACTTGAAGCCCAAGGAGACAGTCTTTTAGCTTGCAAGGAGACGGCTCCCTGGACCGAATATACAGAGACTCAAGTGCTCGCAAATGAAATGGAGAGTGCGAACTGGACAGTACAGTAAACCAATTCGATATATATATATATATATATATATATATATATATATATATATATATATATATATATATATATATATATAATGCGATATATATATATATATATATATATATATATATATATATATATATATATATATATATATATATATATCAGTGTTCATCGCCTTATTTAAGATCAGCAGCAAAATACTACATCATACATTTTACAAAGAGCAATGAACACACTAAAAATGGCCTTGATTGCAAATATATAAGCTTAGTATGCAAGCAATGTCAAGCATTCCGAGAAACGCATGCAAGACACCTAGATTGCAACGAAAGGGACGCTATATTGGGACAGGTTTGGATAAACCAGCACGTGGAGGCCAGTTCGAAATAACTTCATATGAGCAACCAAGTTCTTTCATTGATAGTATTTCCAAGTATTTATATGTGACGTCCGACTGCATTACCAGCCTTCAAAGAAACAAAAACAAACTCAACATTTTCAACAACCTGCCATGATAATCCCGTACTACTCTCGCATGTGAGCAGAGATGCAGAGTGCAACAGACCTTAAGAGCTATACCCAAATGACATTTATCAAGCAGGTCTCTGATACTGAATAGTGCGTTTACAGTGCTCTATTTTGACCCCCCCCAAAAAAAAATCATGTAAGATTCGAAAGTTTGAGAGTCATGCCTCCTGTAGCAACATACCATGATTTCTTATTGTTGTTGATGCTGTTACTGCTGCTGCAGTTTTTGCTGTTTGTGGTAAGCCTCTCACTGCTCTTTCGGTTCATTCATTGTAATACTCGAACTATCTACATTCCTTGGTGCGGTCAGATAAACCCATCACGCCTATGACCCACTATGCAAATTACATTTTAACAAGCCACCCATATCCCATCCGTATTATATCGATGAGAAGTAGGTTCTTCCTGCGAACTACTGTTCGTTGGAACTGACTCCCGAAATGATCTTTTCCACGATCGCTTTAATGTTAGCCTGGTCAAGTCTAGAGTTAAACGTTATGTTCCATTCTGTAAAAACTGCCTTCAATTTAACCCTCTACCTCCAGTGGCCTCCGGGCCTTATACAAGATGAATCAGTTCACTCCTACTGATGTACTTCAATTTCAGGTGATATAATGGCGCGTATAATTATTGAGAATTTGATCATTTTGAAGAATTACCATAAATTGAATTGGAAGATGATACATGGAACCATACGAACAATACGGGAAAACTTTCAGAAGACATAGGATCATCGAACGGCAACATATTTAGATTATACATAATCTTCGAAACAAATAAGTTTTTTTTTTTTATTTTAAAAATATACAAATATTATAGGAAGTGGCTTTTTTTTACCGGTCCCGGTAAAATGGACAAACATTTTTTAACCTTATTTTACCGGTCTTGGCAAAATAGACCTTAGGCTATTTTGCCATTAAATATTTTTATCATTACTTGTCATGTAATGCTCAACATAACAACACACAGCTGTAAGGAAGAAATCTATTTGCACCATTAAATGTTAAGACAATTTACAAATTTTTTCACATCAATTGTTAAATCAAAAGTTAAAAACATTTATTCATCATCAATTATTAAAAGAAATATAAAAGTCTCTTAATATTTTAAGCACTTCAGGCATAACAGCCTCTGCGAATCCCAAACTTGCCTTTGGGCATGATTCTCATGCCAATATATTTCAAGGACTCGAACGAAAACAACTAACACAAACACCGGCTCAATGTTGTTCAAATTCCTGCTTACACAACTCAACACAACCATTGCGCTGGTGATCTCAATTATAACATATTCTTAGTTTTAAAACATTATTTATATTTACCTGCAAAATAGCATTGTTGTTTATTTTTTCCGGAACCGGCAAAATAACCTTGGTGTTTTTTATTTTACCAGGTTCGACAAAATAGCCTTATTGTCTACTTAAGCCGGGTTCATCACGATATCCACGGTGTCTATATTATCGGGCTCTCAAAATAGCCCATTCAAATAATAAAAGTTAATTAAAAGACAAAGCTTCTTTTAAACATCACAATAGTTCAGATTATTTGTGATACTACCCAGTGCGATGCAGCAAGTATTCACATAGTCCCTTTTTTATTTAAGATTAGCTTTGTGTGGCGCAGAGTGTCAACAGTGAGGAACTCAGGCAATTCGAAACAAAAGGAATTCATAAGATTACCAGAGTAAAAATCGATCTAAAGCAAACACGCTCTTGATTTTCTAGCTACTAGTAAGTGTCGCTCAGCAGACGTTTCAAACTCGTGCTATCCAAGCCAATCTTCTACAATTTGTGCAAAACTTACTCACGTTTTACACATTTCTTGTTTAGTAAAATATCACAATAAGCCTTTTATTTTTTTTTTCTTGCAACTGCTTCAGATTAGCGTCGATTCTAACAAGATACAAGAAAGATTTTAAAAAAATCACACGGAACCTTTCAATTCTAATTTGAAATGACAACTACGAATTGTGCGCTGAAGATCTTGTAAAATGTTTCGTTATTTTTCAGTCTTTTGCTGCTGTTGCGATAATAAGGTTTTCTGCTTTATAATGCTGGCGATTCTTTTCTTCATTTCTCTCTCACTTTAGCTAAGCAACATCCAGGAGATTCAAAGTCTTAATTATTGGTTGGTGAGAATCAGATTGTTGATTGTCTTACTTGTATTCTGTTGGAGTGGAATGACACCAACCATTTGAAAGAATTTAAAAGTCTAAATGCCTTATTAATATTATTGATTAAAATGTCGTCGTTAGCGGAACTCGTTGCCGAGTATGGAGATGCTCATTGACATAACCCTCTGCGTGAAATGAATCCTATGTTGGATCTGAAAAGACAACGTCAGGGAGGCCATGACATTTCAGGTGATGGAGAACTCTATTTAATCCTTGTTCACTTGTACAGTCTTCTATTACCCTTTTCGAATGATGTTTTTCGTGGGCTACTCTTCAACATTTCAGTCTTTCTGCACCTTTCGTCTTCCAATTGCCCGAATTGTCCCCAACAAAGTGTTTTTAAGCTGATCCTTGAACTCACAACGTTGAGTTCCACGTAACCTCTTGACAGATGCGAGCTCTGAGAAGAAGATTTGTTTGGGAAGGCGGATATCTGGTATTCAGGCACGGTGTTTGGCCGATCCAAGTCGGTGGTGAGGCATAAAGGTTTCTAGGCTCTTCACCTAAACGTTAAAAAAGTATAACATTTTTATTAGTGTATATAATACTACAACGATATCAGCAGCTACTATCACTACTACTGCTCATTGTTATTATTATATTTCCATTTTCATACAATCATTTACCATTGTATTAAGTCATATTAGTACAAGTAAAGTTCTTCTAAAGGAATTAATGAGCATATTTGATAAAAACAGTTTTTTTTTCCCGAGACATGTGACAATATCCATTAACGCGAACCTTTGTATTTCAGATGAATATTGGTTTTCTGGGTTTTTTCTTAATATGTTTATCAGTATTATTCTTTATCCTCCCTAGTGCTACTCTTTCTCTTCTTTCTCCTCCTACTAACACGTTCTTCTTCTTCTGATTATTATTATTATTATTATTATTATTATTATTATTATTATTATTATTATTATTTCTTTAATACACTTATTTATCAGATCCTTCAGCTGAGACCTAGGGCAAAAAGAAAATTACTGAATTTGTTTTTCACTTCATGTGAGCAATATTCATTAGCAAACTCTTTTGTATTTAACATGGAGACGAATGTTCATGGATTTTCTTAATGTTTATGTTGTTATTTTTTTTCTTCGACCGCCCACTGTATATGGAATAATGGCTGCGCTTAAATACCGTATTCCTGTAATTTATATTTATAAATGTGGAGACGGGAAACCAGCCATTGTTCAGAAGAAATGTGCGCCTGAACTGGACCCTGCCCTCTCCAAATTATATAACTACTGCCTCAATGAATCTTGTTTTCCAGACTGTTGGAAGTACTCATCCATTGTTCCTTTCTTTAAGAATTCTGGAGACCCTTCTGACCCTTCTAATTACCGTCCTATCAGTCTCCTACCACTCTTCGGCAAAGTCTTCGAAGCTTTAATCAACGCCGAAGTGGTTAAGCACCTTACATCCCATGATCTGCTCTCTGACAAGCAATATGGTTTCCGCTTTGCCCGATCTACAGCTGATATGCTTACGGCCCTCACTGAAATTGTTTACCAAGCATTTCATAATAAGGGAGAAGCTTGTGCCGTGGCTCTTGATATCTCCAAAGCGTTTGATAGAGTTTGGCATGCCGGCCTTCTTCGCAAGCTTCAGGGTTATGGAATTTCATGTATATTGTTTAACAATACAATAATTCCTGCCAAACCGTGTATTGTAGGTCGTTCTCAATGGATTCTCCTCCAGCTCCTATCCCAAAAACGCAGGTATTCAACTAGGCTCTATCATAGGCCCTACTCTGTTCCTTATTTCCATTAACGCTCTTCCTGATGCCATAGGTTCCCAGGTAGGCACCTATGCGGACGACACCACCACCACTCCTGCCTCAAAAAAAAAATAGTGTCGCTGAAAAAACTAACCTGTCCCTTTGTCTAGAAAATGTCCTCCAGTCGGTTAGGGACTGGGTCAAGAATTGGCTGGTTAATGCCTCAAAAACAAAACTGCTCTCTATTACTTACCACAGGGTACCATCCTATTAGAATGACTGACGCTCAATTCCACGAGAGCACCTTTTTGCGACTGCTTGGTCTCAGAATATCTGCTGACCTGAGATGGAACAAATACAATAGCTTCGTCCACCGCAAGGAAAGTTGGCTCCGTTTACCACACCAGGAATTTTTTCTCGGAGGATATATATATATATATATATATATATATATATATATATGTGTGTGTGTGTGTGTGCGCCCGTAGGAAAAAGAATCAGGGGAAAATATTCAGCTAACTCGCTCCAAAAGGGAGGAGACGGCATGAAATATTCAAGAAAACCGTTTAAAAATTAGCAGAATTTTCACTGAAAATATGCTACATATCATAAAAAGAAACAAAAGTCAGAATTAGAATATAGATATTAACAACTCTATCTGTAATTGCTAAACAAAGTTCGTATACCCGCCAAACTTTATCTAAGATTCAACATAATGTACTAAACTAAAATAAAATCCAGCTAACAACCCTATATATATATATATATATGTGTGTATATATATATATATATATATATATATGTGTGCTGTAATTATAAAAATGACACAAAAAAAAAACTCTTTTAAAAATATGCAGATTTCACGAAACTCATATACCACATACGGGATCTTAACAACACGTAACACAAACCACCAAGAATTATATAATGTCAACACCAGCTTACATCAATACATCCAATGTATGCAAGCATTTTTAGAAAAAAAAAGATTCATTATAATCATTTATCCAGAAAAAGTATAAAAGATGAGAAATGCAGGCACAAAAACAAATTTCTATTCCACTACCTACAGCCACATCCCAATACCGAAAAAAGTCGACTAGATGCAAAAATCATATTGTTTATCTGAAAGACCTTGCAAAGTGAGATGATTAGCCATTTCGGAGTCGATTAGAGCGTGTAGTATTCGGGAAAAAAACACTAGAAGGCTAATAGGACGATAATCCAAGGAATCAAAAATGTTTTCTTATTGAGAGGAACGATAGAAGTCTTATAAAAATCTCGTAGAATCTATGACTGAATTCACGGTATAAGGAATTCTCATTATTTAAATTATTTATACGTGGACTCTTGTCCTCATCTTTTTTATTATCACAACGTTTCGAAAGTTTTTATCCCCCACCTTACACATTGTCGACCCGGGTAAGATTCAGGGAAATTCGAATTGAAACATTTATTTAATGTACGGGTTTAGAATTTCCAGTTCCCCTGCACATGTCTAGTGGTATCTCGTCTAGTTTTTAGTTAAATATTGCTCAGTTATGCCTGGTCCTATTTCGACCTCTCAGAATTAATGTCTCCAAATTTTCGAACCAAAACGTTAATCCCCAAGACTATTGTCCAACGGTACTAACAATGAACACCGGACGGCAAAACGATCGATATGTTGTAATAAAGACGACAAAGAGGAGAAAGATAGTCTGTGCATAAATAATGTAATTAACTCGTAAGGATATTTTCTATAACATTTGACTGAAATTTGACATCTTTCATTTAATACTTAATAAGATATAAATAAAATAAATTGTAGCATTTAATAAAAGATTTTTAAAAGAAAAGTTGCTGCGCAACTAAAGATGTATATATATATATATATATATATATATATATATATATATATATATATATATATATATATATATATATATAATATATATTATATATATATATTATATATATATATATTACATATATATATATATTATATATATTATATATATATATGCACACACACACGCATATATATATATATATATATATATATATATATATATATATATATATATTACTTAACAAAGAAATCAAAAATTCTCTCATGAGTATAGTCTATTTCAACTAATGCCGAATGTGTCAGATATATTCAGCTCAGACATTGGACTGTATTCAGATAATTAATTTTTAAATATTAAATTTTAAATCTGTGAATACAGTCCCCCGTCTGAGTAGAATAAGGCTGATGAATTCGGCGTTAGTTGAAAAAGACTGTACTCATAAGTTAATTCTGGATTTATCTATAATAAATATATATATATATATATATATATATATATATATATATATATATATATATATATATATATATATATATATATATTCATCTTTAGTTTCGCAGTAGGCTTTCTTTTAAAAAATCTATTTTTTATCTAATTTATATGCTCTGTTATAATAAATGCATTGAGCTCTTTGTGTTGATCGCTTTTAATTTTTAATATTGTTAGTATCCACTTGGATTATATACCAAAGGGTTTATTTTATTACCTGACCTCCCCCATATATATATATATATATATATATATATATATATATATATATATATATATATATATATATATATATATATATTCGTTGGTTGGTTGGTTGGTTGGTTGGTTGGTAGGTTGTTTTTCAACTATGTGCTGATTAATGATGAAATCTAAATATTACGTATACCTTTTTCTTAGTCTTTAGTTTAGATTTATAGTTTGAGATTTCGTTTTAGTCACACAAGTCTTACTAATGAACCTATAACTCGGTGGAGAAGGCGTGGATTCATGCCTCTCGCAAGGTAGGGAATATAACGAATAAATTAACAATTCCGAGCCATTATCCATTACACCACTCGCACATCCATGTCTACAGCATCTCTGTTCCCAAGCGGTTATCTACCTAGGTACTGACCAGGCTCAACGTTGCTTCTCTTGATCGTCCAAGAAAGTTTCTCGACATACTGCAGTCTAAGAATCTCTCTGTATGTGTGCATGTGTATATACATACATATATATATATATGTCTGTGTGTGTGTAAATATTTTTTACATATAGAAATCCATAATGGTGCGATGGGTAAATCATAGTTGCTTGTTTTTTACTTTGTCGACTGCACAGTATATTAGTGTCAGTTGGGTACCATCTGTGAGAAAGAGAGCATCATAACGCAATTCTATCCACCAAAAATTTGGAAAGGCGATGCTGTATTGCTTGGCATTCGCACCAGAAAGTTACAATAGGAACATTTGAGTGCTTTTTGGTGTCAATCTGAAGATAGTGCAGAAGATTCGGATGATGAGTCTAATGGTGATTTGGAAGGTACGGTAGCTAAGAAAACACACTCTGGCCGTTCTGACGAGAAAAGAACTCCCGAATTTGTTAGTAAAAGACTTCATCTCAACACGCCGGCCTACATCAAGTGCCTTGAAGAGGTAGTTCTGCCCTGGATAAAGAGGTTGGCTGCTGGAAGAGATTATATCTGAGGCTTCTGCACCATGCCACACAAGCAGGAATATACAATTATAGCTGTCAGACAATTTCTGCGAATTCATCATCACTCACATCTGAACACCTAATTCCATATACTTCAGTCGTCTTTATTGTTATGTGTGGGGCACAGTTGAGCGAGAGTTCAACAAAACTCCTTACAACACCAACGATGAACTGAAGGCAAGGATCATGGCAGGTTTCACCAACTTAATCAAGGAGAATATCCAGAAGAGTTGCAGGAGTTGCCGAATTTCTCAGGACTCTGTGGTTGAAGCTAATAGCGATTTTATTGAATAAATTTACTCTTTAGCATTGCGAGATATGTTTGTGTTATTTTGGTAAATAATTATGTCAAAATGAGATGACTGAGTTATTTTCATTTTTGAGTCATTTAGCTTGGAATATATTCATCACAACCAGTATATCTTTATTACGTTCATATAATATATATATATATATATATATATATATATATATATATATAAAAATATGATTCCAACACGCTACATAAGAGTTCTCATGTTTCAAAACAAGAGCCGAAATCTTTGATATTGAAGTTTTCGTCTCTTGTTTTGAAACATAGCAACTCTTATGTAGCGTGTTGGAATCATACTTTTAATTAAATAATTATATTTATGCTCTACTTTTGTATCGAGCACTATTTTAAAAAAATAATAACAAAAATACTAAAGAGGTTTGTATTATTTTCCTAACGAGTTCTTTCCTATTTTCTATATATTTTTCACACACACACACACACACACACACACACACACACATATATATATATATATATATATATATATATATATAAACGGTATGGATTTATTAACAGATATCATATTTCAATAGATCAGCAAATTATGTACCTTTTCTTTTATTATCACAATATCTCGGCTGATCTGTTCTCCGCCCTTCTTCATGTGTTCAGTCCATCATGGTATAAGAAGGATCCAAAGTTGATAATATTATCTTTATTCATCAGGCGTTTCAGTTACAAATAAACGAATTGACACCACTAACAAAACTATAACAAATATTTTTTCTTAATTCGATTGGACAAAGTGTTATGGGCGATATGAAGATTCGCAGATGTAACTACAGTTATTTTCTTTTTCTTCACTTTCTAATATTAGCCTCTAAATTATTGTGTAATCGATTCATTCGTTTCGCTAGAGATTCGCACAAAACTCGTGACCTTCTCAAGAATTTTGGGAAATGACAGATATTTTTGAGTGTGAAAAGCTGTCAGAAATTTTATTTTTCTTATATCCTGAAGGGATTACTTGATTACACAAATGAATTCTCGATATCGAATGACGTGATGCTTCAAATAGATAATCAATTTGATATATAAAATATATTTTTCTCCTTTAAAATACTGTCTTTTTAGAAACATATATATTTAATAATCGTTTTTGTTTTTTTAATTTTACCATGATTTTTAGGATGTTGGCCATCAAGCCTATCTGTAACTTTCTGATTTTTATTAATTATTAACTAATTATTTAATCATTTTTATATTAATTAATAAAGTTATTTTTACAAGATTAGTAATTCACTTTCTCTTTTTATGTCAGCAATGTATCAAAAGAATTAACGCGGTTACTGACGTTTTCTTGACGGCACTAATATGTAGTTCTCATTTTGGATCCCTCTTTTGCTGGATACTACGTGGCTTGTCTTCTGACGTTCAATGTTTTTTTATTTTTTAATTCTCCCCGCTTTCTTTATCTATATTTCTGAGTTGTTTTCCATCCAAAACTTGTTACCCGTAAGTTCCTTCTTTTTAAGATCATGTACTTCATTAATACCTACTAGTAGGCAACTAATTTTCTTTTAGGTTTTCTCATTGTACGAGCTAAATAAATCCGGTGAGAAAACGTCAAAAACTTCATTCCCTAGTTACATTATCTACATAATTCGGACTGTTATCCTCATCTTCATTGCCATATTCACAACGTTTCAACCGTTGTACGTGCCGGTCTTCTTCAGGTGATTGTAATTTCGAACCGAACCCTCTTTTTTCGACCACTGGGGTAGATTGTTCTAGTTCCACGTACCATGCCTCTTCTGGATGTCTCAGTTATTTCTCTTTAACTCAAGTCTCCAAGTTTTTTGATTCACCACTGCTGTAGCCTGGTATTGAACTCACAACTCTTTGGGTCTAGTCACTGCATCTAGCCGGCGTGTTTATCCACTGGGACATGAAAGGTTGTGAATATGACAATGAAGACGAGGATAACAGTCCGAATAATGTAAATAATGTAAATAGTCATAATATCTCATCTCAGAGATGTAGACAGATCCTGAAGAAGGTCGGAGCGTACAACGGCCGAAATTTTGGGTATATGGCAATGTAGATTAGGATAACAGTCCGAATAATGTAAATAATGTAAATAGTCATAATACCTCATCTCAGAGATATAGACAGAGATATAATTCCCTTTTGTGTATTCAATAAATTTGTTTTTTATCTGCATGCAAGGGTTTGTTCTCAGTAGATGATTCAGAAACCTCAAATATCCGTGTCGTACCCTATCAAATGTCTCTGAACAATGCACCAAACATAGGTAAAGATTTGACATATATACTTCTCTGACCACCGTATACGGAAATAAAGAAATGTTAATAGTAAATAAAATATACAACACCACACATATACATATATATGTCAAGTCCCATACTGTCTACATATATTTATGTTTGTGTGAGCCCCGGTGGGCGAGAGCGTGTGTGTCTCCGAACCTCAATGTGTGTAAGGGCATGCATGTATGTTTGCGTTAGCATGAGTGACATCACGACGACGATTCCCCCCCCTACCATAATATTAGGTTGCTGCAAAAATAATGTCGTTTTCTCACATATGTTACTAAAAAAAAAAAGACATTATTTTTGCACCAACCTAATAACACCAATACACGCAACCTACTTAATTCCAAAATTTTAAGAAATCAATCAGTTTGTCTGACGATCGCAAAAGCGTGAAACCCAGGGTCACAAACTCACATCAATCCAACCAAATAGTAAAAAAAAAATAAAGATTAAACTAACATCTCTTATTTCGGAAGCCTGTGTGGCATCTGAGAAATCAGAGCATCTAAAGTATTAGATTGTACTCAAGGTAACAGAGTGTATTAAAAGCGAGACTAAATAATAGATACCAATGTCTCAAATTGTTCTTTTTTTTTACAGTAATGATCACATTTTACAAGGCCCGTGGGGCACTCGATGTACAGCGTTATGTTGAGTATAATATGACCTGGTTGTACAGCAATCCCTATATAATTTTTTCTAAAATTAACAAACTTTTCAATATTTGTGTTTGTTTATTTATGTATTATTTATTTACCAAATCCTATTATAGTGATTTTCCAAGCGTAGATTAGATGTGGCACAAGGCCGTGTGTTGTATATTATTGTTACATCTGGTCAGAGATTTCTGCTATTTAGCTTGATATTCTGAAGAAAATAAAAAGTAGAATCTACAATATTATAGGTTCTGACCTGGCATCTCGGCTTCAGTCAATTGCTCACCGCTTTAACGTGGTCTCCCTCTTCCTTTGTAAACTTTTTCATGATAATTCTTCTGATGAGCTTTCCACTTAGATACATTGACTTTAGCGCAGTAATATAGTTAGGTAGTATCATTTTACAGATTAAACTGTTAGATGTTTAGAACTGTAAGTTCTATGCTAATATAATCTCTTCTCTTGGAAATCCCACTTTTCTTCTGGCTTCTTAATTCCCAGACAAATTTGACCTTCAAGAATTTAATGCAATGTCAATCGTTATCTTCTATTTTCTTAATTCATGGTCTTTTATTGGTTGCGTTCCATAATAATGTTTCTTTTTCTAATATTATCCCACATTCAGTAACCACATGCGACTTACTTGCTTTGTTGGTTTGTTTGCGTTGAAATGATATAAAAAAAAATAAAGTGCTGAAAAGTTCACCTTTCTGAGCAAGTAGTAACTTCCCACCGTAATTCCCACACTTGTGAGAATTTATTCAGATATTTAGATGTTGGTTTGGTCGAGAACTTTTCAGAACACTCTCATATTGGGTACACAGCAAAATAAAAATATAACTATTATTAGTAGTCGTCTTCTTCGTCTTCTTCTTCTTCTACTTCTTCTTCTACTTCTTCTAATTCTTCGTCTTCTTCCTCTTCTCCTTCTTCTTCCTCTTCTCCTCCTTCTTCTTCTTCTTCTTCTTCTTCTTCTTCTATGTTTCATGTCCCTTTTATGCGCAGTAGTAGTTGGGAAACTAAGCCCCATTATTTTACTGTACAAATTGTAAATCTCATTTGTGGAACCCTCATCCAGCTTCTTGCTTAAATGTTAACTACCATCTTCAAAAATTTAAATTCGATGTCGATCATATCTACTTGACATTGTTCTCTCTCCTCAATAATTTTTTTCTCATATTATTTCAATATCAGTAAGTCCTTGCGTCCCAGTGACTTTTAACCTTGGGGTGAAATGATTAAACGATATAAAATATTTACAGAAGGAAGTAGTGATTAACAAGTAACGAATTCCAAGCTCAGTGTCCTGTTTCATGGCTTAGGGATTGCAAACTTTTTTCGATTTTTAGCAATGGATACATTTGCTCTTGTCTTTATATTTAAGTCATCAGTACAGTATGATCATCACAATCATTATGAAATTAATTATTTCATCCCTTAGGGAAATAATTAAGGATCTAATGTGAGGGGTTAGAAATATAGCATATACCATACCAATTTTGGTATACTTATAGGGAATGAAAGATTCGGTTCAGATTCTGAAGAACCATTGCAACAAACATCATTGTATAGAGAATTGAAATCGCTAAAAACATGACTTAATACACAGCAGTCTGAAATTTGAGTAATTTTTTGGTGAGTGTGATTATTATAGATGATAAAATTATCCATATAATCAATGTTGATAATGGTGTCATGATAAATAGACTCTTCATTTTTGAGTGGTACAGGTCACAAGCAAACATCGTTAAGTTAAAGGGCATATTTATCAAAGCTGACCAGTATTGAACTTGATAAAAGATCTTCAAAGACATGGAAATTTGCTATCTTTGAAATTAATATTATTGGATAATAATTAATAGGTTTATAAGTTTTTTAATCATTGTTAATCACAAAATATATCCTGGTAGAGTCGAGTTTGAATTCCAGTCGAATCCATAATATTAACTTACGTGCTAATACCCTTGGGAAAGATATGGATCCTCCTCTTCTCAAGGTATATAGCAGAACAGACCGAGTTCTATAGTATTGCATGAAAACTGGTCTACCGCAGAAAAAAATGGCAACCTATTGCGGGAAAAATATGCCTCGTCAGTCATGTATCGAAAGTTACATGATCGCCTAAGCGTGTATCACACATGACAAATAACTGACTGATGGGTTATATTTATTGATATATCGTCAACGTGAATCTTCTTCTTCTTATCCCCCAGCTATGGGTAAATAGCAGGACAGACCGAGTTCTATAGCCTTGGATAGCAACTGGTCTACCGCAGAAAGAAATGGCAACCTACTGCGGGAAAAAAATATACCTCGTCAGTCATGTATCGAAAGATACATGATCGCCTAAGCGTGTAGCATTAAAAAAACATGGAAATATTTTAGTCCATCATGAAAAGACATTGATGAGAATGCAAACCAATGTCTAAGCTATGAACTCTGGATAGGAATTAGAAATGGTCAAGTGATCTTCAATTTACCCCAAGTCAGGCAAAAACGCGACTAAAACGCAAGGGCCTACAGAAACGAAAAGGAACCTAAACCTAAAAAGAAAACAAAGGATAAACATCTACTCCTGTTCAAAAGACCGAGAGGAGGCTGAATCAAGCAATGTCTCCTCCTGCTAAGTTTAAACAGTCGAAAGATCAATAAAATAACAAATACAGAAGAATGCAGGAGTATGTAGAAAATAAATTTGATTATAATATTAAAATAGTAAATTAGTAATTTCTTCATTTATTGTGTAAACCCAATATGTATTTTTGTAACCTATATAATTCAGATTACTTATAACAATCTATTTTGTATTTAGTTGGTATAAAACATGTGGCACTCCACTTACAACATATTATTACTTTTTTTAATGGTGAAGAAAATAGCTAGAAGCAGCAGAAATGTATTTCTAAAGACGGGCATTGAAAATTCCATGGGTGGAGAGAGTAAGCAACAAAGAGGTCTTAAAGTAAATGGCAACAGAAAGAACACACATAGTCAGAATCAGTGAGAGTTTGCTGAAAATCCTTGGACACATAATTTGGAATTAGAGATAGGAAAACTTAACGCTCATGGAGCATATTGAGAACAACAGAGGTAGGAGAATGCAACGAGCCACTTTCCAGACGAGATCGAGTGAATGGTTGTCGGAAAGAGTGGTGGATAGCAAAAAGAGAAAAATTACTATGAGCCACACGAGATAGGAAGTTGTAGAGAGCCATTATTTAATTTGGAACGTAGCATTTAGAAGATATATAATAATTTTTCATATAAACATATGGTTGTATCAACATCGTTTGGTTAATACTTGAATAACAGTCACTATTAAAATTTATCTTAAAATTGCTACTAGATCTTCCCTGGTGCAACTGCCACATATTTATAGATTTTGATTAAGTCCAAAGAAAAATGCAATGTTATCGGTCCTTACATGGCATCTTGGCTTTAGACACCCATCGACATAACATAGCTTCCATGTGCGTTTTCAATGGATACATCCATGGTAATTGTCATGGTGACCTTTCGGCTGTAATAGCTAGGATTTATGAATTTAAGCACATTACTAGATTTGCAACAGGGTCTAATCATTTTTACAGTTGAAATGGCTAGATGTAACTATAAGTTCTATGTTAACAGTTTCTTCTATCACACTTGGGGACCTCTCTTCTGTCTTCTTGAATTCGAGTCAAATTTGATCTTGAAACATTTAAATGTAATATCAATCGTTATCATCTGTATTATTAATTTTTTTATTATTCTCTCTCCTTAATAATATTGTTTTTATCATATTCTCTAACGCTCAGTAATACACTGCGTCTTAGTGGCTTTTTTGCCTGCCTGAAGTGAAATGAGTAAAACCAGAAATATATATATATATATTTATATGTGTGAAGTTATTATTTAATCTATTATGAAACGGCTAACCAAATATAAAGAAATATATTCCAATAATTAAAGAAGAGGCTTTTGATCAGATTCCATCATTCATACTGTTTCCAGAATAATCTCCTGATAAACATGGTAACTGTTCGTTGCCGTAATCTACCATGCGTCCTCAGGATCTTGCGTTTGGCATTATTGTCTTTCTTTTTCGCTTTAATCCATCTTACTTTTAAGAAAAGCGATGACATCCTTCGCTTCTTATGATAACAATGATTTCAGACGAATTTTGAAAATCTTTGAAACGTTGCGTTTGTAAAGTTATTTTAAAATGACAATGTTAAATTAAAATTCGATATATATATATATATATATATATATATATATATATATATATATATATATATATATATTCGGATTTAGTTAATAATAAATCCCAATAGAAATGAAATTTCTTCTTTTTTTTTATTTCGTTCTTTTGCGACACTTAACGCTTTGTTGAAATAATCGCAAGATGTTTGCGAAAATTTCCAGGTATATTGTTCTGAGGATTTCAACTTCATTGACGATTGTCTATCGAGGAATTAAAAAGAGGCAAGCATTGAAGCGTAAAGGGAGATAACCCGGCCTTAATTCAAAATATTCATCCGCACGTAGTGTAATTCGATAAGTTTTGCATAATACTTGTTATAAATTCAACATTAGCAATGAAGCAGAGTATTTTTAAGGTATTGTGGCAAGCCATGGATTATGCGTTGTCCCTTTCGTATAGAACGCAAAACAGTAAGGTATATATACGAAGGTACCCAAACAAGTCCGTTACTGGACAGCTTCATTTCATCTGACATTTTTGATATAATGGAATATGCATACACCTGTGTTCCCCATCGCTGGAATATGATTGGCTGGTGTCCGTCATAAATACCGACGGACGTGTAGGGGAGTCAGAGCCTTAGTCTGAGAGCTAAGTCTATAACGGCGCCCATTGGACTACGCCATTGATCTACACTTCTTACCTGCGACTACGACGCGTTACAGTCGATTTCTGCTACCATATTCTATTAGGTTGGTGCAAAAATAATGACGTAATAATGCCGTTTTTTACGTATTTTTAACGTCAAAAAACGACATTATTACGTCATTATTTTTGCACCAAACTAATACTTGGTTATAGTAGCCAAAACCACTTAGCTACTTCGTTCAAATATATTCGGGATATATCAATTTTCATTGCATAACATTCGATCGATATGATTGATCGAAAAGCGTTGGGTTAAAAGTCATCTATTGATTGATTCATTCGTTTTGTACGGCTTAACAACCCTCCTGCAGGTTATTCAATACCAGAAAATATTTTTTGGTTGGGAGATTTTTTTTTTCAATAATAATGATTTGTCTTATAAACCTTGCTAATTAACCCGTTGCTTGGAGGAGAAGCAGTGGATTTATACATTTCCCAAAGTTTTCTGCGTAAGTGAATATAATGAACAGAACACGAATTAGAACTTAGCTATTAATTAATAATTCCGAGTCATTATATCATCCGCAGTTTACAGCAGTCACCCATCTAAGTACTCCCAGGACCAACGTTGCTTAACTTCGGTGATCATAAGCGAACGGGTGTTTCAACGTGATGTGGCTGTAAGCCTAAAAAATTTATAATTGTGTGTATGCGCCCTCTAAAAGAATTGTTAGTTGAATTTCTATAAAACTGAAGCTTTTAATTGTGGACTCTCCTCCACATACCCTAGACAAGCTAATGGGTTTCTGTGTGGCCACTGCCCACACCCCTTCTGACACACTGATAGCTTGTGGTAATGCCGTGTTCGCTAATACCTCCACTTGACAAGTTCTTTTAATTCCATCTTTCTTCTCTTCAACAATTCTAGTATGCACATTTTGTGGTTACCAGCTATATAGATAGGGCTTAACGATGTACAATCCCTAGAGCATCATTTCTACACGTTCTAGCTTCTTCAGCTGTTAGCAACATGAATTTTGTTCTACCCGAATTTAAAGCTATGTATTCTATTTCCATCTTGTACCTTGCTAACATTCGTGTAGCTACCATTATCATCATCATCAACCCTTTCATTTTGATCATTCCTGCAACAAGATTCTCTTCTTTTTATTCTTCATAACCATTCGGTCTTGTTCAATTCGTCATTCAATTATTCCATAATTTCTAAGTTTGTAATACTTCAACTCTTCCCTCCCCTAACTAACTCCTAGCAGACAGAATGGTCCGGACAGGTGTACGTTGCGCTCACTCCAAAGGTCGTACTTCATGACACCACTGATGGCCAGTTAGGAATGCCAATAATCTTATTCCGTCCTTCGTGAGGTGCAGCTCGCGACTCCATCACCTCCATCCACATCCACCACAGTCAGCCAGTATGTTTTTGGATGAGCCAGTGTCGTTATCAGTCGACACCGAGTGCTTCTATTCTGCACCACCTTGTTTGTTCTAATGAGACTTAGGGTTCACCATCCATCTCAATCTCAGCTTTAGAGGTAGTTCCTGCTCGACCTCTAACCTTCCCTCGGTGTTTAATTCCCGTTCAGGAGGCGTTTCTTCCTCTCCTGATTCTTCCTTCTGCTTCGAGTCCGCGCACTGGACGTCTTCATTACTTCTTGACTCGATGCCTAAATCTCTCCTGTTTCTTAGTCTTTCTCTGAGTTGGGAAAGGTGTATTTGATCATCTTTCTCCCACTCGTTGAACTCTTCGTCTTGTTTAGGGTGCCTCTTTTTAGAGTCCTTAACTGCTTGATTGGATCTGTTCCTTTTCTTTGAGCATTGGGGTGCGACGGTGACATCACAGGGTCTTCTCTGCACCGATTCAGGCGACGACTGAACGCCACTAATCCTGAGGGCTCCAACTCCGTCACTCGGATCGCTTCGTCTATCTGGCCAAGTCGATCTATCTCTTTATTTCCCTGGGAATCTTCTTCCGTCTCCATTTATTCCGGCTCAACCAGAGTTACCTTCCTTGTCCTTATCTTCTTAGGCCTCGGCTCGCTCATTTCCAGGTTAGCTATTTCAGCCTTCTTCAGATCGTTGGCATGGACCCTCCTTGGTCGTCCGGCCACTTGATCCCATATTACATATGATACTGGACCCGTCTGCTCCACTATCCAGTAGTACGGTTCCCATCTTTGGTCCAGCTTTCCTTCTCTCTGGTGAATTTTATAGTAGACAGGGTCTCCAATCTTCAATTCTACTACCTTTCTTTCAGCATTGACTCTCTCATCTCTTCTCTTCTGTGCCCTCTTTATTCTTCTTCTGGCCTGTACAAATTTTTTTATGTTGTTGTTCCAGCAACAGCTGATGATGATCTTCTCCCATATACTTTATTCGGGGCTTCAACAGGTTATCCATAGGCAGGGCCACGTCTCTGCCAAACTACATAAAGTAAGGAGAAAATCTGGAGGTTTCGTTTATCGTAAACCTCACGGCCGCCAGAGCCTGCGTCAAATACAAATCCCAATTTCCTGTATTCTCTCTGGCCAGCTTGGCCAGCTTGGCCAGCACGTCTCCCAAGGTTCTATGAAACCTTTCCACTTTAGCGTTTCCTTGGGGTGATATGGAGATGTTTTTACGTGCTCTATATTCAAACCTTTCAACACTTCTCTCATTATGCTGTTTATATTCTCTGTGCAATTATCCGTTAACAACAGGGAAGATTTCACCTATTATCAAATCGGCCACAGTTTTAGCCTTCTTGTCTGGTACTGCAAATGCTTCGGGCCAGTTTGTTAGCCAATCGACAAAACTCATTATATAGTTGTTTCCTTGTGCAGTTTCCCAATATGGTCCTGATACATCCATACTCACTTTCTTGAAGGGGAAGTTCGGCACGTCCATCTCCTCCAATGGTGTCATTTCCTGCCTTCTACTCTGCGACTGGCACACTACACAGCTCCGAACATAGTTAGTGACCTCTCCGTACAGTTTGGTCCAATAGTACTTTCTCCCTATTAGATTACATGTTCTATCAATTCCCATGTGACCCAACCTCTCGTGGCACTGTTCCAATATCTCTGGTCTTAAAATTTTGTGCACATACAACTTGGGCTTGACTTCCTCATCCCTACCTGAGAGATAATACAGCCTTTCCTCTATTATGGCATACTTGGTGGTCTCTCCTGCCTCCACCTCTTCTCTAAGGGCAGCTATTTCACTGTCTACCTGCTCCTTCTCAATTCCTTCTGTCCAGTAGGGATCGGTTATTATCTGTGCGTCCCCTTCTTCGTCCGATTCTAACATAGGGCGATCTTTTAGCTTATTAGAGTTAATTACTCCGATGCTATAGGCTTTATCATCTACGCCTTGCTCTACTTTTACAGATCTTTCTTCCAGTTGTTTCAGTATTCTTGAGAGTAAATCTGCACACGTGTTTTCCTTCCCTGCCAAATACTCTATCTTACAGTGGAAGCCACTTAACTTTAGCGCCCACTGTTGAATCTTCTTATTAGTTGTCCATTCTGCCTGCAATAGGTACTGCAGAAGCTTGTGATCTATTTTTATAGTAAAGACCGCACAATTCAAGTAGTAGTCCAGTTTCTGGAGAGCATACATGATAGCATATGCTTCTCTTTCTATTACTGGCTATCTATGTTATGTCTCTGAGAGCTTATGAGTGAGAAAGTATATCGGTACCTCCTCGCCATTCACTACCAGCGTAGTGGGGTTGAACTCTATCCGAGCCCTCTGGCCCTGAATCCAATCTTCTCCTAAGATTGCTTCCGTACACAGGTTGGGGGTTACGTAAAAGTTCTGGACATTTTTCCACTTTCCAATCCCCATAGGGAGCCTCGCCATCCCCTTTATCTCCAGGGGGGCTCCATCTGCATGTGTGATCTCTATGTCCGCTTCCCGTAACCCACTCTTCCGTTACACCCGCCTGTATGCTTTCTCTCTCAGCAATGAAACAGACGCTCTTGTGTCTATCAGGGCTTTCATTGCCCTACCACATATCTCTGCCCCACAAGACAGCTCCCTCTCTTGCGTCAGCGAAGAGAACACTTGGGCTTTCTTTTTCCTGGGTTCCCACCTTTGGGTCATCACAGCCATAGGCGCCGGTAGCAACAAATTACTTTAATTATTCTCATATGTGGGAGTTCTGCGTTTTCTGCACCTGAGCGGTCCCGGCTGGACCTCTTCCAGTCTCTTGCGGCTGTTCCTAAGAATGCAACTCCTCTTCAAGTGCCCTGGTCTCCTAAAAAACCAGCACCTTCTTGTTGGACATTTTACCGCAAAGTGACACACCTGACCACATATCCAACATTTTACCCTTCCTCTCTTCAACTGGGCCGCTCTTTCCCTTATTCCTGGGGGGGACCTGCCCTCTACCTAAGTGGCTCTCCTGACCACATGTCCAACATTTTACTTCCCTGCTTTTTAACTGGGCCACTCTCTCCCTTATTCCTGGGGGACCTGCCCTCTACCTAAGTGGCTCTCCTGACCACATGTCCAACGTTTTACTTCCCTTCTTTTTAACTGGGCCACCCTCCCTCTTAATTCTGGGGTGGCCCGCTGGCTTTTCCCTGGTCTTGTCTCTTGGGCTCAGCCTTTTTTATCAATATCGGTGGGGCACCTTTCCTTAACCCGCACCACTTTGCTAGGTGTCCCTTCTTCCCACACCTAGTACACTTATCCCGTTCCAATTCAGGGGGCAAACCCCACTTCGTCGGACATTCCGCAGCTCTGTGGTCCTCATGACCACAAGTCCAGCAGACCACCCCGTATCTACCCGGCGTGGGCTTATAGAACCCATGCCTTGTTGACCAAGCCTTTCTATTGGGATCTTCTTCACACACCTCAGGCTCCTCCACCTCTAGCTTGACCTTCCTATTCCACGCGGGGAGTCTTACTTCTTCCCCCTTTCTTCCGACCTCTCGACTTAGATCTTGCTTCTTCCCACCTCTTTTTACTTTCTTCCAAAATCCCTGGCTCTCTTTAGCCAGCGGCACTGCTGCCGATAATCTTAGCGGTCCTTCCTTCAAAACATCGTGACGAACACGCTCGTTACTGAGTGCTTCAACATACAGATCAGCCCACTGGGCCTGCATGACCGCATTATTTCTCCCTACCTCTGGGAAAGCTAATGACGACAGCTTCTCCGCTCGGGTCCCCAATTCTCCAGGGGTTTCGTCTTTCAGCTGCGTTAACTTCAGGAGGGCTCTCATGGCCTCTATCGCCGTCCCCTCGTCAGCGAACTCCCTAGTTAATAGTTCTTCCAACCTTTCCCATGTCAAGTGGGGCTCACTGGTTAAGAGTCCTTTTACGAACTCAGACGCTTTCCCTCTCGTGGCATCATACGCCAAATATAGGGCCTCTTGGTCTGAGAGTCCGTATATTACGCGGCTCTTATCTAAGATTGCCAGCCAGTTTTTAAAATCCCTTTTACTACCGTCAAACGCCGGGAACCTCTGCCCACCCAATAATCCTCTCAGGTCTGCTGGCAATCCCAGTCTAACCCCATCTTCCTCTATGTCTACCCTATCCGAATCATAGTCAGACACATTTAATACAATAAAAAAATCGATCTGAGAAGCAATAATCGAATTTGGGAGATCAACCGAAATAAAGTGTCCTACCTGACAGACGATTTTCAGCTCGTTCCTCTCGGGCTCCGGGCTGTCGCACTAGAGTGTCTGGAACCGTATGGTTATAGCCAACCAAAGTCCTTTGGTTCCCACTCTAGTTTGTTTTAATTTGAGTCCTTGTGACGCCGTGCGTTGTCCTGTGCGAATTTTTCTTTCTGCAACTCGTGTGGCAGCGGCTGATCCAGGGTCTTATCCTGCTGTCACGGCACCAATTGTGACGTTCTCCCCGCTGTCGCTGAACCAAACGTGACGTCTGCCTGGTTGCGTCCGTCGTGCTATCCTGTCCTGTGACGACCAACTGGCTTGGTATTGGTCGCGGCACCAACTGTAACGTTCTAACCTTTTGGTGATTCGGATGGGAATCTGGTTAGATCAGGTATCAGCCTCGTCGTTCCCAGCCTGCCTCCAACGTCTGGTTACCGAAGTAACTGCTTTGATTTCCAGTCTAGCCTACCCACGTTGTGAATTGATCTTAGGCAGACGAAATCAATCGGTCGCCGGGGCCGTAATGCAAGCCGAGTTCGAATAAGGGTGATATCGCATAAGTATATGCAAAATAAAATAAAATAATAACTC
Source organism: Acanthosepion lycidas (assembly GCA_963932145.1). Lineage (NCBI taxonomy): Eukaryota > Metazoa > Mollusca > Cephalopoda > Sepiida > Sepiidae > Acanthosepion > Acanthosepion lycidas. Next base: position 39,552,163 of record OZ010590.1, on the reverse strand, counting down.
AAAAAGTTCAAATGTGTTAAAAAAGGATAACAATCTTTTATATTTGGTTCCTGGATACAGGACTGCGTCTATTTCCCAAACCCGCTATACCGTTTTGTGAGACTTTGTTTTTATTAAGCGTGTCTTAACGTCTTAAGTTGTTTGTTCTTTAAGAAACTGGTTCTTGGTGTATCTTCAGGCAATGTCCATAAGACTTTTATTTGTGGTGTGAGTCTAAGTCGTTCTTCAAAAATAAATTGTTCTTGATTAGAAGATGAGTTCGGAATTGTGTGAATCTTAGTCAGCTTCTCTGAGACGGCTCTTCAGAGCTCTCAACTGGAACTTTACTCCAACTTAACTGAAAACTCAACTGAACTCAACTGATTATCGCTCGCTGCGACTTTGCATATATGGACGCCGACCAAAACCGGGGTGTGCTCGTCGGAGTTTGAGGTTCCTTGATAATTTTAAACCCACAATCCACTTCTTTGTCAGGAAATTTTTATTCTTTTCCATTTTTGGAAGTCTTCTCGTCCTCCCACCTTCTTCTGTTCTCATATTGGTATCTCACCCTCAGAGGGTGTCAACGGTTTTCCTTCTCTCTCATAGTGTCATCTCACACCTATCCCCTCAATGGGTGCCAGCATGTTTTCCCCTCCTGCCTCACATGATCACCTCCGCCCAATACTCCTGGCACCACTCAGCTAATGGACGCTCAGCAGTGTGGGTGTGGCCAGACTAGGCTCATTTTAAAAAATCTTGCTCAAAGAAAAAAATTATATTCCTTTATTTTTCTTCTTTTTCTTTCTCTCTTTTCCTCTGACCGACAACAAACAATACGACCCGTAGTGTGATCCCTTATTCTCAATTCTTATCCCAATGTCACCTGGACTTTATCAATCGAGACTTTTCGCCAGCATCAAGTGGGTGGTCATATGATGAGAACGCATTTTGGTGCCAATTACTGATCCGATAAAATAGTTTCGCCACCATAGCCGAATTGCAACACAAAACAGATGCCTTGTCCAAACGATATCTTCCCATCGACAAAGCCTTAACCTCTACTATACGGTGGTCAGCGGACATTTTTGTTTCTCGGTCAGCGGATGACCTATTTAATTTTTATCTCTTTAGAATTCTGTGGGAGGCCTCAAATGGGCATTCCTGCGACACAGTTAAATGTTTATCTATTTAGAATTCTGTCTCTGAGGTTATTTGGCCAACCTGGAATTTTCACCCGCCCCGTAACATAAATCAGATTAATTCCAGTATCTTCCTTTTTCGACTTCTCGACAATGGAAATAAAAAAAGATCTTAACACTTTTCCTTGTCAGAAAAATAACACTGCTCAGTGTCCTTTTCGTGATGGCCTCTTATCACCTAAATTTAATTCTTGTCTTTCCTTTTTTTTTTCTTTTTCTTTTCTTCTTTTTCCCTTTTAGCAAGCCAAATAGTGTCACACCGTTTTAGAACATTCAATATTTTAGTTAATATGTTTTCTTGGATCAGCAGATCAGAATAAATTAGTAGAGGACATTTTAACGTCTTTTTGGAATTGAAAACACATAGGTTGGGAAATTCTTGCGAAAATCCAATAATTGTCAAATTTTAATGAAACTTGCAGGAATTATTGACAAGTGAATGAAATCATTTATCCACTTTGTCCATTGTGCTCTGTGTCATTAAGGACACATGGCACAGTGGATAAAGGTGTTGGTTAGATCCAGTGACAGGACCCAAAGATTTGTGAATTCAGTACCCTGTTAAGGGAGTGGAGAACTTGGAAAGAGGAATTAACAAGAGGTAATTGATAAAAGACATCCATTAGACATGGCACGTGGAACTAGAACTGTCTACTCCAGCGAGCGAATTAAAAGGTTTAGTTCGACATTCCAACCACCTGAAGAAGGCCAGAGCGTAAAACGGCCGAAACGTTGATAAAATATGGCTACAAAGATGAGGACAATAGTTCGAATAATGTAAACGCTGTACATAATACCTCATGTCAGAAATATAGAGAGATATCATTTGAGAAATATTTTTGTTTTAGAAAATCTTGGTAAAAATAGTTTTTTTACATCTGTTGGGGTAACATATGTAAAAAGTATACTTATTTAATATTATTAATGTCTTAATGTTTATATTAGTTAAAACTAGAAAACATTGGCGCATTTAAGTCATCAATTTTCTTTGTAAAATAGGATGCTCAGTTACGAAAAATCTGCCCTGGATCGTAAAATAAATATGCAATAAAACTAAGACATTATTTAATTAGAAAGGCTTTTAATTGCTTTTATGAATGAGTTATTTTATTAACACACGTGTCTGAAGACAATTTCTTTTATCAATAATGAACTTTACAATAGTTCTTTTCATTTTTTTTACAAAAATTAATTAGAATAATTTATAAAATTTTAAATCAGTTAACATTCACTATTAATTTGCAATGTTTTGGAGATAATGTTAATAAGTAAAAATTATATATACTAATCATAAATTGAAAAACCTACTAGTATTTTGAATTTTTGCGTGAGTATAAACGTGCATATTTTTTTTAATTATGGGGCTTCATACACCGCATTATAAGTAAATAAGTGTACTAACTATAGAAAATCTAAAACCAAAGTACGTAAAATTCGATAAAACATTAAATTACTTAGAATAGTTTCCGGTTAGTTAAATACACACACACATACATACATACATACATACATACATACATGCATACATACATACATACATACAAATGTTTCAAATCGGATTAATTAAACATTAAATCATCAGATTTTCCTCAAATGAAGTTTCAGAAAAATATAGTTTCTTTTGGAATGGTTTTTTTTAATAAAGTGAATTATGCTGTAAAAATGGCTAAAATCAGCTACTTTTAACCCTTAAAAAAGACTCATTCCAATGAATTTAAATTCCCTCAGAAATACAACAATGTACTTTGCTCATAAAACATATTAAATTCAATCCGAAATTAAAAAAAAAAGTATCGGTTTAAATCCAAATAGGAATGATTCTAAATAAAAACTTGCCCCTCCTCATTTTATTAATACATGCTGCGAATTTTTTCTTATTCAATAAAATATCTTCTCTGTTTCATCTAACTTAGTCCCAATCTGTTTTATCTTGAAATTAGAACGCTATGTCTGCTTGTCTGAACTTGCTTTCATAAATCAATCCCAATTCGTAGTTTGTGAATTTTTTGTCATATTGCAGTTGCTTTGCCTTATTACTATTAATTTGCCTGGCATATATTGCTTTATATTATTTTTGTCTTGTTCTTTTCTTTTCTCTTTCTTGTTACTGCTTAATGCAAACTTTGTCAATTCTGTGTGTTCGACAGTTCTGTTACTTGACCATGATTACTAACTCCACAATACTAAAAGCTTTCCCATGTTTAAAAATGCATTTTAATTCTTAAGTATCGCTTTCCTTTGGAGGAACTTATATATGAAATAATTTTGAGCTGAATAGTTTTCATGCATATATTTCAAAGATCCATTAGAATTATCCTTTTATAAAGAAAAATTTCTGATATGGAAGCAGAGTAAAAGATATACAACATTTCATTATGTTTATATGAGGAAATCGAGAAATTTACATGTATAAAAGTAATACATATCCCCATTAATTATATAAATAAAAAAAATAAAAATACGCAAGACATTTGTATAAAAAAAAAAGCTTACCTGAATATTTCGAAATATCCTCTCTTCAAATCAATTTCATAAGAGAGTAATTACATGAGATTACATATAAACTTCTTCGCAGTTAATCGATGTTCAGCGTAACAATCCTCATCCTAGATTTGGTAATCGAATATTGTTTACTTTCAAAATATTTCCGTTCTTTCTATCTAATACTTGTATGAGAAACAAGATATTAGTTTCCATTGAGTGCGTTACGCAGAACGATATAATCAATCTTTCATCAACAGCCATTAATAATGAGTTCGAAATTTTCTGGGAGCATACTAACGATAGTTACATTTTTTTTTTTTTTTTTGCCGCTTAACTATACGGACAATTAACTTAACCATATCTTTGGGAAAGGCATGAATCCAAATCTTCTCCCACCCAACCCCAGCTATAGGTAGAATAGAGGGACAGACTGAGTCCTATGGCCTTGGGTGGCGACCAGTCTACAGCAGAAAGAAAGGGTAAAATACTGCGGAAAATCTTCGTCACGTTCATTTATGAATCGAAAGAGAAATGAACAGGGTTTATCACTAAGAGAACCTGCTAAGTGTCGAACGTAGTAAATTAAAGTCTTCTTGTAATTCTCCCTTCTCCTAGTTTTTCCGCCACGTATTATCATATTATTAAGTTTCTGAAGAACTTCCATTATTTTATTCTACGTCTACGATTGCGCTAAATGGTAATGGTAACATTAGATGTTCCCTTAGGAAACATTCGACATTTATTTGAGCGAAGTGCTTGTACAATTGTCGGTTGAAATTTATAAGATCTTGCCTTTAAATTTTTCAGGAAAATAGCTTTCTCAGACCGAGTATTTATATCGCCATTTCCATTAGTAGTTGCTGTTTCCTTTCTAGCCTTATGTCTGAAGCAGGGTGGAATGTGGTCATCATGATAATGTCAACATTTTCTCTTTCAGTTATATGATATATTCTTTTTTTGTTGTTGAAAGTTTTGAAGTGATGTCGTCGCTGTTATATGCTATAGTTCTTTGTCTGTGATTCTGTAGCGCCGGTCCATAAGGTACAAAGAAGTGTGCCTTTCGCTAAGACTCATTAGATTTATTTGGTCAAAGCCGTTTTTAACCATTGATCTTAGAAATAATTATACAGAAGACAGTTTAGATATTTCTGAATGGATTTGGCGCCAGCATGACATCCATATGAAAGCCTCCATCTGACAAGGCTATTTTAAAATTCTGACGCAAGTTGTCCAATAGACACAACCTCATATATATATATATATATATATATATATATATATATATATATATATATATATATATATATATATTGGAATAACAGTTATTCCCAAAAAATATTCGCTTGAAGATGGAACAGAGGTTAGTACTTTAATTCAATTTAATTCAAATAATTATATCTAAGTTTCCAGGTCTTGTTTTGAAACATGAGAACTCTTATGTAGCGTTGGAATCACATTTTTAAATAAATAATTATATTTATGCTCTACTTTTGTATCGAGCTCTTTTTAAAAAAAATAATAACAAAAATACTAAAGAACTTTGGATTATTTACGTAACGAGTTCTTTCCTATTTTCTATATATATTTACACACACACACAGACACACACACACACAAAAACATATATATATATATAAATATATATATATATATATATATATATATATAGAGAGAGAGAGAGAGAGAGAGAGAGGGAGAGAGATAGATAGATAGATAGATAGATAGATAGATAGATAGATAGATAGATAGATATCTGATTGGTGCAAACATAATGTCGTTTTCTCACATAGTAACATATGTGAGAAAATGACATTATTTTTGCACCAACCTAATAGATAGATATCATTTAGAGTTGATTGTAACAGTGACTAAAAAGGAGTAATCATCTTCCGTATCTATTACTTCTCTGCTCGTACTTTTGACCATGGGGATTTTCCTTTTCTTCAATAGTACCGGACGATTTCAAATAAAGGATACATTTCATTGTTCTGAAAAAAAATATTGTAGAAATTCAGATACGAATTCTTTATAAGTGATACAGCTATGTACAATTATGTCTTTTTCTTTTTGTTGTTGTTGCTTTTGCTTGCATATATTTTCCGTTTCACATATAGAAAGAATGATTATCGTTTAATTCACTTCGTGCTCTCTCTGAACGTGCTTTTGTCGTTCTCTTCTAACGTTCTTAACAACTTACTTCCTCATTGCTACTATAAATGTAGGTGGAGGGAAGTCCAGTCATATCAGTCATGACATTCATCCAGAATCACCACGTGGTCTTATCTCAAATTACTTGATTGTTGTCAAATTTACAAGTCTCAATATTATTATCATAAACAACTGATAAGAATAATGACAGCATCAGACTGTTTTTCATGAAGGCTGCTTTAAGCCTTTCAGTTCGTTAATTGATATACGTCACACCTACTTGGGCGATCATGTCTCTTTCGTTTGATGACAGAAGGCAGCCGTTTACTTTTACGGTAGACTGATTGGCTATATGACCTAATCTATCTTGCTGTTGAACCCATGTCATGGGAATGAAATGCATCCATACATTACCCTAAGGTATTTGCGCGTAAGTGAATGCAACCAGACTGGAATTCGAACTCGGTTCTTCGATTTTTCACTTCGAGGCGTTATCCATTACCCAACACCTCACATATGTTTAAGCCGTTACTTGTATTATTATTAAACATTTAAAGAGATTACCCGGTCGTTTTTTTGCGCATATAGTTTTATTGGAGATAAGCAAAATAGACAGACAGGAATTGTAGGCTCATTTTTTAATGCTGATAATTTATGCTTATTTCATTTTTATTATTCTAAAATTTTAACTTTCTCATTATTAATATTACTATTTCAGTTTTTATCTCTTTAACCAATGATGATGAGTAAAAAATATCCTTTCGCATAAATATCAAGAGTTTATTTTTATTTCTAATTTTCTTATTTACTTGAGTTATTCCCCTTGCAATGGTGATTTAAAGAAGCGCATAATAATGACTTAAGAATATATACCGTCATTTTTTACAGCATGGCTAAAATAGTATTATTATTAACACTGGGTATCAATTGGGGAATTTGTTTTCTATTGCTATTAAGTAATAAATAGATTCTTTACAGGATTACTGTACATGGATAGAAAATTGTAAAAATATATTAAAATTTTCGCTTGCAAATCATTTCCAATAATTGTTTTATTCGACTCACTGGTGTGCCGTATTTAATTGACAATAATGTTTTCAAAGGCAGGATAACATGCACCTTGCCAGGGTCATGTATCGATTTTATATTCAGACTTTTTATCCTTCTAGATTGGTTGACAACAGCGGCTTCAAGTCCCAGTCATTTAACGTGTTAAAACAGATAGGTTCAGACTTTTTCCAAGTGCATTTGTGTGAAAATGAAAGCAAAGAACAAAATCAAAACTAGGCGCGTTGATGCCCCCCTTTCCAGGCCGTTTACTCTTAGACTACCCGCAAATGACTTGACCAGTGTGTAAAAAAGATAGAATCAGGGAGAGTGAAATTGAAGAGCCGTGTTCAAATTCTAGTTAGTTTCTTTACATTCACTTAAGTGAAAATACATTTGAGAAAGATATGAATCCTTCGCCAATGGTTTCTTTATCACGTTCAATAATTTTTTTTTTTTTATAAATGACCGGTCTTGTTATGAATTTAGTCAACTTGCTGCACGCACTTAAATTACCCACTCACTCACTCTCATTATCTTTTTACCTCTCTCTTTCTCTCTCTCTCTCTCTCTCTAGCTATCTACTTATCTATCTTTCTCTATCTGCATATATAATAATGGCTCCGAATGAAAAATCTCAATATATAATGGTGGGTCTGTTTAAAAAAACCGAGGTTGAATTCCAGTCAGGTCCGTTACCTTAACTAAAGCGCAAATAACTTTTAAAAATGTATGAATCATTCTTCCCCTACAGCTATGGGTTAAATATTAAAACTTGTAGGACAATTATTATTCTAAAGAAACTGTTAGTTCAATATTCATTCACAAAGCAAAAACCAATTATTCTTCCAATCCAAAATCTGTTTCGGCTTAATAATTAACAATTCACTAGAAGTTGACAACCCTTCAAAATAGATCAAGCAAGTAATGGTTTGAAAAAACAAAACATCATACTTATGGTACGCTTAAATTAATTTAAGATAAAACTTTGAAATATTTATATCTCAAATTTTTCATATTTTTTAATAGACTAAATTTTATTATTGAATTAACCAGTACGCTAACAACCTGTCGATGGGGTTTGAATTTATGAAGCCAAATACCCTTCATGTCCATAAAACTATCAGGTCATCCCATAAGTTCTGCCCGAATTTTGAATAAAGAAAACAAGTGACCAAATTTTACATTTAATTACAGATTCAATCAACAATATATTTTCCCTGATTATCTATGACTTCCTTCCATCTATTAACAAGCTTACCAATTCCATTACTGTAAAATTCTTTTGGCTTTGATTCGGAGAACTCACAAATGTCACTTTTAACCTCTTCCTGTTTTACAAAAGCTGTTTCTTCCAAATTATTCTGTAAGCTACGAAGCAAATGGTAGTCCGAAGGAGCAAGATCAGGGGAATAAGGTGGATGAGGAATTTTCTACCAACCAAGTTCTTCGATCTTTTGTGACGAGATTCTTGCTGTGTCGGGTCGCGCATTGTCCTGATGAAACATCACCTCTTTTTGGTTCACTAGAGCAGGTCTTTTTTTCCCTCAAAGCTTGGTTCAAACGCTCGAATTGCTGACAGTATATTTGAGCATTAATTGTTGTATTAGGTGGTAAGAATTCAAAGTGAATTATTCCTTGGCGATCCAACCAGATTGAAAGAAGAACCTTTTGCCCATGAATCCCCTTCTCGGCTGTGGCTGGGGTCCTTCCCCTTTACCAAGCCACTGTCTACGACGCTTAACATTTCGATAAAAGATCCATTTTTCGTCGCCAGTCTTAAGTCTATCCAAAAAAGGTGAAACAAGTTGGTGAGAATGGAGAGAAGAGCAGATGTCAACTCGGGATTTTATGTTGTTTTCAGACAATTCATGAGGCACCCATTTTCCAAGTTTAAGAACTTTTCCAAGTTGTGGAAGATGACGATGAACAGTTGTATGGTTTGAACTGAGAACCACTGCCAATTCCTCAACTGATAAAGCAGGATTTTCTTCAAGGGCTGCTTCAAGAAGCATTTCATCAAACTCAACTTGACGTCCGGTTCGATCTTCATCTTCAAGGGTGAAATCTCCTCCTCTGAATTTTTGCAAGCCATCTTCTGCAAGTTCTTTCATTCACACATTCCTCTCCATAAACTGAGTGAATATTTCTAGCGGCTTCGGCCGCTGAGTTTTCTTTCTTGAACTCATAAATCATTATGTCCCTCAAATGATTCTTGGGTACTTCCATGTTATCAGGGTTTTGATCAAACAAATTTAATTTTATTGTTCTCTGAAATAAAATTTGATCAGTATAAATGCATCTAAACATAAAAATAATGTTCAGCTTCATTAGACATTATAAAATACTTTTTAAATTTCGTTCATTTTAACTTAAAAAGCTAAAATTCGGACAGAACTTATGGAATGACCTGATAATAAGAGTATACAATACATGAGTCCAAAATTTGCGCTATAAGGTGACATGTTTTGATAAAATAACCGTATAACTTTGCTGGAGAGGACAACTTTAAAATGCTGTCAGGTCAGGTAACCAAGTCCATTTAGACAGTCACCCATTCAGGGTGTCGCTAAATATCAATATATAACTACCTACTATATATATATATATATATATATATATATATATATATATATATATATATATATATATATATATATATATATATATATATATATTCGACCATATTGCTTCCTCAAAAAAGAAAAATATTTATATTCGGCCATATTGCTTACTCACTACTTTCGCTCGTGAACAAACATGTACGCTGTGTCATTCCCTAAAAAAGATACTCCCCTTGTTAGTCACGCAATAGACATGATAGAAAGGAACATATGAACGTGAAATATGATGTAGCCCATTTTGATTCATTAAAACAAAAACAAAAATATATATATATATATATATATATATACACAACAGCTCTAATCCACTAAGAATAGAATATATTCAAAATTTGCTGGCGTAGCATGGAATTATAGATTAATAATAATTTACATTAATTTAAATTAATTAATATTACTATAGTTGTTGCTGCTGCTGTTGTCAATGATGTATTTTTTTTTTTCATTTTTGATACGCTCATTTATGGAACATTTTACCTGGGGCTTATCAAGTTACTGAAATTCTTCTCGTAGGTACATGGACAAGTGGAAAGATAATATTGAATCAACTGCTAGATTTCATGGTAGGAAAGTTAGTAAACCTATCTCGGGCTAGATATTTTGTCTCACCATTCGTCTATACATTGAATATTGCTGCCAAATCTAGTCTGGGGCTTCTGCTATTTATTTAGAAATTCTCCATAAAATCCAAAGAATCTGCAATGTTATCATTCCTTACATGACCTTTCATTTTCAAAACTTTCCCACCGACATAACGTGCTGTCCTCTGACTTTTCTATAAACATTTTTATGCCAATTGTTCCGATGAGCTTTTCTCTTTCTTACCTCGACTTACGAAGTTAATTATAGTACTAGAATAGTAGGTAGGCTAGATGTAATCCTAAGTTCTATTCTAACAGTTTAATTTCTTGCAATTCTCGTTTGCCTATGTATCTTCCGGCTTCTTGCTTTTCAATCAACTTTGATCTTCAAAAATGTAAATAAAATATCAATCGTTATCTTTTGTCTTCTTAGTTCTTGGTCATTTATATTAGGTTGGTGCAAAAATAATGACGTAATAATGTCGTTTTTTGACGTTAAAAATACGTCAAAAAACGACATTATTACGTCATTATTTTTTTGCACCAACCTAACAGTTCTCTCTCCTTAATACTTTCTTGTTCTCATATTCGTTCACGTTCGGTAAGTCTTTGTGTCTTTATCGCTTTGCTTGGGGTGAAATGGTTAACAAAACTGTACTCATTAACACAGTCTAGCGTATTTCAGAAAAAGAGATGGGATTTTTTTAGGAATTACTTAATGTGTGTATCAGTGATTTTCTAAATCCTTACCGATGCTCATAAACCTAATGGAATAACGTTTGTATTTAAATGTCAAGTTCTTCTACTTCCTTTGTCAACATATTTATATTTTTATCGTGTTCGTCAATTTCTTTCACGGAAATCTTTTTTCATCTGGCGGCAAGTGTATATCTTTAAAATAGCATATATATATATTGCTTAAAGACTTTTATGATAATATCTTATCTATTATCTCACAGAGTTCAGTCTGTGTTAAGGTCCATAACAAAATAGTACCCAACTTTTAGAACAGCTGTTGGTTTTACTTTTTGACTATAAGGTAGATTATAACTTGAGCATATCTTTCCAACCCTATCATATTATCATACTACTATTATTATTATTATTATTATTATTATTATTTTCTTTGATTTCTGGGGTTTGCACATTTCTTTCCGGGTCCCGCCCAGGAACCTAAGTTTAGAAATGGCATCATGGCAATTTACACTGACAAAAAAAAAAAATACATAGATAAAGCCTTTCGTAAAGTGTGGGCTGTACTTGTCAGAACAATTTTTTGTATCTCTTTGAGGCGTGGATTTCCAGGAATCCCTTCAATTAGTCTACTGCAATCTTTTCCAACCAGTCCCAGGGCTTCAACTACAACAGGGATTGTCGATGTTCCCATATGCCACATTTTCGAGATTTCTATTTCAAGGTCCTTGTATTTTGACAACATTTTGTATATCTTCAAAGATACATTACAGTCAGCAGGGACTGCCATATCAATAAGGAAACACCGTTTTTGTTTGGGTCTTTAATAACAATATCTGGGCGGTTTGCTTTGATTGTTCTGTCAGTGTGTATTGTGTAATCTCATAGAATTGTAACAGGTCCTCCGTAACCTGGTCTGGGTGGTGTTCATAGCATTTTCTTTCAGTTTCCTTCCCGTAGAAGTTGCAGATTTTCCAGTGCAGATTATTATTATTATTTATTTATTTATTTACTCTTTTCCCTTTGCCAAGTCTTTCCTTGAGACCTGAGGTAAAGGACTGGTTGGTTGATTTTGTTTAGCAGAACATAAATCGCAATGGTTTATTTAATGCCGCAATTAAAAACAAAAATTGAACGCAATTTTAAGACTTTAGTTGAATATATTTTGAATGAAATCAAATGGCAGATATTAGGTTGGTGCAAAAATAATGACGTAATGTCGTTTTTTGACGTATTTTTTAACGTCAAAAAACGCCATTATTACGTCATTATTTTTGCACCAACCTAATAAAATGTATTGTTGGTCATTTAGATAGAAAATGTAATACTGCTCATTTTGCTTTAAATAGATACTGTTGGTATTTTTAATATAAATATATATTCCTGGCAACTTTACTATAAAAAATGTATTTCTATATATATATAGTGATTTTTTTTTGTTTGGGGATCACTCTTTGCCTGTAACTGGTACCCCAACATAACAGGTGCCGCACCCCGGGTCAGGGTGGACCTAGGAACAACAGTGGTAGTTCTACCCGCTCAAAGCAACCAATCTTCCCATCAGATGCCTTGTTGCCGGATAGAGTTTATTGTCATGGCCATGACTGCTGAGGTAAAGGAAGATTTCTTCTTAGAACGTTATGGAGCATGTTGTATTAAAATAATTTTTCTCAGTATCCGAGGTTAGCTGATTAGTATAGTCTTTTGATTCCCAAACAGTGACAACTTTTCAGTGATTTTAAAAAAAAAATAGGTGTCTCAGTATTTCTTTTTATCATTCCTCATCCTGCTATTATTGGATTAAGAATTGTGTCTAACCATCCACTTCTTATGAAATGGACAAAGTCCGACAATTATTTTTAAAGACATTTTTTTTTTTTTTATGTTTAAACGTTCTTTCTTGCCTTAACAGATTGTGTAAGTAAATCGACCTTGCTAGTCGAATGCTCCTCTGTGGTGCAATTGGTTAAGGAACGTCAGGCTATATGACGTCCGTGTAGGATACGGGTTAGTTTGTATCTATAAAAAGAACGTATAAACATAAAAAAATGTCTTTAAAAAATAATTGTCGGACATTGTCCATTTCATAATGTGTGACGCCATATGTTTACATTTGGATACGCATTGAGCAGATATGAATGAATGAGAGAAAATCATGGAGAATTGTGTTTAAAAACAGTAAAATTGACCTCGCTAAACGAAGGCTCCTCTGTAGCCCAATCGGTTAAGCACGTCAAGATATATGACGATACCCTGACAGATAAAGGTTCGATTTCTGTCGGAGGACGCATATTTCCTATGAAAATTTCTCGGAAATTCAGGCCGGTAAATGTTGTTAATACTGTTTATTTTAAACAGAGCATTTACTTGAATATTTGTATCTATAAAAAGAATGTATAAACATAAAAAATGTCTATCCTCTTCATACAATTTCTATTTCTAAGTCCTTTTTCTTTGAAAGATTTGAAATGGGACTTGAACAATTAAAGTAAACATTTTTTTTAAATTAATTTGGAAAAATTAGACTGATTTTAATTAATTGGAAAATTATTTTGCTGGGACGATTTTAACAAAAGCGGTGGCCATGTCTGTGAAACAGCATTTTATATTTTCTAAAGACTTATTATGATAAGTACTTCATTGGATTGTAATGTGCAGTCGGTATATACAATGACATCACAGAGTACTATAATATCTTTTTTATTTTCTAACTAAAGTGGTGATTTGTGTCCATACGGTTTTGCTAGATGGGGAAACGTAAAGTGTTGTGTAAAAAAGTGACCCAGCCAAAATTTTGAAAAAAAAATCTTGTTTTTTCTTAATATGCTAAATAAAAAATAGAATTTTGAAAAATTGTGTATAAGTTAGGGAAACGATACAGTGTTTACAAAAAAAGAACTCCTAAGAAACAAACCAAAAGCCTGTTATTTTTGTTTTTAAGGTAAATATTTACTGTGCAAAAAAATGTAACTCACTTTTTATACTATACTAGCAGTAGAGCCCGGTGTTGCCCGGGGATGTAACAGTAAGAGATAGATCAAGTATCGACCATCATAAAGACTGAAAAATAAAATTGACAAAGATTATTGTTTAAGGTTGATGGACACGCATGTCTTAATTTTTGTTGTTGTTTTTTTTTACGAATTGGTCAAACCGAAACTCAAACAAAAACATTGTTTTCAATCGTTATGAGTCTACCGATTGAATATGATTTTATTATAAACAATTGTCTTGTAAATGAAATTTTTAAAGCATTCTGAATGTAAAAATAAAGAAAAAAGTGTGCAAGACAATAAGAAACACAACCTGCCAAAAAAAAGTGAAGTTTTGTTGAAATCGGTTGAAAAATGTCGGAAATACGATCCCATATATAAACGAACACACACACACACACACAAACAACCTGGGATTTATAAGTATAACTCGATATGAGTTGTCTCCTTTTAATTAATGCCTCTTAATCGTGTTTTCAAATTGATTTTGTGCAAAAACACTTGTGTTTTTCCAATTTTTCGTGCTGTCAGAACCACGGCAAGGTAATTTTACGTAGTCCTGTGAAGTTTTATTGAAATCGGTTGAAAAATGTAAGAAATCCGATCCAATATATAAACCTACAGACACACACAATCTGCGTTTTATAAGTAAGATCAATTATGTACAAGTTAATCTAATATTTTTTTTAAATTAAATTTAGTAAAATAAAAACAGAAAAGAAAAATTTCTTTAGTAAATTATGCTTCCACCTTTATTTTCTAGAACATTGTTGATTCGGTCCGGCATACAGTTAAAGATCTTTTTGCAGATGTCAACTCTTAGCAAACTGTTCCACTTCACAATAAAATTTTCAAAGAAATCTTCTTTGTTTTCAATGATTTTCTTCGAAAGTCTCAATTTCATTACGCTCCATAAATTCTCGATTGAGTTTAGGTCAGGAGACTGCGGCGGACACATTAAAACATTTTCATTTTTTTTCAGAAAAGTAATTTTTCATCTGCTTTGATATGTGCTAGGGAGCATTGTATTGTATAAAAACGAGACTTGATTAATCAGTTTCGAGTTTTTTGGCAGACAACAGCAAGCAGGTGTCCAATATTTTTAGGATTCAGTGCTCTTTAGCGTTTCCTCTACTGGCTTTAAAAATCCAGACCCTTTGAATGAGAAGTAACCACAAACCATAACATTGTCAGGATACTTCACAGTATCTGTCATTTTCAAGGGGTTTTCTTCGCTCCTGCGTTTGATTTTCGTTCTTTTGTCTTTTGAAAACATTTCAGTTTTTGTCTCGTCGGTGACAAGAATATTTTTTTAATCAGACTCAGTGAAGGACTTCTAAGTGCTTGTCCATGCTAAACGTTTAACCGTATTTTTTTTTTTTTTTACGAGTGGCTAAAAACCTTTTGAATAGGTCTTGTAAACTTCTTTCAAGAACCATCTGTGTAGTGATATGCAAATTAGTATAATTTGCATATGAGCAGGTAGCTCATATGATAAACGGACACCAACTAGAACAGAGGCCGAACGCTTACTTAGCATTATACACGACACAACAATCTGTATAAACTAGAGGAGTTGACACTTACTTCGAGATCATTTTTCAAGGTAGCAGACATTTCTGTACTGGTAATTGATCGGTTTTGTTTAATTACTCTAATTATTTTGAGGCCGCTTCTCTA
Organism: Acanthosepion lycidas; assembly: GCA_963932145.1. Lineage (NCBI taxonomy): Eukaryota > Metazoa > Mollusca > Cephalopoda > Sepiida > Sepiidae > Acanthosepion > Acanthosepion lycidas. The sequence goes on along the minus strand of OZ010590.1, from coordinate 39,536,732 downwards.
ATCGATCTTGTGTTTTCTGCCCCTGTTTTCTACCTTGACAAATGTTTCAGTAGAATTGAAGCTTCTCAAAACCCCCGAGACAGCTGAGTGAGAAGTTTTGACACCTATTTGAAATTTCTTGAGTCGATTTACCAGCTTTTGATCGTGCAACTATTGCTACTTTATGAGATTGCGGTGGTGTGCTTGTAGCTTTTCATAAAAAAATCACTAATTAGATATATTTTTGGTTTCTTTTAAATAGTAGTATGGTGCAAAAATAATATCGTTTTCTCACATATGTTACTATGTGGGAAAACGACATTATCTTTGCACCAACCTAACACTTTAAAATAATTCAAGAGCGTTCTCAATTTTTTAAGAATATTCTTAAATAAAATTATGGAAATAAAATTACACGGTGTTTTAAAATAATTGCACAATTTTAATGAGTCACATTTTGCACAGTATAAAACTTTTTAAATACTCAAAAATGGTCATTTTTTCTGGGTTTTTTTCCTAAAAAAAATAGATGCGAATTATTTTTAAATTGTACTTATATTATGTATATTTTTAATTGAATGAAACATTTTATATGTAATTAAAGTTAAAAATATGTTCACTTTTTTGCACAGCACTTTATAGTAATGTCATATATTACTATGAAGTCTTTTACTTACCTTGTTACGTCTTTATTTAAAATCAGTTTAGTCTAGGGTAGAACGCATGGATGTTATAGAATCAATAGTTTTCTCGGCTTTTGTACACAAGTTTTGATGTTTTAATCATTATTGTTATTATTATTGTCTATATCAATTCCTTTGCTTTATGTTGTACACACATTTCATTCCGGGTCCCAACCAGAGGCATAAAGTCAGAAATGGATACATGATATTTTCTACAGATAATCTCTACAAAGAGAAAAAAAAAACATAAGATTATACTCATTTTACATGGATAAAGTTTTTCGTAATGTGTGTGCTGCATTTGCGAGGACATTTTTTTTTGGTACTTTTTTAATGCATGGACCACCAGAGGTCCTTTCCATGAATCTATCTGGTCTTTTCCCAATAAATCCCAGGGATCCATCTACAACTGAAATTACTAATGTTCTCACGTGTCATATTTTTGGGATTTCGATTTCAAGTTCTTTTTAATTTGAAAATCTTCAACGATACATTCCAGTCTGCAGAGACAGCCAAGGAAAACTGAACGCATATTCTGTTTCTGTGCTCTCTAATAACGATATCTAGGCGTTTAGATTTTATTGTTCTGTATGTGCGTATCGTAAAAGCCTCTAAAATTGACACAAGTTTTATGTCCGTAATCAGGTATACGTGGTGTTTATACCAATTTCTAGCAGTTTCCTTTCCGTAAATGTTGCATATTTCCCAATGCAGATATTGGCCAAATTTGTCACGCCGGGTTTTATATTTCAGTGGGTGCAATTACCGTGCAACCTGATGCAAGATGATCATGTTTTTCTGGATATTTATCACAAAATTTGAATTTGGGGATAACACAATTTTCCATTATGTGTGCTTCGTAATTTCTAGTCAGCAAGCATTGACTCTGCGCAGCAAATATACAATCTTTTGTTTCAGTTTTTAACCCTGCACTACGTAACCACTGATGGTTACGGTTTTTGTGTACATCATTTTGTTTGATACGAGCAGAGTTTTCTGGACGTTTCTGTATTTGGTACATTGCATTTGCTTTTGCTTTCTTTTTTAGGTTCTTAGTCGTTGCAGTACGTGTGTTTATTTGCACTACTTCACTCACTTGAAATTCCCTTCTAAATTTTTTAGCTTCCTTTTGTAAAGAATAAATTTTCTTATTAATTACATGTTCTTTGACACAGATCATCATCCAGTCTTCTGTAGTTTCCCGGTATCGTTGAAGACTGATTATTGTTTTTTGTAAGTCAGTTTTAGTTGAACAAATCCTCTTCCTCCTTCGGATCTGGGCACACACAGACTATTAATATCAACCACAGGATGATGCATGCGTTGGCGAGAGAGAAGTTTTCTCATTTTAGCATCCATTTGCTTAATGTCAGCTGTATTAAGGATGCTTCAACTGTCTTTAACCACAGGAACAGCCAAAGTGTTTATGGCTGATATTCTATTTTGTGAATATAATTCATCATGTAAACACCAGACGGACACGCCTACTGTATCCTTTTTTTACATTCTCCTCCATTTTGGTATGCTGCATTGCATCTTCTTGGCAACCACTTAGGCATTTATATCTTTATTCTTTTATATATTCATATCTTCCTTCTTGTTCCAATTAACTAATATTTGCGACAAAATCTAAGGCATTGAATGCGTTTCTGTAATTCTTTCTTTCTTGGATATTATTTTCGGAGATTTATCTAATCCGAAATCCATACAATGTCATCACTCAAATATAATACAGTATTGAGGATACCCTTCAAATTATTCTTGTCTTTGACAAATAGTTTGATATCATCTATGTAAAATAGGTGATTAATAATTTTCTTTGTATATATAGTAATTACTGTTTAGTTCATGTGAAAGGTGGGATTATGTACAGAAAAAAAAGATGCAATAGGGAGACTCCTTGAAAGATTCCCCGTCGAATATTCAAATAATTAGGAGTGGCAGTACGTTTGTTGTAATTTAGATATAATGTGGTTTTCTACATTTCCATGCTATATTTAAGGAAATTTACATTTCCAAAGCCTTAAGCATCCAAGAGTGTCGCTCACTATCAAAGGCATTATGGTAACCTATCAAAGATGCTTTTAGATTTCTACGTTTTTACTGCAATTTTGTAGGATAATTTTATTTATTAGAAGTTGATTCATTATTATTATTATTATTATTATTATTATTATTATTATTATTATTATTATTATGATATCTTCTCCGACTCTTACATATGTTGACAATCTGATGACGGTCATATCTCAAACTCATAAACTGAGATGAGAGACATAACTCTTTCCTCAGCACATGAGTTCTCCAAGCAATAATAATAATAATAATAATTATTATTATTATTATCATTATCATTATTATTATTATTATTATTATTATTATTATTATTATTATTATTATTTTCTTGTTTTGATTCTGCGTATTACAATTCCTTACTTGGTCATTACCCGAGAACCGGAAGAAGTTTAAGTTGTAAATAATTACATTGTTTCATCAAATTCTAGTTTTATCTGCTAGTTATTTTGTACTGTATGTATTCTTTACATTGATAATACATATCTGAGATGGGGACCTGTTCTATAAGTGGATATTCTTTAATTCTTCTTTAAACAAAAGCTAAGAATGATCTTATTCAAGTTGTAATTGTGGTTGTTTCATACCCAAAACTCCAGTTCCTTGTCGGTATAACAGTTATTTTAAGGGACCATTTTATTTAATTTCAATTTCAAGATTCTTATATTCATTTATTTTGCCATATTCTTAAACATGCATATGTTTAACTGATGTCTCTGCCATACTTAGGGAAAAAACATCGTTTTCCTTTGTAGTCTTTAATCATCATGTCATGGCCTATTATTATTATTATTATTATTATTATTATTATTATTATTATTATTATTATTATTATTATTATTCATTTATTTTTTTATTTTGATTTCTGATGTATACTTATTGCTTTCTGAGTCTCAAACAGAAACCTAAAGACAGACATGGCATCGTGATATTTTCCACTAAGCATTTTTTGAAGAAAGTAAAAACTAAAAAAAGCCCCTAAGTGCACACAGATTATATAGATAAGCTGTAGGCCGGACTTGCGAGCACTATTTTTTGTTATGTATTTAAAGGTTGGGCTACCAGAAATCCCTTCAATGAGACTATCAGAAACGTTTCAATTATAATTATTATTATTATTATTAATATTATTATTATTATTATTATTATTATTATTATTAGTATTATTATTATTATTATTATTTACATCTCTTATTGAGTAAAATCAGGAAAAAATTGTTCGAAAGTTACATATCAAGCTGTGTATATTAATTATTAAGTAAGTTTGAACTTCTCCGGGAGTCTTATGTTGTCACTTACAACATGATCTCGTTTAACATTTCTAGTTTATAAAATGTGATTCTAACTCTGGAACTTTCGCCAAAATAATGTGTAGTTTAAAGAGAATAGGTCCACAATTATGGAACCAACCACAGTATTTTCTTCCTATTTTTAATACTTTGTATATTGTAAATTGTAAATATTTAAGTTACTGTTTCAAAATATATATATTTTGAGAATTGATGTTTGTCATCCGAAACAAACGTTTTGTTCACTATTTACATTATTCGGACAATTGTCTTCATCATTTTTCGCCGTTGTACGCTCCGAGCTTCTTCAGGTGGTTGGAATGTCGAAATGAACGTTTTATTTCGCTCACTGGGTTAGACTGTTCTAGTTCCACGTGCCGTGTCTAATGGATGTCAGTTATCAGTTATCACCTGTTAATTCCTCTCTTCAAGTTCTCCAATGTTTTAACCTGGTATTGTTCTCACAGTTTTTGGGTCCTGTCACTGAATAGTGTACATAATACCTCACCTCAGAAATATAGACAAACATTTTGTTTCTACAATATTTACACTACCGAGACAATCCTTGACTATCGTTAGGCATATGAATGGTTGTTTATTACTTTAGATATACTGTTTCAGTACTAATTTACTAAGAATAGATGGCAAATTTCACGAGTCCCGAAAATCATTAGGGGCTCCACATATACACGATTGCCTGACGGAGCTTAACCCACTCCAGGCTGGTTCGAATTCAGTGTTTTCGTTCTCACAGATCGGTTGTCTGTCCCGTTATTTATACATATCTGGGTAGGGTGGGGAAAGAAGAGATGGATTCATGCATTTTCCAAATGTATTAGCACGTAAGTAAATGTAATGAACTCGACTGGAATTCGAACTCGGCTCTTCTGTTCCTCAATCCATTTTTCCACCGTGCCTTATAAAATTGAAATGATTTATATTAATTGTAGGGTATTTATAGGTCATGATACTTTATCTGAGAAAATTAGTAGGAAAAGTATGAAAACTTTTATACCAAAATTGTAATATAAATACTCCGGTACACATACAACTACATATGGCGTCTTGCTTTTTTAAGATCCTTCTATGTTCATGTGTAATTTTCTTTAATTTCCTGGAAGTTCGCAGATATATATATATATATATATATATATGGAAGGATTTTTGCGGAGAAAATTTTTCCTGACTAAGAAAAATACATTCAATTTATTAGGTTGGTGCAAAAATAATGACGTAATGATGTCGTTTTTTACGTTAAAAAATACGTCAAAAAACGACATTATTACGTCATTATTTTGCACCAACCTAATATTTTTAAACATTTTCAACTGTTCATGTTATTTCGCATAAAATACATAAAAAGCTCAAATAATCAAGCAAAATAAGAAAAAAAAACACAAAAAATAGTTATATTATATTATCTACACACACTGTAATCAATTATAATTAAGTGAAATGTATCGTTTATATTATTAACGTGGTTCCCATGTTGTCTTGCTAATGTAGATTTTTTTTTTTATATAAAATCACTTTTTTTTCTATCCATGAAACATGTCAAATTCGAAGTTTTTCAAATTGTTTTATATATTTGCCAGTCGCATTAGCATTCACACTTTACTCATGTTTTAAATTATATTCAGAATTATTACTTTCTTATTTGCCGAAGGGCTAAGTTTAAACAAGACAAAAATAACAAGTACGTTTAACGGTAAATATTGATGATGAATATTCAAATGTCTGATAAGCGGTAGGAAGTCAAGAAAATATGATTTCGAAAGGAAAAGAAACACTTTTATCTGGCTTTGTAAACGTACCAGCCTTAAGGAATGTTTCCGAAGGAACTAATATTTTTAGAAGATTAATGCTTTCAGTCTGCCTAAACGAACACACAACTCGAAAAACTACTAAATTCTTCTCGGTACTTCTAAGAAAAAAAAAAGGAAGATTTTCGTGATGGGAATTCTTTACTGTGGAAATGGACAAAAACTTACATTGGATTGAAAAAACAAAAAAAGAGTAGAAAAATACGACCCCACCGTTTCAAATAATTCATGAGGTTTTTCGTTTATAAACCGTTCCCTTCAGGACGTACGTGATTATTTGTCTTCGCTATCTCTTATCCCATCTAAAACTAATCAATGTTTGACCCCCTTATTATTCCAACTATTGGTGTTCTCTCATCCGTTTACAAAAATCGTTAGGTATATTAACCGCTTTTTTTCTCTGTCATGTGAGTGTTAGATTCTCCATGCTTTCTTTCCTCATTATCTAACCCCAACATTCAAACTTTCTCTTTCGGGTTCTAAGCAAAAATGATCTTTTTTTTTTTCCTATTTTCCTTAAAGCCTTCTGGTTACTAAGATCTTCCGACCACAGCAGTGTCGAGCTGGTAGTAGTTCACTCCCAACCAGTCTGACAGTCATACTAACACCTTCCATTTCTTGTATTATTTTTCGTGTAATATATTCTTTGTTATTTCTACTGTTGTGTTTCGTGTTGATCTTCCATGGTCCTAACCTTGGACCATAACAATCTGTAAAGAAATTGTCCAGTATTCATCGCCATATAATAGGAATGATAATTCGTAACCGTTGAATATTTTTTAAAGAAATTCATCTTATTTACATTATTTGAATGAAGAATATTGTTCTCATCTTTGTTGTTATTACTAGGTTTTTGTTGCAGAAAGAAACATCATATGGAACATGAAGTCATTGAACTGAGCAGGACATTACTTAGCAAAATGATACTTGAATCAGATAAATACAGAATCTAACAAACTATAGATAAGTATTAAAATCCAGTATTACAAAGGAACAAGGCTCGTCATATACGGAAGCTAACGTAGATGAAAGAACAATGTTGAAAAATCAGGAAGCATCACCACGTTTCGGTAAAAGCAATCAGTAATATTCAGTTGAGTGTATCTTAGGAATCAGTGCTAAACAAGAATTTCAACTTCGCCATAACTATCAAGCATAACTATCAAGCATACTTAGAGATGATAATTCTATTTGGAGCGCTTACCTTGCAAATCACGGTGACCGTAGCAGATGAGCTAAGATTGAAAGCGAGATAAAGAATAAAAAGGGCTTTGTCGTATAAATCAAACACCAGAAGGGAACAAAAGTTTATTTTCAAAACATTACACAATTACACTAGTACAATCATACTGCAATGAGCGAAATAAAGGGTTCAGTTCGACATTACAACCCCCTGAAGAAGGCCGGAGCGTACAACGGCCGAAACTTTGTGATAAACATGGCGACAAAAATGATGACAGTTTCCGAATAATGTAAATAGTGTACATAATACCTCGTCTCAGAAATATAGACAGATAACGTTTTCCTCGTTATGTGTTCTAGAAGTTTCGACGCTTTTTTTCTGATTTTATGTCTTAGTGCTCATTTGTTCCGTTTTCATTAAAACTTCGTCGTTGTTCAGTCACGGTATTCTACGTTCATGGTATTCTCGGCATCCTTCTGTACACCAGCATTTCCGCTGCTTCAAGTCTCATATTCATCTGTGAGTAGCTTTGTCCAGCATTCACCATCATATACTAAGATCGATGTTACATAATATTTCAGTAATATTTTCTGTATTTCTGACGACTTTTCTTGTTTCTAACTACTAAACTTGACATTTTGAAGGCATATTTCGTTATATCAATGAGAATTAGGATTTTGGTCTAGCATTTTCGGTCCTCCATTAAAAGCATTTTACAAAAGGGACTGTAATAGCAATTTTTTATCTTTTTGAAGTCTGGTTTTATTTCTTTTCCTCGACCTTGTTTATGGTTTGAAATTAAATATTTCCAGCTGACATGAATTTGGAAAGAGAATATTGAATCAATTGCTAGGAAAGATATTTCGCTATGTTGTGCTAGCCAGTTTTCTAACAAAAATCTATCTTATATGTTTATAAGTCTACTATTCGTCCTTGCTTCGAATGTTTCTGCCACATCTGGTCTGGTGCTCATGCTATATATTGAGAGATTCTTGATAAAATCCAAAGAAGAATCTGCAATGATATTGGTCCTGATCTGGCATCTCATCTTCAATCACTTTTTCCCCGCCGTAACGTATCTTCCCTTTGCTTTTTATATAAATACTTTCGTGGTAATTGTTCTGATGAACGTCCCAGTATGATACCTAGATTTTAAGAATTTAAGCGCAATGCGAGATTGGTGTCAAGGTCTCCTCTTTTTAAATTTGGGTTAGATGTAACCGTAAAATTCTATGCTAAAAGATTCTTCTTACGCATTTCTCGCTTGTGGAACTGTTTTCCGGTTTCTGAATCACCAATCAACATTGATCTTATTGAAAAATTTCAATCTAATGTAAATCGTTATCTTCTGTCCTCTTAATTTTTGTTTTTTTATTGTCCACTCTTTTTAATGATTTTTTTTTTTTTTACTCAAATTATCCAAAAATCAGAAAATCCGTGTGGCTTTAATGTCTCGCTTGGGGTATAATGATTAAAAAAAGAAAGAAAATGTATCATGTTTTGCCAATTTTCCATTTTTTGAAAGAGGAAAATTTCTTGTTTGTTCCAAGATTTATAGTGATTTTCCAAGCGTAGCTCAGATATGGCACAAGGACAAAAGTAGGGGGTATCCAGTGAGAATAGAACTCACTACTCAGTGGTAATTGTTCTTGCGAGACGGGCTTGCTAACCATTACACCGCCTCGAGGTGCCCTGTTCCAAGAATTATATACCTTATTGAATAATGAAACTATCTAACTCGGCCATTTTGGAATCAGCTATTAACATCGATCAAAATATCGCTTCAGTTTTAAAACATTAAAGGAGATAAAAAAGAGAAAAAGAACAGATAGTAAAACATTATAACATGACGGAATAAATGAAAGCTTATTTTCAAACGATCCTCTTTACTATATATTAGCAGGAATCGCATTACTTTTAACGATATATTTCTAGAGTTCAATAAATCAAAGCAGATTTGTGAAACGAATCATAAATTCCCGTATAATGAACATACGCATATCTTTCTAATAAAGTATGAAGTGGTCGCGGCATAGTCGCCAAATCAATTAATCAATACATCGATTAAATAATCACTCCACTTATATAGACTATTTTGAATAGAATTAACTGAGTTACGATCGCCACTTTCATTATTTATATTCCCGCCCTAACTTTCTGAATACAAAACTTTTTTTTTTTTTTATCATACATCTATTCAGTAGCATAGTCTGTTTGATGTTTAGTGGTCGCCAAATTACAGGTGGCTTGAATCAGAAAGTGAAAACTAATTGTAGTTCTTAAGGTCTTCCATATTTTTGTCTATGATTCGTTACATTATCGCTCTGTCATGTTAAATACTTTGCCTTCAGGCAGCTCTTACTGTGACTTGAACGTGTTCACCTCTTCGCAAATTAACATCGAACAGATTTAAATGGGTTACACATTGTCAGTAGCACCAAACATCCTTGACCTGTCCTATCCGAAAAGAGTTAAATGGATTCTGTTTAAATGACTCCAACTCCTCTTCTATTATACCATTGACAGACAGACATCTAGATTCATGACATTGTTAACGACTCCCAGCTGGAATTTGAAAATGGGTTGACCATTCTCTGCTGTTAGGTGTTAATCTCACGCGTAGGGCATATAAATTAAAATATAATATGATTTAAAATATAATATAATAATAAATTTAATTTTATAGGAGTAAATAGGTTCGTCCGGTTCGAACTCTTCCCTGGTCTTTTGAACAAGAATAGAGTTTTATCCCTTGTTTCCTCTTTAGGATTGGGTTGCCGGTTCCTTTTTAGTTTAATTCAACTCTATACATCTAGCGCAAACTCTGAAATTATATTTACTATGTATTCTTATTTTTCCTCAATAGGAGTAGATATGAATTTGTAGGTCTCATAAATTGGATCGTATTTACGATTCCAATGGAATAAATTATGACCATGGAATATTAGTGTTTAAGCCTTTTTATTAAATATATATATATATATATATATATATATATATATATATATATATATATATATATATATATTACGTGTCTTGCTTTTGTTATACTGGAACATACCTATTCTATTGTTAATAGACTGTGCCACATATAATAATTAGTAGCAGTAGCAGTCGCCAGGGAGCTCAGAGACTTGGTGAGTCAGTCGATGTCGGACATTAAAGTTTCAGTCACCACAACTAGATTGTTGCGTCATTAACTATTATATCAAGTCCCTAACGTTTTGTACGTCGAACCTTTTTAGGACTGACTTATTCAAATACAAGCCTCCACTGTGAAACCACTCTATAACAACTTTGGCGACCAGGATTCGTACTGATACGGAAGAAAAAATTAAAAAAAAAATATTCGTTCGCCATAAACAACTTTGGCGACCAGGATTCGAACTCATACGGAAGAAAAAAAATATTCGTTCGCCATAAACAACTTTGGCGGGGAGAGATTCATTTTCATACGGAGAAAAAAAATGTTGTTCACCTACAACACTTGACTACGATTCGAAACTCATACGGAGAAAACAAAAAAAACATTCGTTCGCCATATACAACACTTGGCGACGAATGTATTCGGATTCATACTGTGGAAGAAAAAAATTCACCCACCATAACAAACTTGGCGTACGAGGGATTCGGATTCATACAGTGAAAGAAAAAAAATCGCTCGCATTATTTGGTGACGAAATTCGTTCTGATACGGAGAAAAAAGAAAAAAAAAACTTGCTCGTCAAATTTTCGGCGGCACCATCTCGGATTCGCATTAAAAAAAAAAGAAAAAAGCAAAGTTTTTCGAAAGACAAGAAGTCAACTTAGTGACGAAAAAAAATCAGTCGTATTCTCAACTGTGAAATGAATTTTTTCTCGATAAGACAGCTTACTCAAATAGGTCACGAATTTCAAATTCGTTTTGGTCACCCCCTCTACAATATTTAAGCATTGTGTAAACGTTTGCGAAAATGTAGGAATGCAAAAATATATTCCAGGAATTTTTTAAGTTCCAGACGGAACAACAGATGCAATATTAGAGCAACAGAAAACATTCCAGGTGCAACTACAGGAGGAAACTTTTAATAGACAGATGCAGTTTCAACAAGAAATGGAACGGATGCATAAAGAGTTTCAAAACAAAATTCTGGAAATAACTGATAAGTGGAAAGAGAAAAATTTACAAAATGATTCTTTCCCAGAGAATACAATATGGAATTCAATTGAAATATTCACGCACAGTCCAGATGAAGAGATAAATTTTGAAGACTATTATAAAAAATATACGGACCTGTATAACGAGAACTGCCACACGTGGTCTGAAGGAAAGAAGGTTGGACTTCTTTTAAGCAAGTTAGGAAATGCTGAGCATAACAAATTGGTAAAGAACATTTTACCGAAAAAACTAGCGAGTTGACTTTTACCGAGGCGGTAAATATATTAATTGAATTATTTAGTAAAAAGGCATCTTTGTTTCACAAGAGGTGGAAATGTTTGAATCAAATGAAAGATGACGAGCAAGACTATATAACGTACGCAGCCAATGTGAATAAGCATGGTGAAGAATTCAAGCTAGCAGAGTTAAGCGCTGACAACTTTAATTGCCTAGTGTTTGTTCAAGGGCTGGTATCGGAAAGAGACGCAGAATTGAGGAAATTGGTACTATCAAAATTGGAAAACGAACCAAGAATTTCGATACATAGTTTGGCAGAAGACTGCACAAGTTATGTTAGCGTAAAGAAAGATTCGAAAAATATAGAACAGTCTGGCTTTTCGCATGTAAGGAAAATGCGCTACAAAAAAGAAAGTCGGTCTACCAAAAATAATTCTAAAATTGCGGATTATCAAACAAAAAGTGAAATACCAGAAAAAAATAAGCAAAAACTCCCGAAGCCATGTTTTGCTTGCGGTGAGCTTCACTGGTACAGATATTGCAATTTTAGGAATAAAAAATGTTTCAACTGTAAAAGAGTGGGGTATAAAAGCTCGCACTGCAGGTCAAAAAATAAAGACAATAAAATAAGAAAATTAAAGTCCGACGAGAAGAACGATGGAATAACCAGAAAATTTGTTACCGTCGAAATAAGTAATAAAAAAAAATAAAAAATGCAACTCGACACTGGTTCCGACCTATCTATCATAAATTTGCATACGTGGAAGAAGTTGGGGAAACCAACTTTAATGAAAACAAATAAAATTGCGAGGTCAGTGACGGGAAAAAATACAATTTATTGGAGAATATGTTACAATCGTCACGTTAAATAAAAAAACGCGAAAAGCTAAACTATTTGTCATAGAAAATACCACGAACTTACTTGGTACGGATTGAATGACAGAATTCCAATTTTGGGATCTACCGATAAATTCTTTCTGTTACAATGTAGATTTTTTAAAATACGAAGCCCGAAAATTAGTAAAGAAACTTAAGGGAACATTTCTTACTGTTTTTCTTCAGGTTTGGGAACTTGTACCAAGATGGAGGCAAAATTCCAGATAAATCAAAACGCTCAGGCGATATTCAAAAAGAAAAGGAATGTACTGTGTGATTCAATTGAACACATAGATAAAGAATTGGACAGATTAGAGAAAACCGGTGTATTTAAAAAAGTTGAATGGGTAACACCGACGATATATGTGAAAAACAAGCTCCAGAAAGTAGAGATGAAATCGACACCGAGAAAAACTGGGTATCGAGTTACCCGCAGTCAAGGACATGCAGTATTATTAAATCATTTAAGTCAACAAGAAGAACCTACAGAAACTGTGGGTCCATCTTTAAGGAGCTCAAAGCGGAAGGTTGTTTCTGGTAACGCTATAGAGATAAAAAAAAATTAGAAAAGTGGATTGGCTATATGATGTACTTGGTGAAAGGGGAAAAACTCACGTGCAGTAACCAGATCAGACGACGTTTTTCAGATGTGGTTAACAGCAGTCCTGCGCAAAAAAAAAAAAAAAAAAAAAAAAAAAAACGCCGATGGATGTGATTTTCAATACGTTTGATCTAACAACGCCTGCAATAATTTTACCTGAGGTACGCCCATCCAGAAGAATAAAGAAAGGCTCATTTAACAGTGGATTAAAAAAAAAAAAAACGTAGGAAATACGCTATGATGTTGCTAAAAAAATGTTTTGTTGTGTTTTCTTCATATTTTCTGTAAAAAATTAAAAATAAATGAATAAAACCGTTTACTCCTACGGCGTAAAGTTTTAGTGGGGTGTTATACTGGAACGTACCTATTCTATTGCTAATAGACTCTCCTACATATAATAAGTTGTAGTAGTAGTAGCAGTCGACAGTGAGCTCAGAGAGTTGGTGAGTCAGTCGATGACGGACATTAAAGTTTCAGCCACTACAACTAGATTGCTGCGTCATTAACTATTATATCAAGTTCCTAACGTTTTGTACGCCGAACCTTTTTAGGACCGACTTAGTGAAATACAAGCCTCCACTGGGAAACCACTCTATAACAGCTTTCCTACTGCTACTTCTACCGAAAGTGCTCGGAAGAACTACATTCGCTGGTCTTGCGGAGGCAAATATTCACAGCAAGAACTTGCCGTGCCACGTACATAATAGCAAACCATTCATATAACTTCCGTATTACATCTTCACTAAAAGAAAATATCCACACACAGAGGGCAGTTAAAGTCGTTTGGTAATATTATTTTAAACTTTTCTCATACAGTCTCAGTTACGGTGAACTGGTCATGTCTTGAGAATGTCTGATGACAAAATACCCAAGATTTTAATGTAGAGTCATCTAGATCAGAGCTACAGGAATGTAGGTTGCCCATGGCTAAGATAGAAAGACAAGCTGAAAAGCAACATGTCAGCTGACAATATACCACATAACAATTTTGAGCGGTTAGCCTTGGAGCCGGTAGAATGTAGATCAACGTGTTTTAGTGGACTCAGCAATTTTCAATCTACTTGCCTGAATCATCTTCAAGAAGCGAGAGCAAAAACTAAAAGATCAGCCACTCTTACAGTGATTTCATCTCACAATCCTTACTTTTGGTGTATATTTGACCTACCTTGTAAATCACTAGCGGGTCTTAAATGCCTCTTAAGATTATCGCACATAATTTCATAACTGAATCAACCAAGCTGCCAGATCCTCATATGTCGAAACCGACGAGAGAGTCATTTTTTATTATTAATATATATATATATATATATATATATATATATATATATATATATATATATATATATAAGGATTAAACACTAATGGTCCATGGTTATAATTTATTACATTGAAATCGTAATCACAATTCAATTTCTCACACCTACAAATTCAATATATATATATATATATATATATATATATATATATATATATAATTTTATATATATGTATATATATATACAATTATATATAAATATATATATGTATATATATATACAATTATATATACATGTATATATATATATATATAATTATATATATGTATGTATATAATTGTATATATATATGTATATAATCTTTGATATATATGTATATATATATAATTTTATATATATATATATGTTTGTTTATAAATAATTTTATATATATGTTTATATATATATATAATTTTATATATATATATGATTATATATACAATTTTGTATATATGTTTATATATATATAATTATATATATATGCATATATATATATAATTTTTTATATATATATATGTTTATATATATACACAATTTTATATATATGTTTACATATATATATATTTATATATATATATATATGTTCATATATATACAATTTTATATATATGTTTATATATATATATATATTTATATATATATATGTTTATATATATATAATATTATATATATGTTTATATATATATAAGTTTATATTTATATGTTTATATATATATATATATGTATATAAGTTTATATATACATATATATTTATAAGTTTATATTTATATGTTTATATATATATGTTTATATATATATAATCTGATATATACATATGTTTATATATATATAATTTTACATATAATTTTATATATATATATATATATATATAAGTTTATATATATAAGTATATATATATGTATGTATATATATATATATAAGAATATATATATATATATATATATATATATATATATATAAGAATATATATAAATAATTATATATATATAGGTGTGTGTGTGTAAGTATATATATATATATATATATATATATATATATATATATATATATATATATATATATATATATATATATAATGTTTATATACGTACATTATATATGTTCCAAAGATGGTAGTACAGACAAACTCCAACGGTCTATAAAATGCTTCCGTGACCTTTATCACAAATAGCTTAAGTCCTGTTTCAAGCCGGAGAATGCGTGAGGTCGTAAAATTGTGCTTCATATCCAACTGCTTCGAGTAGATGCTTGAGAGTCCAGTAAGGAAGTTAATCTATAGGGAAGAAAATCCTAATTTTCAGCCTTTCTTTCATATGCAAACACGAGAAATTCTATGGAAGTAAATCCAGACAAAAAATCGTAGCGGTGCCCCGAATTTGGTTGGCTGTCAACACTCACACATTTCTGGCAACTTATGCAGCCATCCGTCCCCAAATATTATGCCCTGTCTTCAAATGGATGTTGTCGGTCTAGCTGAGATATGGGCATGTAGACTGGGCAGAACACGGTCTATGTATACTATCAGCAATTCCTGCGCTCTGCAGAGGTCACTCCAATTTCACCACTAAAGAACTGAAATTTGATCGAACAGGCCGCTACACTCATTTCACGAGATAAATAGATACCTATTGTTTTCTTGTGTATAATATGACTTTAGTGTAATACAGCCCGTGTTTCTGAAGCTAAAAACAAGGGATCAATTATATCCTTGACTATAATACGGCCACGTTATTCAGCTATTTGTGTGTAAAAACAAATAAAGTTGTACCTTATTATTCCTTAACATTTGAATATCGTACATATATTTAACTATTGAATTTTTCACGATATTAAATAACAGCCATTACGTATTTCTGCTAATTTCCGTTTCAAAAATGGTTTTCGAACTTTTAGAGAAAACCGCTAAATAACATACCGTCTAATATATTTTCAGGTGTTAATTAATCTATCATAATTTTCTGTTTTAAATGACTTTATTATTTACTATATAATAATAAACTACGGAATGAAAATATATTGTGTTTTAATGAGAATGAAGAGAGGATATTAACCATATAAAGAATGAAGAAAGAATTGCCGACATACCAAATTTTGTAAACAATTATTATCGACACCAACATATTTGTGCTTTACTGTCAATTGTGTTGAGTTTATTTGCAATCTTGCTGCTTCAAATTTTAAGCTGAGTAAACATTTCTTAAACCGTGTATTTGTTGAGGGATTCACTTCTTTGTTTGCGATCCGTATGGAAGTTTTATAGTAAATTTTTTAGTGCAAGATTTATTCAGCAAAAAATGGCGGACAGACGCGAGTCCGACTACAAGGAATTACATGTGCACACAATTGAAATCAAAGGGAAAATGATGAAAATTTGCTGTAATAATCTGCTTGTTCATGTGAGTGTGAAACAAGGATGTGACACATTGTAGGTATCATCGTGTAGGCGTGAGTTCAGTCAACAGAGGACTAAGAAAACGAATGCGCACTGACAGCAGCGTTCCTTATCTACGTTTGACTACAGCTGAAAAAGTGAAAGTGAAAGAATATATTTGCTTTTTTTTATTGACAAATAACACCGCTAAACGAATGTTTTGGCGAAGCCAAGTCGGGTTAACCAATAAATACAACCCCTTTGTTTGTGTTTAATTTCTGTTCAAAATTCCTTGTGTTACACATTACAAAAAATTATAGTCAAATAAACGCGCATGAAACTCTTTGATCATTTGTTCCGATGGTAAGGCTAACAATTCGCTCAATGAATGCCGAATATTTCTAGGTGGATACGGTTATTGCTACCATGATCATTACTAAAGTAGGATCATGTAAATTAAGGCTGGTGCATGCACCTGATGTAAACCAGAGTGGAAAATGGTGACATTACTGTGACAACCACAAAGATTGCAATAACATTCTATATGTATATAAATTAAATAATAAGAAATCTTCATACCATGAATTTAGGCATAAATTCTACCAGATTTCTATAACTCTTCTGTACTTCCTGTCTCTCTTCTGGCCTTGAAGAACACTAATAAACATTTTGATCCATTGTATTATCATCATATTAGTCTTCTGCCTCATTTTGGTAAAATACTGATTACTTAGTTTCAGTTCGGAATTCTCCATAGGTTACCCAGATCGTTATATACCCGAGGAAGACACAAGCCGAAACATTCTGATATAAAAAAAACAACAAAGACGTGGACAAAAGTCCTAAAATAAATAGTATAAATAAATACCAAAATTATTAGAATACTTTCAATTCTTGATGCATTTATAACTGCAATAAAGAGAATTTTGCAGTATTTGTTAATTATTGTGCAAATTTTCTATAAAATCAAACATAATAGAAGGTTTGAACTGTATACATATAAAATCTAGACTTGGAATGCGTTATTCTTATGGTAGCCACGGAGTATGCTATTTTCCTTGAAGATATGTATAATCTCTCGATGTATGATGCTCAATTCTAGACATCTCACTGTTTAATTCTTGCATAAATTATTGGTTGCAAAATTATACATAATACATATACTGTATGTTGGTTTTCTGAGAAGCCATTTTAATTTCTCAAACATCTAATTTCTCTTTATCAGAACATCAGGTAATTTTCAGTTTTTTCCCTTCATCATTCAATTTATCTATTGTAATATGTCTGTCACGATTCCTGCACACACATCTCATTCTTCCGATCTGGCTGTGTCCGTTCAAAGCTGTCTATTGATCAGTCTATGCTATTATATCGAAATGTCAGCATATCTAACATTGGCCAAAGAGGTGGGATAGTCATAAAGTAGAAACAAATCATGGCATATATAATAGAACACCACAGAATACCCAAAGATTATGGTCTCCATAAACCATAGATAACACACACACACACACACACACACACACACACATATATATATATATATATATATATATATATATATATATATATAATTAATGTGGAGAGACTTATCACTTAACTGAGTGGTGTTATTTCAGTCATATGTAATGCCTTCACTCTTCAGGCCTGTTGGCTTCTCTGCTGCTACTTTTCAAATTTTTCCTATTTATGTATAGTTTGGTGTAAATGATATCTTTGTGTGGGTGTGTGATTTTTCTACACCAACTAAGAAAAACAAATATCCTAAAGTTAATAAAAAAAACACGACACCCATTATGTGAGAAAATCACATAAAGATATCTAATTACAGTAAACTATACAGAAATACGAAAAAAAATGAGAAGCGGAGGGAGCAGCCCTGAGGAGAGAAGGAAATACTGCAATTTGTTCACGAAACTTCGAAGTCGGTATGACTGAAATAACCCCAGTCATTTAAGAGATATGTTTCTCCATCTTAATTCTATAAACGCTCTATCCTTACCTTTTGATATTGAGCATTTTTTGAGAAAAAAACCTGCCTGCAAAAAATGCCTTTACCCCAGTAAATTAGGGAAAAAGAACCAGAAATTTTGGCACCTAAACGTCTTACAATTTAATACACACACACACACACACACACACACACATATACATACACACACACACACACACACACACATATATATATATATATATATATATATATATATATATATATATATAAATCACCTGAAAGATATGCAATAGTGTTTGGGAAATACAATATTCCAATAACTTTAGATGCATACATAAAAAACCATACATTCCGTTAAAAGTAAAAATAAAATCATCCTTGATAATGGCTAAAGGAATAGCCGAAACCGCTCGGACATACAGAACACCAGGATAATTTTTATGTAATTTATGTTCAGAAAGAAAAGAAAAGTCACAAGAAACAATAAATACAAAACTTAACTGCAGTACCTTATCAGTGTTTTTTAAGAAAATTTTCATAGAAGAAGAACTACAGCCCAAATTCACAATTGCATCTATATATATATATATATATATATATATATATATATATATATATATATATATATATACATATATATATATATGTTTCCTTTTTAACATTTCATGCCAAGCAAGGTGGGAGTGCCACCAGAACGCGAGAGGTTACAGAAAGTAGGGGCAAGAATAAAGAGGCATGAACGATTAAAGAATGAAGAGAAGGATGGGGAAACAGATCAGTGCATCTGGAGATGTCGATTGACATTGCATTTGAATAGTTGGAGATTATAGCTATGAGGAACGCAAGGAAGAGGAAGGGAGTTCCACAGACGGGAAGTGCGAGACATGAAGCTATTGGAGTAGAAGTGACGGCTATATTTAACCGTTTCGACAGTGAAAGTGTGTGGCTGAGATGCCGACCTAGTGGCACGTTTAAATTCATGCAGTTTTGGAACTAACAAAAATAGATCGTAGGAGTACTTACCGTGAAAGTATATATATATATATATATATATATATATATATATATATATATATATATATATATATATATTTATATATATATATATAGATAGATATATATATATAATGGATATTTTCGATATCATAATAAGTTTTTTGACATAAAGGTGGCGCAATAATTTATTAAAACCAGGCGGAAATAATTCATAGAAGATAATGGGGAGTAATAATTTATTAAAAAAAAACATTCTTTATTAGTTAGCCATCTGTCTTGGGTAGCAGTATCAGCATCAATCTGTTACACTTCTTTTCACTCTTGACGGGGCGACATATACCTAATACCTAATGCCTTGGTTGGCTAAACTACTTCTAGGTAGGTGGGTTACTTGCCAAGTTTACTTGGTTATATGAAGACGGTGCTAGAGGTAAAAACCGGATTTCGATTAGTGATTTTTAAGTAGATGTGCATTCTCGAGTGACTATCACCGCATTTCGGTGCACTTAGTATCAGTGTGCAATTATAAAATCGAGAATACAAATACAGTGCAAAATATATATGCATGGATAGGTATCCGTATAATGATAATCTGATAAAGATATTATTAACATATCTGGTAACATATAAGACCCTACTCTATATGGATTTAATATAGTAATATTATGAAGTAGGTCAGGTACTATGATACTCTATAACCTGTCAATCAACATAGCCTACCAAATAACTCCATTTTTCATATACACCTCAAATATTTAAGTACTTCTCTATATTTCTGAGATGAATTATTATGTACACTATTTACATTATTCGGACTATTGTCCTCATCTTTGTCGCCAAACAACGACACATGGCACAGTGGATAAAGGCGTTAGTTAGATCTAGTGACAGGACCCAAAGAGTGTGAGTTCAATATCCAGTTAAGGCAGTGGAGACCTTGGAGAGGGGAATTAACAGGAGACTTCTGACATCCATTAAACATGACACTGGAACTAGAGCAGTCTAAACCAGTGAGTGAAATAAAGCGTTCAGTTCGACATTCCAACCGCCTGAAGAAGGCCGGAGGGTACAATGACCTCAAATATTTATATTTAATATTAAATTAATATGCTATGTAAAATTACTGACAGTTACAATTTCCGTGTAAATAATCTACTAGAAGCCTCAGATTTCCATGTGTTCATATATTTAATATTAAAGCTAGAACTATTGGTAACATTGGTAATCTATGGAATTCTGTATACATTTTTGCGACATGACTAGCTGTTTTCAATTTAACGAAAATTAATATTGCAACACATAATACTACTTTAATTTTTCATGTAAACCGCCTCTATCTAAATTTAGTATTAAAGTATGATGTATTAGTCTATGTAGAATTACTTGTAGTCCATGGAATTTCTCTACACTTTAGTCTATTAGATAACTTACAATTTCATATATACTTCCAGTTTAAAATATCATGTAATACGAATTTAGACGAGGTACTAGACTTGGTAGATTATAGCAACTAGTTACGTATACGAAACAAGTTAGTTCAACGTTTATGATAAACTTTCCATATTAACATTTAATATTAGAGTTAAGCTAGTCATAATGTCTGGTAACGTATGATGTATATGCAAAGAGTAATCTATAATATATTTGAAGTATTTAGGTTTTTGTTGGTATTTTTAATCATCTTATAAAAAATATGTCCCATATATCATCGTGTAAGTTTTTGAACATTATTTATTCCATTGTCAACTCCATCCTCGTAGAAATGACAAAGTTTCTGGAAGCTAATGAAGAACCTTTCCTCCAGGAAGATAACTCGTTATACAATGACGTATAGAATTCTTAGCTTGCATCCGCTTGTAGATTTTTACATTACCAGATCAGATGTTATCAGAGATTGTGGTTCAAAGCTGCCGCATGAGAACAATGACGCTTGATTGCGTTTAATCTTTAAAAAATAAATATTTTTACTTGATGTCTGGACTTTGTAAGACTTGTAACACCGGTGAGTTTCTTGAAAAAGTGTAAATGTTTCTCGGAATTTTCTTCTTTCTCAGAAACCGATATAATAATATACGTACCGGTATGGTAAAGAGGGTAACGTGTCTGCTGTATAGATAGAGCTTCATATTATTTTAATTTATGCAAATATTAAATAGAATAAACTTAATTTAACACAGGATTATTATAACAATGATAATGAAAATAGTCGTTTTCAGAGAGATAAGACATTCACTGACTGAAAAAAGCAGTAAGAAAATTTACTGAAATTTCTTACAAAGAACCTCCAAGTAGTTAAAATGAACATTCAACAATAGTTATTCACGATAAAACTTCCAGAACAACGTAACTATAAACAATTTTTTTCTATCCTCTGCCAGCCGTAATGATGGAGAAAGTGAAATTTCGACGTAATGCTTTCTCCATCATTGCGGCTGGCAGAGAAAAGAATAAATGTTTATAGTTACGTTGTTTTGGAATTGTCATCAGTGGTCAACTGAACTTGTTTTGTTTCAATAAATTTTGACTTCTTTTGTAAAAAAAAAAAAAAAAATAGTAATACAGAGTTATCTCCCTTTAGGATTTAATAAATGATTCTCCTCTCTATAGTTTTTCACAATTATCATTCAAGTTAACGTATTCAAAACGTGTATTAAACTTGCTAAAAAAAATAAACAGATTGACTTTTTGCAATGTTCCTTATTTCTTCATAACACTTATCTGTCGTGAAATTTCTACCTGATTTATATTTATTTCGAGTGTAAAATAATGAATCTGGTAATATTATCGGTATGCCTAGCCCTTTCGATTTTGGGAAACATCCAGCACTAATTGACCGTACAGTCAGTATTACTGTTTTTCATTCATAAGAACTTTATTTGTTGTATTTTTTCCAGGAAATTGGGTATCTCAAGTCTATTAATCTAAAAGTGATGATAGCTTCCTTTTCTTTCCAAACAATTACGGTTTGTTCGCGTATCAATCCACTTATATGACGATGAATACTTGATAATCTCCTCACAGACAAAAAAAGTGTTTTGAAGCAACAGAAATGTTGTTCCACATAAGGATTCTTAGGATAGCATCGATTGAACATGTGAGCAACGACGAAATTTTAGAAAAAATGCAAACAAAAAGATTATTTATACTTAACATTTGAAACATCAAGGGCAAATAATGAGGAAAAAGGGCTTGGAAAATATGATACTCACAGGACAGATTGAGAGGAAGATGGATAGAATAAAACAATGCATTACCTACTTAGTGAGCTTGAGTAAATGGATTGCGGAATAAGCCTTAAGAGAGAATAACAAAAAGTAAAAATTTATTAAGCCCACAAAAAACAGGAAATTCTGAAGAGGCATATTCGCCAACGTCCTGCAGGGATACGGCATATAGCAGAAGAAGAAGACCGTAAAATTTTTACGATTTTCCTACTTTAATATTCCGATGAATCTTGATTTTTAAATTAATGCAATATAATCGATCCTGACTTGTCATCTCGACTTCAATCACTTTCTTATCGATATGACGTGTCTTCTAGCTATTTTCCCTGCTGTAGGAACTACGTGAGTTTAAGCGTGCTACTAGATTGGCATTTAGGTCTCATGCTTTTGGTGTTGAATTAGTTAAATGTAACTGCCACTTCTACTACAACAGTTTCTTTTCACGGACTTTCTGTCGGTGAAGCTCCCTTCCGTTTTCATGCTTCTATTATAAATAGAATCTTAAAAAATTAAATGCAACGTCAATCGCCATCTTCCATGTTCTTGAACTCCATTCAGCCTTTACTCTTTCCTCGGTCCCCCTTTATTCAATCTTTTCTTTCAGCTTCATGTATGTGTCTGTGTGTGTTCATATATATATATATATATATATATATATATATATATATATATATATATATATATATTATGTTGGTGCAAAAATAATGTCGTTTTCTCACATATGTTAGTATGTGAGAAAACGACATTATTTTTGCACCAACCTAATATATGAGCAGATATCACGTAAAAAGGGTGATATATATATATATATATATATATATATATATATATATATATATATATATATATATAACCCTTTTTATGTGATATCTGCACATCTATTTTATTTACGTGCATTTTGTCTATGAGAATTTATCCCTTAAGTTCTACATAGCTTGATAAAAATCTTTTTCTGTTTTTTATATTTCTCGTACCTTTCGTTTTTCGTTATTTTAACATTGATCGTACAATTTCGTTACAACCAGTTTCTATGATAGCTACACGTTCTCGGCACCGTTTCGCATATAGCATTATACCCGGCTAAACATAGTCATCAAGACGAAGGACTCAACTTCTGCCTCCATTTCTCTTTGCCTTCAGCCTAATTATATCTTTATGAATAGTCCTTATGCAACATTGTCTAGACACCATATGTTTATTATGGATGTAGATAGAAAGAATTTAGATTTGGATGCTATTTTTCGCGATTCCGGTATTTCAGTTTACCGTTTTCCTTCATCTTCTTTAATACATCCCAGTAGTTAAATGTTTTTACTTGCTAGATTTTAACGTCATCAACCTTTACTACGCATTTTAGTGATGGATGGCTTTTCTTTCCGTTTTCTTTCACTAATTTGTGTACGTTTTCCTGCAGCCATCGTTTACAAACTGACATATTATAACTTGCTGGGGTTTAGTGAAACGTTCGATATTAACCCTATAAATTCTAATGATTATTCATTGTTGATAATGTTGGCAAGAAATAGGTCCTTAATGCATAATGAACTGCCTTGACTTGGCTTTCGGTCTAATTAAGAGAGCGTACACGTTTACTTTGTTGCTAATCGATTCATGTGCATGGTGCTGTGGGCACAGCGGTAGAATTTCCTGCTACGACTGCTTGTAGATGCGCCAAATAAAAGAAAATAGACACATTTAAATGAAATATATATATATATATATATATATATATATATATATATATATATATATATATAATATAATATATTATAATAATATTTTTTGTTTAAAAATATGATTTTTTAAACAAAAAATATTATTATAATATAAGCTCTACTTCTGTATGGAGCACTGTTTTTTAAAAATAAAAACAAAAATACTAAGGAACCCCGGATTATGCACCCAACGTGTTCTTTTCTATTTTCTGCATACCTGCACAAGGATATATATATATATATATATATATATATATATATATATATATATATATATATATATATATATATGTGAAAAGTGTGTGTATATAAATATAAATAAATATATATATATATATATATATATATATATATATATATATATATATATATAATTATTTATATATTATATGCGCGGTACTTATTAGAAAGCGCTCAATATCATAATACCGCCAATACACGCAATGTACATAAACACAATTTTTTTTTAAATTAATGAGTTTGTCTGACGATCGCAAAAGCTTGAAACCCAGGATCACAAACTCACATCAACACAACCAAATATATATGTACATATATATATATATATATATGTACATGTATATATATGTACATACACACATATATATATATGTGTGTGTGTATGTATATATATATACATATATATATGTACATATATATATGTACACACAGACACAAACACACACACACACATATATATATATGTGTGTGTGTGTGTGTGTGTATGTACATATATATGTACATGTACGTGTAGCAATCCTAGAAACTAGTTGTAACGAAATTGTACGATCAGTGTTAAAATAATGAAAAACAAAAGGCACAAATCATATTAAAAAAAGATTTTTATCAAGATATGTAGAATTTAAGAAAGAAACTCTCATAGACAAGATAAATAAAATAGTTGTGCAGATATCACATAAAAAGATATATATATATATATATATATATATATATATATATATATATATATATATATATATATATATAGTTTATGAAAAACTAGGTAATCCGTATGGTCAAACCCAAGGAGGATAAAATCCAGAGAGATCAATGTAAATTCAGAGCAAATAATTTAAATAAAAACAGACCACTTTAAGGTTCCATGTAATAAATTATTTCACCACAGCCCTTTTAAAGGACTTCGGATCATCAGACTTTGGTTTCAAAAGGTTGAAACAAAAAATGAAAAGAAATTTACACATTTTTGACTGGCCGTATTAAGCATATGTAATTTTTGACTGGCCTTATTAAGCATATGTAAATTAACGAAGTGAGGAATTGAGGGAAATAGAGAAAACATGAGAAGACACACATATATATATATATATATATATATATATATATATATATATATATATATATATATATATACAAAATAGGAAAGAACTCGTTAGGTAAATAATCCAAAGTTCTTTAGTATTTTTGTTATTATTTTTAAAAAACTGTGCTCGATACAAACTTTGGAAATTATATATATATTGTAATCATTTTATCTATATACATTGTACGTCTTTTTTTCCATATTCACGACGTTGCCGTCGTTGTACGCTCTGGCCTTGATCAGGTGTTTGGAATTTCGAAACTTTATTTCATCCACCTGGGTAGATTGTTCCACATGCCATGCCTCTTCCGAATGTCTAAGTTATCCCCTTTTAACTGAACTCTCCATCTTTTTGTTCACCAGTACTCTATCTAGGTTCTAAAGGGACGCGGCACATAGAAGAAGAAGTAAAATTTTGTAAGCTATAATTCAATCAGCCCCGCCCAATTTCCAATATTGTTAATATTGGTGCAACCTTTGCTGAATTACATGATTTTTATATTGCATGGGTTGACAATCTAAAAAATATTCACAATTTCTTATTAATAAAATAAACAAAAAAGGGTGCTATTTTCCTCATCTTTTTTGTTGTTATTTTCTCCGGCCATCATCTACTTATCCTACAGGGGATTCAGAATTGTATCTTTCATTTAATCTAGTTGACGTTAGACTCTTCTCGTTCCATAACTAGATATAAGTCCTTCATAATACTAATACTGCTCAGTTACTGCTCGCACTGTTTTTACTAAGTTTATGCCGGCCCAGGGACTGAACTCACAGTTCCTCTGTCATCAGATTCACGAGCCAACGCTTTAATCCACTACGATATAGTCCTGTGGATTATAGTAATTATGAGTTCGATATCTTGGCCGAGTAATATATATTTGGATATCGGCATACACCTGAATAAGGTCGAAGAGCACACTGGCGGTATCGTTGTGATAACAACAAAAATTAGTATACATAATCAGACCTCCTTATGTCAAAAAGTGAAACAGAGCTAAAGGCGGTGTATGTAAGACATAGTAACTATACATAGAGAAAAGAATTGCCACTGTATGAAGAAGAGACATGAAGCAGCAGAAATTTGGTTCGGCAGAATGATACATAGAATAACATAGACCGAATGACAAAGTTTTAGAGACAATGACAACGAAAAGGGCACTTGTGCTGAATTTCTGGAAGAGAGTTGAACTTTTCTGGGGCTTCTAAAATTTGATACTCACAGGACGGATTGAAGACGAGAGAGATATAGGAAAGCAAAGCATAACCTAATTGGTGAGCCTGAGTGAATGGATGTCAGAGCAGGCTTTGGAAGAGATGGCAAAAGAACACAAGTTATCAAGGGCTAAAAAGGACAGAAAATTGTGAAGAGCCGTGTTCGCCAACGTGCTAAAGAGACACGACACAGAGAAGAAGAAAACTTTTTTGCCTGAAACAACTAAAAATGAAACACTTACCCACAAGGAGAGGAATACAGAGAAAGAATTATCGTGAGTTGAATTTTGTCTGCAAGATAAAAAAAAAAATCTGTAAAAATAAAACTGGAAATCATGCAAAAGATTGAAAATAAAGTCTGGGATCAGACGATTCAAACACTGACCAAGTTATGAGTAACAAGATCGGGCAGATGCTGATGTGTAATTCGCCCCATAAAGGTTATTTTAATGCTGAAAAAAAAACTTAAATCTGGCTCCTTTGCCAAGAAAAAAATGTCGCATTTAGCCAAGAAATCTAATGTCGATCTATTTCAATTTCTAAAAATATAAATTTTATTCAATTTCCATTGGTACTACTCGATTTTGATACTATATTGCTGGCACTACTCTCATTTTGAAAGTAGGATATATATATATATATATATATATATATATATATATATATATATATATATATATATATATATATATATATATATATATATATATATATGATAGGATAATAAACAAATAGGAAACGTTTATAAATCTAACATATTTCGTTTTTATTTTAGCTTCATCAGAAAATGAGATATCGTAAAATAAAAAGAAAGAAAAAATATTCTGGTATTTTTAATTTGTGTTTTTCGTGTTTTTTTTCCCATTGACTAAGCAGACTTCACTTATTGTAAAAACGGCGTTCTTGTGCAAATTGGCGTCTTTAAATTTAATGTATCGGATTATAGATTTCTATGTGGATCCCGGATTCGAGTGACAATATATATTTGTTTTCTTTGTGTAATGTTAGGGAACTTGTCTTACTAGATCATTTAAGATTGAATAGTGATTTCGATCCTCATTGGGTGCCCAAAACATTCGGCCTTGTGCTACATCCACGCTGCGCTTAGAAAATCAATATATTCGTTTGTATGTGGTGTTTATGTGTCGTGTAGGTATTTTATTTATATATTGTTGTAGCTGTCCTCCTGTTCACTGGGGGATGTTTTTTTACGTAGCACCGTTTGTCGTAGGAATAGGTAGACATACTTTACATTCCTTAATTATGGATTGTATAATAATTGATTATATAATATAGTGTATTTGACGTGTGTTTATAGATGGTAAGTGATTTATCAGTATCCCCTCGAAGAATTTACTACGTAAAAAAATGTTTGTTTTAATTATGGTGGCATTTATAAAATCAAATTTATCGTTATTTTTTTTCTTTTGTGTTACGAGTGAGTCTAAAGTGCTGTTCAAACGTAAGTGACTGTTATGTTGATAAATACGAGCTTTTACGCCCATTGATATCTCGAAAAGTTAGTTGTTTCTACACTGCAGGCAAATACGAATAAAATAAATATACCTACTAGAGACACACACACAAGCACACAGATAAACACATATGAATATACATTATCGTCGGAACCTCATATAGACAATAACATTTACACACATACACTTGTACACTAGCGCTGCTTTACATAAAAAATACAAAGGAAATCTGCTTAACAAATAAAAAGCAAACTAAAGAAAAATCAAAATACAATAAATTCTCTCTTTCTTTCTTTATTTGCATATCTCATTCTCTGGTGGAGTTTTAATAATGACGATATATGTTAGATTTTTGAACGTTTGCCGTTTTTTTCCTTATCATATATATATATATATATATATATATATATATATAAACTACAGTTTAAATGTTTGAGGTGCCTCTGGTATTTTTTAAAAATTGGTCAGAAGCAAGAGTACAAGAGAAAATTATTATAATGGGTAAAAAATTGATAAAGGGTTTAAGATTAGAAATTTTATTATGACAAAAAAAAGGTGGGGTTTATGATTAAATTTTGTTCTCGTCAAAATATACTCCTTTTGCCTAGATTAATCGGGCATAAATTTTTGACAATCTTTGCAAATGTTTCTCAACGTATAAATTTGATAATTTATTCCATTCTCATTCCAATGACTCTAAGAGCGTTTTTCCATTTTAGGAATAGAAGGGCCTCGGTCTTCTCTCAGTTTCATCCAATGCTAATCCTGAGGGTGTTTCAAACCATTATAGTGTATTATATATATATATATATATATATATATATATATATATATATATATATATATAATAAAACGACAGAAAAAGTACTACGGTTAAGCTTTTTATTTAAATTTTCTTTTGTTCGAACAAGTGTTTTCTTTTCTGGACAAAGGGTGCGTAAGAACTGTCCAAATGTTTTATATTTCCGAGCGCTTTCGGCTATAGCTTTAGCCATTATCAAGGATGATTTGATTTTTCAGCTTAATTGAGTGTGTGCGTTCTGTGTATGTCTTAGTGTGTGGTAGGGATGTTTTTAATTTCCGAATACGGTTAGCACATTGTGGCTTTCTTCGTTGTTAATATTGTTAACTCCATTAGAAACATACTAGTCGAAAACACAAATATATTAACTGCATCCAACTGCAAAAAAAAAAGACTAAAAATAATGGTTGATTTAATAATAAAAAAGAAAAAGCCAACTCTTAACAATATTAACTATGAGCATTATCTTTGATTTTCTCGATATTTTAAATCGTGTTCCTTTCAAGTGAAATTTGATTCTTGAAGAGGAAAACCCTGGGGAATGTGTCAGTAGGCCAAAAAATGTTGCACATGTCATAGCGTCAGATGGAACGTCTGTGGTGTGGGGAAAGCGACTACACTCTACACACTTTTCTTCCAAGAGCTGCTATAAATAACGCAAGTGAATGATAATCATATAACTTAGTGACTATACGCGACAGTGTTCAATGCGATTCTATGTCAAGTGGCTTTATTCTGTGTAGATTAGCTTGTTACCATAACAGCAGCCCAAATACATTTTCATCAGACCAAGCATAAGTTGTATAAAGACACTTTCATTTTCAATAGTACGACCAAGAGACAAAACATCAACTATAAATAAATTATCTAAGATGAATACGCAGATTCATGTTTTTGGAAATTATTCTTGAAGATAAATTTTTATTAGATTGCTTCAGTGATATTATTCATGTATTCAATTTACTACACTTTTTATTTCATATTTAACTTAATTTTCGTGTATATTCTAATGTATACCCAGTACTCATTAGGCTAAAGCGAAAACAATCAGTTATTTTAAACGAAAAACATTTATTTTTTCAATACAAACACCTTCTTGTTAATGCACTTAATCCAGTATTTCAATTTTAATCAAAGAGATCGAAATTTATTCAAAAAACATTTCTTAATAAATCTAAGGCTGAGATACAGATACAATATTCCACTCTCCCATAGACAGATAGATTATGGGATCTCTTTTACCATAAATACAACATATTTTAAAATTTACAATTTATACACACACAAACACACACACACACGCACCCCCCACACACACACATATATATATATATATATATATATGTATAATTGTCTATTTAGGCAGCAATCCTTCGTTTATATGTTACAATGAAGAGGAGTGACAAGGCATTTGTACGCATGCAACATAATATAATAAGAAACAAAATCGCAGAGGTTTTTAATCAAACCTCTCTCTCTCTCTCTCCCTCTCTCTCTCTCTCTATATATATATATATATATATATATATATATATATATATATATATATATTTGTTTATAAATGTTATAGCACACTGTCTATGATATAGGTTTGATTCCTGTTGGAGGACACATATTTTCTTTGAGATTTCTTGGACATTTAGGCTGGTAAAAGTTGTTACTACTTTTTATTATACATAAAGCATTTACTTAAATACTTGTATTTGTAAAAATAACATATAAACAATAATATATATATATATATATATATATATATATATATATATATATATATATATATATATATATATATGTATGTGTGTGTGTCTGTTTACATATAAAAACATAGTTTATAATGGCTAATAGTGTAGACGTAAGCGCTCGAATATGGAGAACATAGAGACAGTTTTTACACATTTTATGTTTAGAAATGAATGCAAGAAAAATGAATAAGATTAATCGCAGTATCTTTCAGTCGTCTTCAATAAAGCATGTATAAAAGAGAGATTGCTGTTCAAATACAGAATTATTTATGTCTGTATATATATATATATATAAATATATATATATATATATATATATATATAAAGAGAGAGAGAGAGAGATCGGAAAATTAGTCAGCTCGTAAATATATATTAAAATTAATGAATCTATTAAAAAGACAAATGCCTACATGTTCCACTTGGCAGCTATTATTTGAATCTATCTTATAATTCTTGTAAAAATATCTTCCGAACAGCCCTAAGCTATTCGTGAATTCCAAGATAAGCCTTAAGATACTTACCACGACACAAAGTTAGATTAACATTGAAATATTGGAGTTTTTGGATTAGCTATCTATAATGAAGAGTTGACATATCTATAAGCTAAATTCTGAAATTATATTCGGTAAGTTTTGATCGCTAATGAAAATCAACCGCAAGACATGAGCGTAATTAAGTTTGGTATAGATTGAAATTTCTGTAACCAATTATCAATTCATTAGTTGGAAAGTTACTAAAGTTTACTTTAAATTAAAAAAAAATATTCTGCAGAAACTTTGAACTGATATTTCTTCTTTGTTATTATTTATTGTTCATAAAAGCACTTATACAATGTGAAGCAGTACTAAACGTTCAGTCATCTCTGCATTCCAGTGATCTATTTGATATACTTCAATAGTTATACCAACGATACACAATTTTCGACACGTTCATTTCCACCAATATATTTGAACTGGGGACATAGTAGGCGTTGTTTCCTAGTGAAAGTGAGTGATAAATAAATTAAGAATAACAACAGGTCGGACAGCTTCTTGTGGCTTGCAAAGGCATCTTGGAGATGAAATCAATCCATTGAATATCACTTCTATCGAAATCGTAATAGTGGAATTCACGTGTTTTCGATCTTATATAAAAGGTATTAAACAAACACAGTCCATCAATGTGAAGATTTCACGACGAAAACATGCAAGCCATCGTCATTCCTTCTGACCCGTATCATAGGATTTGACATTTTTTTTAATATAAAGACGGTCAAACAACACATATAAATTTAGTATTTCATTTCAGAGATGAATAATTGTGAATATGCTTGTATTATTGTGGACTATGATTCTCATCTTGGATGCTATGCATGTTATTATAGACACAAAGTTTTGACTTAATACCCTCTGGTCATCATCAGGGTTATATTGACTGACTCATATTGAATATCTACTGCTAAATCGGTGTTTAAACAACCTCATCCACCGATTGAACCTACAACTGAATGACATTAACACATGTATAATTAACATTGCCATCCCTTACGCCACCATCCCGTTATCAGGCAGAGTCTTCTTAGATATAAAGTCCTTATCAACCCACTTCTTACTCTGCACAAATGATCTGTCTATGAGCATATTTGTATATATA
This sequence comes from Acanthosepion lycidas, assembly GCA_963932145.1. Classification (NCBI taxonomy): domain Eukaryota; kingdom Metazoa; phylum Mollusca; class Cephalopoda; order Sepiida; family Sepiidae; genus Acanthosepion; species Acanthosepion lycidas. Next base: position 39,504,105 of record OZ010590.1, on the reverse strand, counting down.
TATATATATATATATATATATATATATATATATATATATATATATATATATATATATATTGAATAATGTAGACATATTGTGCCTCCTTAGATAGACCAGAGTTGACATGCAAAGGAAATATAATGTGAAAAGAAGGATTGATAAATCTAACACATACAGAGCATATCGAGTGAAAGAAAAGGATTATAAATAAATGATCGCTGGTATAATTATTAGAAAAAGAATTATAAATGAAAAATATTTTATTGAAAAGTAAAGAAAAAATTTGTGGCGAGCCTGTGACCGAACGAGAAAGTACACATAGAAATAGAACATTTAAATAATAGGAGTTTGTTTTAAAAAAATTCTGATTACATGAATTTAGTCAATAATTAAACCTGTATATGTTTTCATATTCGAATTTAAATACCACTACAAAAAAAAAAGAAAAAGTGCAGTTTTTTCTTAATGTTTGGATCAATATGTGAATCAGTCTTTAATGAACTCGAACAAAATTGTACCTTAAAATAAAAGTTTCACCGCCAGTCTCATTTTAAATGGGAATCATGAAATGTTTTTTATGCCGTAATTATGTTATGGTCCAAGAATCGCCATGTCAGCTCGATATCCTAGCGTGAAAATTGATCCTAACCATTGAACTCTTCTTTGCACCGGAGTCGAATCAAAGTTCTATGTCTTTTTGATGTTAAAGTTATAATGATTGCATGCCTATTATTACATCACAGCAGTAATGAGGTACAGGTTGACTAACATACACATAAGCTCTATCAGTAATCATATATATATATATATATATATATATATATATATATATATATATATATATATATATATATATGTATGTATATTAAAGACATTTTTATGTTTAACGTTCTTTTTATAGATACAAGTATTTAAGTAAATGCTCTGTTTATAATAAACAGTATTAAATAACATTTACCGGCCTGAATGTCCGAGAAATTTTCATAGAAAATATTCGTCCTTGGACAGGATCCTATGAATATTTTCTATGAAAATTTCTCGGACATTCAGGCCGGTAAATGTTATTTAATACTGTTTATTATAAACAGAGCATTTACTTAAATACTTGTATCTATAAAAAGAACGTTAAACATAAAAATGTATTTAATAAATAAATTGGCGGACTTTGTCCATTTCGTAATATATATATATATATATATATATATATATATATATATATATATATATATATTTATTTATTTATCTGATGCAGTGTTACATTAGAACATGCACATATCCACTACAAAAGTGTACATTTTTGTTTCAACGTCAAAAAAGTGAAAACCTTTTTTAAACTTTTCCTTAGGTAGGGGATCACGATGTTACTAAAAAAAAATTATTCAGAATAAAGTTATCGAAGCAAATATCAACCAATTCCGTTCTTTCGAAATTTTCATCAAATGTATTCTAGAATTTACATTTAGAAATGGAAGGGAATCCAATTCGTTAAGTAGCCGCGGGCGAACGAAAAGGAAGGGAAAAAGAAAATGGGGGAAAGGGAAAAGAAACCAAGAGAAAAATAAAAATAAAATAAAAATAAAGAGGCCATTGCTATATATATATATATATATATATATATATATATATATATATATATATATATATATATATATATATATACACAGGGTGACCGAAAATAATGTATACACACTTTGAATAGATATTACTTATTCAATTTATGTATTTTGACTTGTAAATAAGATTAATACAAGCGAGAGAATACACATTTAAAGAATTTGAGCATAAGCCATACAAAAGAAAGGACATTTTATTGAATAAGATAAAACCTGCTTGGGACAATGGCAGAATGTTCATATAATGATGAGTTCACATCAAGTGCTCAAATTGGTTGTCGTTCTGTTCAATACACTTTTCATATCTTGAAGACCTACAAACGTCCAGTATCATTTTCTCTGGTCTTTGAGCACATTCTTCTTCAATGGCTACTTACATTTCAGCAATTGTTTCAGGTTTCCTGCTGTAAACTTTGTCTTTTAGAAACCTCCACAAAAAGAAATCCAAGTGTGTCAAATCTGTTGATCTCTGTGGGTAGTCAACTGTACCTCTTCTTCCAATCCAGGTGTTTTGCTTATTTTAATTCATATAAGTTCTCACATTACGATAATGTATTATTAACTATTAATATTTAAAGAATGTATACATTATGTTATTTTGACAGACACACACACACACACACACACATATATATATATATATATATATATATATATATATGTATATATATATATATATGTATGTATATTTAGCAGCGTATCTACATTCAAATATATGATGCATTTATTGAAGCCATATATATTCTGTAGTTTAGTGCTAGCAGCAAGCAGAAATATTTCTCCTCCCGATGATGGCCATTTCGGCCGAAACTAGTCGAGGAATCTAAATGGAATAATAATAAAAAAAACGAAAGAATATTAATCTACAACCCAGTGTATCTGAGGATTTTAATTTTTTATTTTTTTTTTTATTGTTCAATATATATATATATATATATATATATATATATATATATATATATATATATATATATATATATATCGACGTATTGTTTTCAGTTAATTTTATACTGATCCTTTCCAGCTGTCTAATCAGTTTGTTAAGATGAAATTCATCAAGCAAGGCGCCGTAGGTTTTTTTTTTTAACCCAAGTACTTAGATATTTTTTAAGATCATCTTCATGGATGAATTACAAAGACAAACTTATTGTAATTGCTATAAAATCTGTATTCCGTTGTTACTGGGTCTGTTATAGTTATTTTAAACCTTTTAATTCATCCGTTGTAGTTATGGAATGTTTTGCAAAATAAGAGTTTCAATATAAAGGAGCTGGCCGGAAGTTGTAAAATAGTAGAAATGTAAGATGGTATTAATTTTTATATGCATTTTAATATATTGTTGTTATATCCCTGTTGATTTTTGTTGAGTGTTGGTTGGCTGATTTTGATATAGAGGGCCTCTATCGCAGTTACAATAAATTTGTCTTTATAATTTATCGCTGGAGATGATTTTGGAAAGGATCTTAGGTAAAAAAATGTAACTTGTTTTTTTTAAAAAAAAAAAAAAAAATAACTCCGTCGCCTTCTCTGATGAATTTCCTCTTAACATCAAGAAAATGGCTAAAAAACTGAAAAAAAAAAAATCAGTATAAAAATAATTAGACAAAATATGGCTATATTATTGAAATAAATATGTGTGTTTGTGTGCGCGTATATACCTGTTTGTTTCTGTGTATGCTAAAATATATATTGTTTATTATGATTTGTGATATGTGTGTGTGTGCTTGGCAACCACACGTTTTCTCGCACATCGCTTTGCCAGCGCAGCTAGCAAATTCGAATTACGCCTACTCAACCAACAGTGTCCAGCTGTGATTTATTCTGTTTCCTCTTGGAGAGGGCGCGTTAACTTACGCGATTAATTTTTTCAACAAGGCAAACACGCTCAAAACTTTGATCACGACGACTTGCGGCTTTTAGCTAACACGACGTCTTCTCAACGGTTCCGCCTACCGAATTTCACACATGAGGGTTGGCTTAAACCGAGATAACTTATTCCATCACTTTCCACAGGTGTCGCGTGCATCAACCTCCTAGTCACGCCAATATTACAAGTGGCATGCCTCCTTGATGAAGCCAAAGCTCGCAAAGGAAACTGGGATAGCAAAATATGAATGCTCTGAACTTGCCTCTTATCACAACCGTATGGACGGATTTCGCTGTTTTTTCATTTTATATAAAAGAAATTAAAGAATCATATCAGTATTGAAAAATCGACAATAGTGATATTGAACCCGGATCTCATGATCTTTCTAACCACTCAGCCAGTTGTCTTTAAAGTTATAGATATATAATTACATATGAATCTGTATAAATACATATATATATATATATATATATATATATATATATATATATATATATATATATATATATATATATATATATATATGCAACTATATATAAATATGATGTGTGCGAATAAATCCAATATTGAAGGGCTTATTTATGAACGTGAACGCAAAGGAGAAAGATGATTGTAATTTGTAGAAACGAAATGGGATTTTCTCGGGGGAAATGTGTGGAAATGACGAACATAAGAAATAAAAACACATATATAGACGCGAAGGAAGATAATGATATATAACTGTTTCACTTAAGCGAAAAGCAACAATTATAGACGATACGATCTTCCGTCATTTCAGCCATTATAATTGTCATCATCAATAATACTCCCACATATATATATATATATATATATATATATATATATATATATATATATATATATATATATATATATATATATATATATATATGCATACACTACAACACCCAATGCAAAGAAACACTCAAAATCCAGAAGCTATTATTAAACAAAATAAACAGCCCACATTAAATAAAATGTTATTCACCGCAGTATTGAAAAAAATTGAAAAAATAATAAATAAATAAGTCGCATTCTTTTGGGAGGCTTTGCACATAATAGGCAATGCACATGACGTCATGCTAGACCATTTCAAAAGTCCATGTTCCTAAAACATAACAGAATACAGAAAAAGAAATTCTAACTGCCACACGTACACCCCTTCGGTTCTTAATAATGACTGGGATAGTCGAAAGTATTTGAACAAGAATTACAAAATATATACTTCAGACTTCAGACAAATTACCACTACTATAGTCAAACCCGTATATAAAAATTGAAAAAATACAATAAAATATTAAACAGACTGACCACTTCTCTTCTTTTTAATCAAACTTGTTTGGATGAATACTTGCTGCCTAAATATAACTTATATATATATATATATATATATATATATATATATATATATATATGCGTGTGTGTGTGTGTGGTGTACTGTGCGTGAGTGTGTGTGCTGCACTGTGCGTGATTGAGTATGTTTTATATATCTGTAATATATCTACATATCTATCTATCTATATATCTATCTATCTACCTCTTTGTATATATATATATATATATATATAATATGTACAATTAGATGGGTACCTATATGTTTTACCATAGATATGAGAGAGACGATGATATATGTGTAAAAATATGGATAATTATACGATTTCGGTATCCATAATGTAATTAAATACTGATATAGTCTTCGAATGCAGGCATAAGTGGGTGTATGGGTGGACATGAAGATAGAGACGTGTACGTTTGTATATAGGTGTAGGTGAAGATTAACGCATATGTGTATGTAGATATGCTGCATATTATGTATGCATATGCATGTATGTGTGTGTAGGTATATGTATGTATGATAGATATATATGTGTGTATGTGTATATGTGTTCACATGTATATGAGTTTAAGTGTATATGTGCGTATGTACATGGATGTATATGAATATGGATATGCGGGTGAATTTATGTGTATATATGTATATACGTATGTATAAGTGCATGTGGAGATATGTATGTAGATATGTGGGTATGTGTTTCTCTGCAGGTGTATATGTGTAAATACGGGAATATACATATAGGTTTTGGTGTGGATGTGTGTGCAGGTGTATATAAGAACTCATAGGTATATAGTGAGATATAGGTATGTGAATATAGATAGGGGTTTAGGACATGTGTAGAATTGTATATGAGTATGGTTATATAAAAGATTATAAAAGAAGGACCAAATTTTATACAAATCTCTCCTCTAATATTCTCCAATTGGAAGTGAGTTTTGGATAGCACGGAGGTAAAGTTTAAATTGGTAATTTAATTCAAATTGAAATATACTACCCCATTGTTGATGATAAAATCATTAAAATTATTTAAATTAGAATAACCGTTGATAATTGGGTACTTAAAAACAACCACGAGTTTATTTAATGAACAAAAATCAAACGAATAGATGTCAACTTAACAACCAATAAGGCAAAAGTTTTTTATAAAAAAAGATTATTAAATATAAAATGGATTACTCTTCCAATGCACTGTCTATGAGTTTCTCTAATCGACTGTTTCATAGAAAATACCCAAAACTCCAACGAACTTCAAATTAAATTCTTCGTAGATTGTTTAGACATTTAGATTTACATCAAACCTTAAACTCCAAAATATGCCCGTTAAAGTAACGCGAAATAACAGCGTCTAAGAATCTGAATGAAACCTGTCCTCGTGGAATGTAATTTATTAGGGTTGCTGTAGATTCTTCCTTTAATGTCGGTCTCACCCCTTACCCTTCGATATCTAAAGACAAGACACGTTGGCCTTAAACAACGTTTAGCCGACAGACAGGGGGTTAAGAATAAGGAATTGAAATAGTACACCTAAAACACTCACATCTTATCTTCTCTCTCCCACCTTACTTCCCCACTTCGTTAATTTTACATATGCTTCATGAGGTCCATCAAAAACGTGTGAATATCTTTTCATTTTTCATTTCAACCTTTGGAAGTAAAGTCTGATGATCCATAGCCCTGTTAAAGGGGTTGTGGTGAAATAACTTATTACATGGAACCTTAAAGTGGTCTGTTTTTATTCAAAAATATTTGCTCTGAATCTTACATTGAGATCTCTGGATATCATCCTCCTTGGGTCTACCCATGCGGATTACCTAGTTTTGCATAAACTATATATATATATATATATATATATATATATATATATATATATATATATATATATATATATATATATATATATATATATATATCGGTATGCATATAAGCCTTTTTGTTTGTGCATGTGACAGGGCGAAAGATAAATTATATATGAGTATAGTTTTCAAATTATGTAATATCATATATGTATGTATGTATCTCGGTGCGTATATATGCAGATATACTTCCAAAGAAAAGCTTTTTACATTTATTTTCAAGCTAAAAGATTAAACAATATTTCCAATAAGCAAAATATTTGCTGTGTTTCAAAACAAATTCAAATTGATTGGAATGATTTTTTTTAATCGCCACAATGTCTGATTTTTGCCATATTTGAAATTCGCTCACCACAATGCAGTTCTCTTTATTAAAATTATTTCAAAAATAAAATATACTTTTCTGAAACCGTAATGAGGAACATTATTTGCTGTCAAGTTTAATTTATCTGATTTGAAACTTACTTATGCTTTAAAATATCGTTTTAAAGACATATGTTTGAATTTTTTTTCTACGGAAAGATATCTTTTTTTAAAATTTTGTTTTTAATTACGCAGTAATCTTAAAATTTATGAAAATATTTTAAGTAATCTAAAGTTTTATTGATTTTTTAGTACTTTGGCTTTAAGTTTACCAATCTTATTTTCTGACAATCTCTTATGGATGCCCGTATTGCAATAATCGGTACGTTTATATTCATACAAAATAACTTAAAATTATTTTTAAATACTGCGGGTCATTGAATTATTGCAAGCATTTTTCATTTGTGATTAATAAATGTAGTTTTTACTTACCAGTCACCTATTATGATAACATTTAAAATATAATTTCTCATTGTTGTGTATTAATAGGATGTCGAGGAAAAATAGAGATTTTTATTTTATTTTTCATTAGTGTGTGAATTTAATGGTAGGTTAAACCATGCTTAGTTTCATTATTATATCTAATAGGGTTGTATCTTGGGAATATATTAAAAGGACATCATCTATATATATTCGGTAAGTAGAGCTGTCTGACATGTCTTAAATTGGGCCAGATTCTAATAATTCTAGAAAAAAGGCTATCGAGAACGCCACTGAGAGGTGACCCCATAAGTAAACCGAAAATTTTCTTGTAGAGAATATTGCTGAAAGAGAAAAAGCATTGATTAGTGATTAATTTGAATAAGTTTATAATTTTTGGATGGATAGAGGAACGTTTCTTTGGATATTGTAAGGTGGTTTCTCAATATGTTGAGGCATTTCGTGATGGGAATGTTGATGTATAATGATTTGATGTCTAGGCACACTATAAGCATCTTTTCCATATTTACGTTTCACATTTTTTGGATTAAGTTACCAGAGTGTTTCATATATGTTGAGATAATGGTTCCTAGAAAGGAAGTTAAGACTCTTGCATCCCATAAATCATACAGATTTAATCATAACGAAATAACTTATTGAAATTTACTTTGTAAGTCTTAGCGACTGAGATGTCTTGAATCCTCTCTTTAGATAATTTATTCGAATCGATACGCAATGTTCAAAGAGAGGATCAGTTTGAATCTACAGAGAGGTATTCCAGGAATTTTGTTGGAATCGTCGAGTGTCGAGTATAAGAAAAGTAGAGGTGATGTCTCATTGTCTGGAAAGTAATTTAATGCATAAAAAGCGCAAATTGCCATTCAGTTGTTAGTAATCTACTCCATTCTACAATTCATCCCTAATTTGAGTTCTCGTCAAAGTAACAAGCATATTTTGAATCATTAAATAAAGTCAGTGTCTACAGAGAATGAGGTTTTCTCAGAATTTCAATAAAGTCTGGTCTGTTATCAAAATAAATATTTCTCGGAAAGTAATGATTCTTACGTCATCCGACAGATATTACGGGGGGGGGGCATAAAATAACAGAAAAGAACAGAGCCAGTTTTCAACGGCAAAGTTGAATTATTCCCGATGCCAACACAAATGGGTATGTAGATTCGACGCTTACATGTTTATTTCAGGGGTTGATAACATGGATTCTAACGACCCTTCATGTCAGATGGTATTTTGCTAGGCCACCTTTCCGATTATATCTGTCACGTAGTATTACTTTCTGAGCAACATAGACACCCGAGCGCGCGCGCACACACACACATACACACACACACAGACCCCCCATATATATATATATATATATTGTCATCTACAGACAGACTGTTTCGCTGTATGTATGTGTGTGTGTGCGCGCACGTGTGTGTGTTGTAAAGTGCGAGCCCCTTCTTCAGCACTCAACCAGAGGGCCTGGTCTCATAGCCTTATATAGTCTACCATTACGGACTTCAGGTGTTGATTAATGAGTTGATACTAAGCTGACTTATATTCGCACTGACCTTACTTCGTTTGGTTATACAGCATTTGACCCTCTTTTATTCCTTGTAAGTTGTCTTGATTTGTAATCTATTGTTTGGTGTTTTTGTATGTATCCGTTAGCACTGGCTACTGGTACTGAATAAATATATTAAGCACACATTCTTCTATCTGTATCATTCATCTCGACGTTTAAGTCTCCGTTCTTCTGTGTGTGTGAGAGAGAGAGAGAGAGAGAGAGAGAGAGAGAGTGAGAGAAACAGGCGGTCTGTAGATGACGATATATAAAAAACTTAAATTCGGTTGTGCGCTCTTGGAAAATAAGTGCGAACTTTAAACAATGACTATTACTACTAATATCACAAGGCGTTTCCCCTTCCCTGAATTGAGCTCTCTCACTCATTGGCGTCTTTATTCCAAGAATAAGTACGTAAAAAACTGCTTTTCTTTCCGATCGCTTAGGGGCAAATCTCCGACTGTTTCCAAATCAGTCGGGTTTCGATCCCGGCTTGAAGCAATCGGATGGCTAGCCACACTGATGAGCGTTCAACGAAACAGTTTGTCTGTGGATGACTATATATATATATATATATATATATATATATATATATATATATATATATATATATATGTGTGTGTGTTTAGGCAGAATATTTTCAATCAAAAAATTTTCGTTAAGTAATTTAAATGTATTATGTCCATTTTAGTTTTAATTCTTTCAAGTACACAAATTAATTTTTTGATGGTTGTAGAAAATTGATCAAGAAAAATAGCAAAACATCCTTTCAAATAATTTTTATTTTCCCAATTACTCGTAATCTCACCTTCAGGGACTTAAAATTTCTCTGGATGTATATACAGTAGCTCCGTAAATTCAAAATAATATTTTCAATGTTCGTTTTACAATACAGCGTTTCAAATTCAAATTTTATTTTGTATCTTTCTTGATATATTTCTTGGTGGTTGTAGAAAATTTATCAAGAAAAATGCCTCAAATTTTTTTTCAAATAATTTTTTATTTTCCAAAGGACTTTTTAATTTAATCTGAAACCATCTTTGCGTAGTCCACCAGCAGGGTGTGCATTTTAATTTTCGGCGTCAGATTGAATGAAGACCTTATAATGCTTTCGATATTACTCAAAGTGAAATTAGAAAGTGAAAGTTTGGTGCATATCATGTAGCATTATGTCACTTTTCCTCCCATTACGATTTGATAATCCCTTTAGAATGTTATATATATATATATATATATATATATATATATATATATATATATGTAAAATCTACATAAGTGTATATGTGAGATATATATAAAGAAAAAAAAACAAAATCTTTAATATTACCTTCCAATATTACTCCATCTTAGTTTGAAACCTAAACTTTAAGAAAGGAAGATTACCCAACTAAAAATAGTTGCAAATTACATTCATGAATTAGATTCAAACTGATAAAGATGTTACCTTAACAGTCATTTGCAATATTAAAAGATTATTATCTGTAAACTGTTATATTTTTTTTTAATTCTTTTAATGTGTTCTCTATGAATGTGTTAATAAATACAGTATTTAAGTTATATTAAATCCCTAAATTATTTGTAAAAGAGTTAAATATTTAAATTTCTAGCAAGCATCAAGTTAATTTCTTCGTGTTTTTTTGTTTGTTTTTGAACATTTAAATTACTATCAAACATTAAAATCTACATTTTACATAAGTTGCTAAAAATATATCACCCCTTTTCTTCCTACGTAAAACCTAACTACAGCTTCTTTCTCTTTACTTCCGCTTCTTTTTTTCTTTTTTCTTTTTCTCTCTTCTCCCCTCCCATTTCAATATATCACTTCTGTTAAGTTACCCGTTTAAATAGGTAAAGGTCTGGTCCCTCCTCCCCCAGTACTAAGTATGATTGAAAGAAATATTAAAATAAACCCTCTCTAAACTTGACCATGTCTCTCACACCACTCCTAGCTATCCTCTCTGTTAAATTACATAAACTTGATACTAAGCGCCAAAAGTGTGATTTCATTTCATCTTTCATTTCATTTTTGGAGGTGTTATCTGCTGATCCAGTGTCTCTTAAAAGGTCTCTGGTGAAATAAATTATTATAATAGAACCTTAGTGGCCTGTTTTTCTTTAAATGATATATATATATATATATATATATATATATATATATATATATATATATATATATATAAAAGTGAACATTGAACTCAACACTCAGTGGCGTCAGGTTGTTTCATGCTAGACGCAATCGTCAGGTGGCCTGAAGATTCGTCTACCATGAAACAACCTGTCGCATTTGAGTGTTGACTTCAATGTTCACTTTCATATTTATATTTACATTCGCTCTATCTTTGATATTGAACACTTTATCCTGTAAATATATCACACCTTAAACTATATATATATATATATATATATTGTCTAGAATGTTGTATTATAATATGGTGGCAATTATAATGTCGTTTTGAAGAAGGAAATCATTGCGAATAAACGGTGAAAACTCAGAGAAACTAATTAAGCTTTGGAGAAAAAGAAAGGAAAGAACAAATAAAAAATAGGTATTAGAAACTATAGAATAAGTTCAGCGCACGCTCTAGGGAGATCTTAACATGACATCAAGTAGAATTCATCAGGATTTATAACACTAGATCTTCCCAAAAATACGCAGTTGCCTCTTACAATAGAACTAGATTTAAGATCGTATAAAATTACCCAAATTACATAGAATAATACTATGTGCGTTTTTTTTAATCCTATCAAACCCTGTAATCGTTTATATCTTACCAAATCCTTTGTTGTGGGCTTAATATAAGATATTTTAGACTAAGAAATTCACGAATATCATATGAAAAATATTCAATAAATGAGTCCACCTGCGCATATTCCGAGTGGAGGCACACATAAAGAAAACAGGGGTGTTACTAGATGAAAAGATACGCGAAGTATCGTCTTAATTCCTTTACTCCCCTTTCTGAAACCAAGAATGTTGCAGACAAGTGATCTTTGAAATTATTACGAATTACAGCTAGAATACTAATGCTACCGTAAGACCATTATTCAGGCTACATGGAAAGATTAATATTTTACTACATATGTATTCTTCCGCTTGTTATAATTAAACCCATTTTTAGTTATCCACTGATTTTGTGCCGTGAAAAAAAGTTACGGCGGCTTCATAGATTTCACACCTGCAGAATCCCAGGCGAATTCCCTATAGAATCAGTTTACCTACCAGCTTACAGGCCGTGACGATGCCATAAGTGCTCCGCGTTTGGTAGCGCTTAGGCAGGACGACAGATCGACGAAACGAAAATAAGATGAGCAAAAGAAGATGCAGTGTAGTCAGCGAGTTATATGTATATTAATGGTAGAATACTCATAAATATTTGAGATAGAGCAAGTTTGAAATGTGTGCACCTGGAAATCCCAATGTATGGTTATTTGCAGTTTCACTGACATTCAAATTATAATGTTAATTGTTAATTAATCTTTTTTTCTCTCTCTCTCCCCCCCCTCTCTCTCTCTCTCTCTATATATATATATATATATATATATATATATATGTGTGTGAAATGGCAGCCTACTAGCACGCGTAGAATGCTTACTGGGCAATCACGATCTCGGATATAAGTACTTACACAGTTACATTCTCTCTCTCTCTCTCTCTCTCTCTCTCTCTCTCTCTCTCTCTTCACCAACATTTCTTTCCGCCTCCTCTTCCTGCCACTACCATTACAAGTATAATTATGGGTAGGTTTTGAGACGAAGCAATGAATTGATTCATGACGAAACCATTTCGGCAGAAACTGTTGGTGGAAGAATGTCTGTTTTTCTGATATTTTACATATGTCATTTGCCCCACATTTTCGTTTCATGCAAATAATATTGAGTGCGTGTGTGTGTGTCTATGAATTGATATATATATATATATATATATATATATATATATATATATATATATATATATACATATATATTGATACATGTTTCAAGTTTTGCCTACTTATATTCAATTGGATTCTTTAATATTCACGGACTATTTTTTTGGTATCATTACAAAGAGAAGAGAGAAAATTACTGTGTTGATACATATTATTTTATTCCAAGCACTTTCGACATCTGTACAATATCATCATCAGGGTGTTGTTTATTTCAAGACAAAGATTGTATTGCTCATCATTTTCAACGATAAATTTGCTGTGTTCATCTGAAAGTTAAATTTCTTTTACATAGTAAATATAATATGAATAAGTATATTACGCCTAGAACACGATATTATTTACGTGTTTTATCCACGTTGGAGTAATAGATAGCGGCTCTGATTGAGGAATTGGAGAGCCGCTATCCATTACTCCACCGTACCCATGGAAACCTAATGCAGGAAAAATCTGCCTCGTCAGTCATGTATCGACAGATATATGATCCTCTAAGCGTGTATCATGGATGGTACATAAGAGAGCTGAACGTTTTATCCACACTTATGTCTAAAATCGAAGTATCTATGCATTTTGCCTCGAAACAGTATGTCACGCAACAGTCGACGGGTGGATCAAAGATTAATATGGGAAATTTAGCGTTTTTCTTGGGGGGTATTTGCAGGGAAAACACACATTGTTTGGAAACTTTTTGCAAAAATCAAATTATTGCGAGATTTTAATGAAATTTTTCTCAATGAAATTAATTTTGAAATTTGTTTTTAGAAAATATTCATAAAATTATTTCTTTTTCACATCTGTTACCCTCACATGCTTAATTTTATGAAATTTCGAGAAATTAAAATTTACACGTCTACACACACACACACAAATACACAAACACACATATATATATATATATATATATATATATATATATATATATATATATATATATATATATATTACTTAACAGTAGAACTGTGGAGAATTTAAATCATCATTTTCTTTTTGTCAAACAGAAACACCATTTTCTGAAAATCTGCTTTGAATCGTAAAATAAATAAATCGATAAAACTATGACATTATTTAATTAGTATAGCTTTTAATTGCTTGTATAAATAAGAAATATTATGGACATTATTGTCAATATTTGGTTTTTGATGAATAATGAATTTTTACATGAACTGTCTTCATTTTGTCTATTTTAATTAGAAAAAATATTACCTTTAAAATCTTGTTTTGGATTAATTTCACTCTTTTAGATTATATCATTATTAAGTGGAAACTATATTATTGTATGCGTATAAATGTGCCCATATTTGTAATTATGGACGACCATAGACGATATTATCAGGAAAAAAAGACCGATAACTATAATAAATTTTAAGTCAACATTTCTAAAATTTACCAAAACATTTATTATGGAGAATATTTTGCTATATTTTTTAAGATTATTGACTACTGAAAATTATATAAAAAAGACGCTCACGTCATTTTCTTAAATTGTTTTATTGATAAAGTCTTACGACATTAGACCTGCCAACAGCTGTTGTGTTAGAAAATGAATTTCTGCGGTAGTTAAAACTTAAAGTATACAATATTTGTTTCAAATCAGATTAATTATAATTTAAATCAACTAATATTCCTCAAATAAAATTTCAGTAAACTGTATTTTACTTTTGGAATACATTTTATTTTTTATTAAAGAGAATTACAGTACGATGAAAGACGACTAAAAAAGAGAGCTAATCAGCAATTTAAAAAAAAACAAAAACAAAAGAATCCTTCCAGTCAAATTAAATTAGCTGTTGAATATCTCTGCTCTTTCCTGGCATTCTTCAACAGACTTGATGGTGAACTTCCTATTCTGAAGATTAGGCGTGATTCCATTAAGCGCCGAGAAGAGACATTCAACAAGTAAATGAAAAATTGTTGTTATTATTATTATTGATGTTTTTGATGATGATGATAATATTGTTGTTATCAGTGATGGATGTGATGGTAATAATTAGATTAATTGTTTTAAATTTTATTGGTGATGTCATATTCTTAGGTGCTTGTTATAGTCTATATAAATTTGATACGGATTTGTTCCCAAAAACCGTTACAGAAGACGTTACTGTAGACAATTTCTAACTTCCAACTTTCCGAAGAATTACATGACACAGACTAATTAATTCTACCTGACACAGAGACATCAAATTGGGTCGTGAAAATGAATGAGATGATCGAAAGGAGTTGAACAGACAGTTTCTATTCGATTTCGTGCACAATAGTCAACACCTTATTCGAATATTACAAAAATACAAGAAATGATTTAACAGACAGACTTTGTATTTTCTTTTAGATCAGACTTAGTTGCATACAGACACACACGCACACGTATATATACACACACACACGCACACTCATATATATATATATATATATATATATATATATATATATATATATATATATATATATATATATATATAGGTAACTATACTCGTTTCAAAAAACCCTCTAATTTTTGATTTGCCAATAATCAAATCAATCCCGAGGGAAAAAAAGCTTTTTAAAAAAGGAAGAGCTAGAAACATGAAAGTCTGCCGAAAAAATCGCACAGATACAGGTTTAAAGCCGGAAGAAAAAAAAAACCGACAGGAGTAAACAACTAACAAAAGAGCTCAATACAACCGTAGAGCAGACCTAGATAAACATAGTGAGCCAGACATATCTACCCAGGTTTCACCTAAGCGGTTCGTCAGCGAAAAGCATGCCAGCTTTCCCTGACGATCCGCTTAGGCAGCTTTCCGCTGACGATTCGCTTAGGTGAAACCTGTGTAGGTGTGTCTGGCTAAACTAGGTTATATATATATATATATATATATATATATATATATATATATATATGTGTGTGTGTGTGTGTGTGTGTGTATGTGTGTGTGTGTATTTGTGCGTGTATGTATGTGTAAATAAAAAGTGACCAGAGATCGAATTATTCTTAGCCGACGCGTTTCGTCCTCTGAGGACGAAACGCGCCGTCTATGAAGTGTTTTTCCTCTTGTTACTTTTTATTGATTTTGTCTTGTCTACCGATATACTCTATCTGAGATATATATAATTTTATACAAGTAGACATTAAAGCTCGTTATCTATCAATTACCGAAATATATCAAATAAAGAATTAGATTTAGCTAAACAACACATAAACATTCAAGAGGAATTACATATAATTACACATTGTAAAAATCACTATTATTCTACAATAGTAAAATATACTTTAAAAAGTATAATTAAAATAACAATGACATTGACGTAACCATGGGCAGTTAGGATGGACCGTGGTACTATATGTTGTTAAATTGTCACACCACATTACATTGCTTATAGACAAACGATTCTGATGTTAATATGTCGGTCACTCAGGGGGTACGACGTCATAGGCACCATCATGAATTTTCTGCTATTCCGTTATCGTCGCATAGCAATCATCTATGTCAACATAACAGAATATAATCTTTGATGGTGAATATTTTTGTTTAAATGTCCGTATAACCACTCTGCAGATGGCTGATATGAGCCGAAAGCTTAGATCAAGAAGCAGATTAATATAAAATTATTCAAATATTGGTCAATATTTACATTATTCGGACTATTGTCCTCATCTTTGTCGCCATATTTATTACAACGTTTCGTCCGTTGTACACTCCGGCGTTCTTCAGGTGGTTGGAATGTCACACACTTTGGGCCTTGTTACTGGATCTAACCAACGCATTTATCCACTGTGACATGTGTCCTTGACGACACCTGGCACAGTGGAACTTGAACAGTCCACCCCAGTGAGCTAAATAAAGGGTTAAGTTCGACATTCCTTGAGCACACACACACACACACACACACACACACACACACACAGAGTGTAAAAACTGAAGATCCGTTTAGATGAAATCTAAGCAGGTTTGCCTGCCTTCTTTGGATTATTTTAGTTTATCGCTCTACTTAGCGTATTGAGCACTTTATGTCTACTCTTTCCACTCGTTTGGTTTTTATTCTTTGAATTTGGAGCTTAAGCACTTGACGATTGATTTCGTATTGTGTTAATGTTCTTGGTTCTTTCTTTTTTATTCCCAAATTTTTCTCGGGAACCGATTTGTTCTATTAGAAGTTGAGCTATCCGAGGTTTTTCAAACGCCTATTAACATATATATATATATATCTTTTTTTTCTAAAAATAACGAAATCGACTTGGCGAAGTTACATTCTTGACATTTCCTTGTTTACTCATTTAGGAGTTGCTATCTGCGTTTGGGGACGTATCCCACAGTTTCAAATATATTTTCCTATTTCTTGATGTTAAAGGCTAACCACAATATTTAATTCACATAGTCTCTTAATATAAACAGATCAATGCGATTTCTAACTTTCCTTATTCCCAAATATACCTTAATTTATTGGCTTTTATCGAAGATATCTGAGCTTAACCCTAATCTAAAAAAAAAAGCAAAAAAAAAAATTACTTTGCTGGGGAAGTGTCCTAAACATTATTAGGTATCACCAGGATGTTACAGCTTGTTTTTTAACTCTTGAGAAATCTATTTGTATTAGGTTGGTACAAAACTAATGTCGTCTTATGATATAGTAAGATATATGAGAAAACGACATTATTTTTGCATCAACCTAATAACTTTCTGTAACATTTTCTATTAGTAAAACAAACATTATTCGCGCTTCTATTGTCGCTCCAAGCTCTCATGGGAATTCGGACAATCACTGGAAATAGAGAGAGAGAAAAAAAAACAATGATATATTGAAATGCAATATGAAAATCTCTTTTTATTTTTAATCGTCTATTTTTCAACATTGTCCATTGCAGTGCTTGAAAACCAGGAAAGAATTTAAAACAAGAAAGCTAATATCAGTTTTTACTGCTTGCTTCAATATGCGCTCTGTTCTTGACTCAATATCAATCCAATATATTTTATTGTTTTGTTAACCCTTTGTGAAAGAATATAAAAATCCTGTACGATGATCGTGTCAACCAGGACTATAGTTGAACCGATCACCTTAACAAAATGTTTTCTGAAAGATATAGTAGGATTTATGTATTGTTTACACTACATATATTGTTCGGACTGTTGTCCTCATCTTTATCGTTATATTCACGACGGTTCGGTCGCTGTACGTCCCGGCGTTCTTCAGGTGATACACTGTTGGCTCCAGCTTTTGAGGATCTATCTACATATCAGAGATGTAGTATTGTAAATATTTACACTATTTACATTGTTCGGGCTGCTGTACTCATTTTTTATTGTTATTGTTATGGGATCTTACAATAACAACAATAATGGACTATTCCATACTTAATAAATACTGCGCCTCAGTCAATAGGCGAAAGGCAGTCGTTCAAGTTTTGACTTGAGCAACTGTTCGGTTGTACTCTCATCCTACGGACGGGAGGAACACGAAGGAGGCTCCGCCGAAGGGGAGCCTCTTTTGGGGAGGTAAACCGGCCCTGAACCCGTTTATGCGGGTTCAATGGGCTATTTTTTGGCCGTGCCCATTGGGCTCGGAATACCCACGTTAAAAAGGCCTTGTGCCACATGACACCCTCGTGGGGGTGGGACTGAATATAGGCAGTAGTTCAAGTTTTGACCGACTGTTCGGTTATACTCTCAACCTACGGACGGGAGGAACCCGAAGTAGGCTACGCCGAAGGGTGGAGTCTCCTTCGGGGAGGAAGACCGGCCCTGTACCCGTTTATACGGGTTCAATGAGCATATTTTTGGCCGAGCCCACGGGCTCGGAATACCCACGTTAAAAAGGCCTTGTGCCACATGACACTCTCGTGGGGGGGGGTGACTGAATATCGTCAGTCGTTCAAGTTCAAGTTTTTTTTTTTTTATTTTTTATTTTTTTTTTTAAGTTTTCATTTTATCTCTGAAAAAAACAACTAGCGACCACCCGGCCGAAGTAAGAAAGATAGGAAGACAAGTTTATTATGATCGCCTCCGTCAACCATATGACCTCCCCAGAAGAAGGTGCAATAGAACACATGCAAAAATCAAGATCGATAGGAACATTTCAAATACGTACGTTGTATGAAAAATCTTAATTTGTACACAAGGAGTAATTTAAAATATTCATCACTTTTACTTTATATATATATATATATATATATATATATATATATATATATATATATATATATATATATATATGCAATTTATATATATATATATATATATATATATGCAATTTCTCTCTCTCTCACTCTCTCTCTCTCTCTCTCTCTCTCTCTATATATATATATATATATATATATATATATATATATATGCAATGTATATATATATATTAGGTTGGTGCAAAAATAATGTCGTTTTAGAACATATGTTACTATGTGAGAAAATGGCATTATTTTTGCACCAACCTAATATTATATTATACATATATTATTTATATATCATATATGCGCGGTACTTATTGGAAAGCGCTCAATACCATTGATAGAGCTAACATACTTAGTTGTAGTGATATGAATTTGTGACTATATATATATATGTATATGTATATCAGTTTTTGACTCTATATATGTATAAGTATATTGTATTGATGTGAGTTTGTGACCATATATATATATATATATATATATATATATATATATATGAGTTTTTGACCATATATATGTATAAGTATATTGTAATGATGTGAGTTTGTGACCATATGTGTGTGTGTGTATTAATGTATGTATTTGATTCATCGGTGTAAAATGAATTATGCTTCTAATTTTATTCAAATACAATAAATCAAATAACGTTACTTTTTTGAAAATTAAATGACGACATTTTATTTTATTTTTTTTATTTTCAATCACATCGTCTGTAGATAATTATGTGATTGGAAAATTACTTTCCTTCTTTCCTTTCTCGTCTCATTTAATCGCCATGAAAATAAAACAAAAAAAAATATGGCATGAAAAAAATTTGAAAACAGCGGCGTCTGACTTCTGATTTTCAAATCCAAAAACCGTCTTTTTTTCTGCAGATGATAAATCTATTTCAACTCTTTCCAAAGAACGGATACATCGCTGCTTTAGTAGCGCCGTAGCCTTTGTGTCTCTGTAAATGCAGTCCATTATTTAGTTGACATCAAAACATTGAATGTAAAACATTCAGGAGGCAAAGATAAAAATTTATTCGTCTTCCAGCACCGCGGTTCCAGCAGAACACAATCCGGTGTACTATATTATTGGAAAAAACGTAAATATTGACGCCAAATTAAACAATTGTATAAAGTCAAAGTTCAACAGATTAATAGTTTCTTTCCTTGAATGACTTACCGACAGCTGTTTCATTTTTTTTCTATTCTTTTAATTTTTTGCATTTAATAAATTTATTTTAATTCCTGTTTAACAAAGTTTGCTTCGAAAATGCTCTATTTAACAAAATTTGATTACACATTGAATAATTTATGATCACAGCACTGATCCATTTAACAAAGCGCATGAACTTATCTATTAGCTTGTTCGGGAAATAATGTTTGATTTTAGAATTCATTTTTCCTTGTGTTCTAATGTATTATAATATTTGCACTGAAGTATATTACTTACTACACTTAATTAAAATGTAGTCACTTTTAAAAATTTTACTTTATATATCCCTAAACATGAACATAAAAAGAGATACATTTACTTTTTGTATGGGTTCAATCCTGGTCATTATGCATCTCAATCTGCTGCCAACATAACCAGATGTAAAAGCTTATGTGATGAAGGATCCACTTCTGATCCAACAGTCTTTTTTATGGGCCATGTCGTTTAAGGACATAGGCGGTCATAGCTCTCAAACTCCCTCTATCTATTGTAGCTCTCAACAAATTCCTTCCCTCTACTATCTCCCACAGACCACGTTCCGTCATCCACCTGCTCAAGCCCACCAGGAATGTCACACACTGCTTTCTCTTGTCTCTCTTTCCTTCTATTCGACCCGTGAGTATCAGATTCACAAGGCCTTCCTTCTTCATTATGTGTCTCAGAAACTTCAGCTGCCTCTTCCTGATATTAACCATGAGCCTCCTCCTTGTCTGATTTCTCTCCAAGATCTCATCGTTGCTCACGCGCTCGGTCCACGAAATCATCAGCATCCTTCTGTAGAACCACATGCCCGTCGCCACAAGTCACTTCTTCATCCTTGAAGAAATCGTCCAGTATTCGCTGCCGTAAAGAAAAACACGTGTCATGTAACAGCTCATTATTCTTTTCTTCGTTACCAAAGAAATCCTCCTGTCTCGGAATACTCTGCCCAGCTTTTGGAATGCGCCCTTGGCCATCCCAATACGTTTACGGGTCTCAGTGTCGCATTTACCGTTCTCTGTCAAAACAATTCCCAGATATTTAAACATCCGCGTCTGCTTTATTCTAGTGCTCTTTACATGCAAATCGCATTTCGGGCCGATCATCTTAATGATGACCATGCATTCCGTCTTCTTGTAGTTTATGCTTAGTCCTTTCTTCTCACTCTCCCTCGCTATTTTCTGTAGATTTTGTAGTTTCTTTTCCGTGTCTGTAATCAGTATTGTGTCGTCTACGTATCTTATGTTGTTGAGATTGTGGCCGCCGTCGCTAAATCCCGATAGGGTTTCCAATTCTCTCAGAATTTCCTTGCTGTAGAGGTTGAATAGGTCGGATGAGAAGACGCATCCTTGCCTTAGGCCCCTTTCTATTTTTGTATATTCACTGAACTCGTTCTCTATGCGCATGCATGATGTTTTCTGGTAGTGTAGGTTCTTGATTATTCTGATATCTTTCCCGAATATGTCAAGGTTGCTGAGCAGTTCTGACAGATCTTTGTGGCGCACTTTTTTCGAAAGCCTTTGCGTAGTCTATGAAACATAGGTACACGATCTTCCGCATTTCAATCGAACAGTACTGAGCTCTTTTCTGAAATTCCGCAATGGGAATACGAGTCTTTAAGTTAAAGGTAATAGATGATGTCCATATGCAATTGCAATTGCAAATCGACATCTGAAAGCACAAGTCAAATAAAACACACTTCAAATTGCCAGAGAAATATCTCAATTAGTCGGTGTGAATATTTAAAAAAATATCACGTCATCCCGGAAGACGATTATGTTGAAGTAACTTGATAAATGAGTTCTGCATAAACACAGCGAAAGTTAACGATTTCCACTATTAGATTCTGCATGTACGGAATTCGAATGATCCATTTCTGGATCGAATTCGGAGTTGTCATGTGAAATGGACCCTTTATAACAATCGTAAACGATTGGTTCAGTGTACTTGTTCATGACGAAACACTCAAATATTTTCCAATGCCAAAATTACAACAACCGAAGATTATGGTGCCTGCCTGCTAGTACGACATTGAGATTATCACTTACAGCTTTCTGGAATCTATCCAGAGAATGATGGCAGAAGTTTTCTAGCCGTAACTGGATAAAATGCATATTCAGGTAAGCAAATTACGACTGACACTGGTTAATTTACAAAGCCCAATTCTGCTTCATAGTCAGGACAACATTGCAGATGCTCACCGATTTGGGATATGAGATTTTGCCACATCCACCATATTCCCCTGACCTCTCACCCACTGTCTACCGCTTTTACCAACAGCTTGACAATTTTGAAACCAAAAGACATGACGTTGCTAATAAAATGCCTCCAAACCTTTAGAGTTTTATCGTAAGAACTTAATTAAACAATGATAGAAATGTATTGATGTTTAAGATTCTATCTGGACTGATTTAAACACTGTTTAAATACATAATTAAGGAATAAAAAGTTGATTCTAAAGTCACACTTTATTTTCGGAACGGTCTAATATTCAATAAATTTTGTCTTGGCACTGATCCATTTAACAAAACCCACAGAGGTTCTGATCTACAAGGTGTTCCTAAAGTCTGAACAAATAGGAAATCTGATTAACTATATTTTTTTTACCTCCACAGATTAAATATGGTTCTGTCGAAAGAAGAACGAATTGACTTCTTTTTGTAGTGTATGCTAAAGGAGATGAACTCAATGAAAATCACAATTGCAACACACTTGATTGCAATCTTAAAGAATGAATGTTCCAAAATTCACGGAAACGTGGGGTTATTGTATCGAGTCCATGTAATCTTGCAAAGCGCATTAATCTTTATTTTTAAAAATAAAGGGACTCATATTGAGGATGTTATTTGTTATTATTCCAATTCAATAAAATATTAGGTTGGTGCAAAAATAATGACGTAATAATGTCGTTTTTGACGTAACGTCAAAAAACGACATTATTACGTCATTATTTTTGCACCAACCTAATATGTCCGAAAATTTTATTTCTTGAAATTATGCATTTTTCTGTATATGTTAAAACCTTAGGGACACCATGTATTTAGCAAAACCTGCCGACATACTGATAAATCTTACAAAACCAACGATGACCTGTATATATCTAACAAATTCTCCCATCTGTTGAGGTAAACTTGATAAGGTAATTATCTATTTAATAAAATCTGACTAGGAAAATTATTTATTTAACAAGATGTATTTAGGCACTTCAACGCAGTCTTATAATTCAAAAGTTTAATTGTTCCTTACCTCCTATCCTGACTCTTATGATTTGTATCTCTGTTCTCTTGGCAATTCGGTTCACGCTGTAGATTCTGTTGTTATTACATTTGAAATGCCTCTTAGATATGAACCTCCTACCCTGCCAAAAACTTCTGCTACCATCGTGCTGAGTGGGATAGATTTCGCGATTTTCTTAGCGATGCACCTATTGAAGATTGTGTCTCTGAAGTTTCGTTTTGGTTCGAATCGAGGTTTTTCTTCTCATAAGTCCCAGATGAAAACACAGTCTTCCCTTTATTTCCCACCTACCACCCCAGCATCTATAACCCAGAGGAATCACTGTTCATGGCTATACCAATATGATAGCTTTGATCACAACAGACGCATCTTTGTATGCGTTCAGGATTACGGCCATATCACGTTGATACACCGGTTCTCGTCCGATCACCGAAGTTTAGCAACGTTGATCCTAGCCTGTACCTAGATAGGTGAACCCTACGAATACCTGTTGTGTTAGCTTGGATATCCGGGTTGTGTAATGGGTAAAGAAAAATGAGAAATCCAGTCGGATTCGTTATATTCACTCACATACAAATCCCCTTGAGAAAGGTATAAATCCACCTCTTCGAGTCTCATCTATGGGTTAAATAGTAGGTCTTGTATAAGAAAATCATTACTATCGCCAAAACATTCTGACAACCCCCCAAATATGTTAGGGATTTAAATAACATCAAAAAGGCTGATAAACCGTAAAAACATCAAATAATCAATAATTGTATCCGTTCGTAATATGTGCAAACGTGTCTCCTAAAAAGCTAAGGCGTGGTTCGCTGATAGAGCGAAAAATCGCATATCTACTCCCAAGTGGTTCCCCTGACTACTGGCGGCTCTCTCTAAGAATGGGTTAAATAAGTTTAAACCATTAATATGGCCGCTCTTGGAGTTCAAAGTGATATCATCTTTGCTAGTATATTCTCTTCCAAATCGACTCTCGACTCGTCGGGACTATCTTTACAAGACTTTCCACTTAGAAATGTCTAATAAATCCCATAGCTCTGTCCATGATTTCTCGTATCATTTCCACACGTTATCCACCCCAAATGCATGGGAGCACGATAATTGTCCTTAAAAATGGGCCCCTGAACTGGTCCTTGTTTTTTCAAAGCTCTTCAATAGATGACTTGCTAGTTCTTGCTTTCCGGATTGTTGGAAATCCTCTTCTGTTCTTCCTGTTTTTAAGATCTCTGGCGAATGGTCAGAACCTTCGAATTATCGAATTATTAATCTTCTATTCTACCTCTCTTAGAGACTTTAATCAATTACAAAAATGGTTAAGTATCTCAACTCACAGGATCTTCTTTCAGAAATACATTATGGCTTTCGCTTCCTTAGGTCAATCGCCGGTGTGTTGGCGGTTATTTCTGAAACAATCTATCAAGCTTTAGTTAAGAATGTCGATGCTCGAGCTGTTGCTTTCAATATTTCGAAGGTATTTGATAGAGTATAGCATGCACGTCTTCTTCACCTGTTTAAGGATTATTGCGTTTCTGGTCGTTTCTTAGATTTGAATCAATCTTTCTTATCAAACCACAGAATTAAATTGACCTGGAACCATCATTCCTGTGAAACGTGATACAATAACGCCTTTCCCCTCGACCATAGCAGTATTGTTGGAAACACTTTTTATTCCAATAAACAAGCTTCCCCATTTTATCAGTTACTGATTCGATATATACACTGATGACAAAACTTTTACTCCTGTCTTAATAGAAGGTCTGAGAGATTCAATAAAATCAAACTGGCAAGTTATCTCAAAACATACATACAATCTATTATGAACTGGGAAAATATTTGTCTTGTTAATGACTCTAAAAGTAGACTGCTCTCTATTAAGTATATTCAAATGCATTTTTTTTTGTCTTCCATCATCATTTCTGGTGCCAACCTTAGGAGAGACAATCATTACGTCTTCTTCAGCTATTGTTGTCCACTCGAATGATTCGGGGTGATTATAATGTATAAATTGATAGTCTTTCTGCAATTCAACATGTCGTGAGAGACAACTTTTGCTCGCCAGTATCTTACATCTTTATAAGACTAGCATTGATCTGTGCACAGAATATATCTGCCACAACTGGTCAGCTGTTTCTGCTATGTCTGGAGATTCTTGACGAAATCAGCAAGGTTATTGCTCCTGAGTTGGCCTTTCGACTTCAGTCGACTTCCGTTACGTTGCTAATGTTTTTACTGTTGGATTGGTGCATAATTATCGGGCGATTTTTAAATAAAAAAAGGTACGACAATAACATTTTTAAATGATTATTCCGGAGAGTATGATTATCGACACGTATTTTTATAACATGAAAATAAAATATTTCTATTAAAAATGTAAACAAAACAGCAATTTTTATTAACAAATAACTCGACTACAAAACGCCTGATAATTATGCACCAACTCAATATAAATATCTTCATAGTCGTTGTTCGAGTGAGGTTTAAACGTTGGTACCGTGACTTCAAGAATTTATACACAGTGCTCGATTGACAGCTAAGTTTTATTTTTTTACAACCAGACAATGATGAACAACGGCAGGATCCAGCTACAGGAACACACTGGCCAACTCAACTCAAGCTGCGAGAAATACAACATGAAGATCAGTGTCAGTAAGACCGAGGTCATGACCTTCATCAAGAGACCAAAAAAACTGGACATTAACATCAATGGGGCCCAGCTAAAGCAAACCAGTGAAACCAGTGAATTCAAATATCTGGGCAGCTTATTTACCGAAAACGGCAAACTAGACAGAGAGAAATCGAGATCAGATGTCAGAAAGCCAATGTAGTCAGTTACCAACTTACTTCTCTTCTAAAACATCCTAGTATTTCCATAAGCACCAAGGCAAATCTCATCAACGCCATTTTCCTACCAACGCTGACATACCAGTGTTAGACATGGCCCCTAATAAAAACCCTTGAGAGGAAACTGATCACTTGTGGGATGAAATTCCCGAGGAAAGCAGTGAACAAGACCAGCCGAGACAAGATCAGGAATGAGGCAATACATGATATGGTATAAGCAATACCAATCATACAACACAGCGAACGACAGAGGATCAAGTGGTTCGGACGCCTCACTCGTATGCCTTATCAACCAACCATACTTACGAGAATACACCCTCAGGTAATGCGGCTTGTGAGCGAGATAGAGACCAAGAAGACGATGGAGCGTCTCAATAACAGAAACTCTCAGAGCCCACGAGATATATCTCTTCTAGGTCACTCCCCTTGCTGCTGATAGACGACCAAGTCTCCCCCGCGACGCCGAACTGCACAAGCGGAAGGAGAAAGTAAAAGAAACTAAAACTAAGCTGTTGAAATTGCTTATCTCGCACTTTTCGCTTGTGGAATTGACTTTTGGTTTCTTGTTTTTTTTTTTTTCAAAATTTAAATGTAACGTCAGTCATCATATTATGTATTTTTGAATCCTATTCTTTTATTGTCCTCTCAACTCGGTAATGTTATATTTTTTATTTTTTCTCAGATTCTTTTATTCAGTAACTCTGCTTGTTAATGGCTTTATGACCTTTCTTGAGGGTAGAATATTAAAAAAAAGTATAGGTAAACTGTGTTAAGATTTGAAAACCCCTCGTTACGTTTTATCCGGTGAAGTACAATTCAAGATTTTTGAATGTTTGTCTACATTTTGCCATGTAAACAGTATCATTTTGGCAGCAATTATCTTTAACTAAAAAGGCAACCTTGAAGAATCAGTTTTTAGCATCAATCTGATCTTATTTTACGCAATTCATTTTTTTTTTTATTTTTTTTTTTAAAGAATTTCATTTGTGCTTTGCTTTCAACCTTTCCTGGAATTCAACGTCTCTTTTAATTGCTTTTAATGCTTTGGTATAAAAAAAGAGGAACAAATAATATTTTATGCCACCTTTTTCATACTGCGGTTAGCGTTGGCTTTGCAAAAAAAAAAAAAACATAACAACATGATAGAACCAATAATTCCCTAATTGGAAATAAAGAAAAAGTCAAATCCTGATATTAATTGATGTTTCTTCAAAAGCGACTCTTTTCTTAAATTTCTTTTTTTATTTTTCGTTATTTTTTTTTCAGTTGGCGTTTAGTTATTTCATTTCTTGCATTATTCATTTTCTTTCTAGTGTTTCATTCCCAGTAACTTGATGATGTCAGTCATTCGATACTTTCACCTGCTTTTTTTTCATCATTTATTACTTTAATCAACACTTTCTTTCCTTGAAAGCATCGTTGCATTTCTCTTTCTTTCAATTTCATTTTCCTTCATTTTCTTTTATTCTTTATGTACATAGTCTTTCTTTCTTTTTTCTTTAGAAATTTCTTTCTTTTTTTATCATCCTTTCTTTCTATTTTCTTTTCTTTATATCTTCCTTTTTCTTCTCTCTTTCTATCATTCTTTCTATCTTTTTAATAAGTCTATCTTTATTTCTTTACCTCTTACTCTTAGTATCATTCTTCTTTGTCACTTAACTTTTCCCAATTCTATATTATTTCATTAATACCAGTGATGTAATGGATAGAGACAATCTATGAGAAAAGAGGAAGCTGAGTTCGAATTTCAAGTGCCTTGCATTCACTTTGGGACAAATACCCTTGGGAAAGGTATGGATCCATCTTTCAACACCCGAACAGGACGGACTGGGCTCTATAGCATTCGCTGGCAAACAGTTTACGAAGTGAAAAGCAATGGAATTAAAAAACAGCCAGGAGAAGGTTGGCCTGTGTCAGGTTATCATGCCCCATACAGATAACTAATGCTATGGCTGCAGTACACAACGGGTTACAAGGACCTTGGTTAGATCTCTTTTACTCTATTAATCTCCATCCATGCGTTCGCAGTACGCGGCCATTATTTTATTTTTTATTTCAATCTCTTTTCCCAGTCATCTTTTTGTCCTCTTCCATTTTCCTTCAATCTCTTTCTGCTATTTTTATGTTCTCTCCCATTTTCCTTCAATCTCTTTCTGCTATTTTTATGTTCTCTTCCATTTTCCTTCAATCTCTTTCTGCTATTTTTATGTCCTCTTCCATTTTCCTTCAATCTATTTCTGCTATTTTTATGTTCTCTTCCATTTTCCTTCAATCTCTTTCTGCTATTTTTATGTTCTCTTCCATTTTCCTTCAATCTCTTTCTGCTATTTTTATGTTCTCTTCCATTTTCCTTCAATCTCTTTCTGCTATTTTTATGTCCTCTTCCATTTTCCTTCAATCTATTTCTGCTATTTTTATGTTCTCTTCAATTTTCCTTCAATCTCTTTCTGCTATTTTTATGTTCTCTTCCATTTTCCTTCAATCTCTTTCTGCTATTTTTATGTTCTCTTCCATTTCCTTCTAGTTATATTACATTTAATGATTCGTCTATTCTTTTGCCGATAATTCTCTTTTTAACTACTTAATTCCGCCTTTCTTTCATTTTTCATTTTAACTTTTTCGTTCTCTTCTCAGCATTATTTCTCAGAGTTTTTTTTTTTTTGTTGATGTTGTTTACTTTTTACTTTCCTTCTATTTGCTGCTGATGTTGTTTATATTAATTTCACTCCTCCGTCTCTTCGTCACTAATTCTTTTTTTTTCTCCTTTCCTTAAATTTATTCAAGCTCCTATTTTTATATTTCCTTTTTTTGTCCAGAGATTAACCAATCCGATTATCTAATATAATTGAAGGTTAATTAAATCCGTTTTCTAACCAACATAATGGCTTTAATTAACTGCTTACTTACAAACAATGAAATTTCGAAATCGTCGAAATGCGAAGAATTAAAAGAAAAACTTTTTTTTTTCAAATTATATATGGTTTGATGATACTGCTAAATATTTAGAGGTTCTTGATAAAATCCAAAAAAGAAGCTGCAATTTAATTTGTCCTGACCTGGCATCTCGATTTCACTCACTTTACCCCCGGTGCAATGTAGATTCCCTATGCCTTCTCTCTAAATACTTTCACCTGATAAACTCTTCTCTTGTACATAGATTCTATGAATTTAAGATCATTACTAGATTGGCGACAGGATTTCTTAATTTACACTGAAAAAATACGACTTGTAATCGTAAGTTCTATGCTAACAGTTTCTTTTCTTTTACTTTTCGAATATGGAACACTCTTCCAACTTCTTCCTTTCCAATCAAGTTTTATCTCCAAATTTTTAGATGTTTGTGATGTCAAATAATACTCGTTTTCACTTTCGTAATGCTCGTTGAAGTAGAGACTTTGTACTCGCAGAAAAATCTAAAGTAACGCCGTTGAACAATATTGGTGTCAGACGCCTTCTAATATCCCTCCCACTAATAGTCTTTGCTCGATAACACTCGCTCGAATAGTAATCCGAATACGGAAATAGTATAGAGAATAACGATTAATATAATAATAGACGATAGAACGGAAATATCGACCTGTATAGTAGGCTAAACTCGAATGGACGATCCTCTAGACGTCACGCAACTTTCTACTTATGCATTACCCCATGGTCACGTGATCCACTTAATTCAATAAAGGGATCGCCTGCGTTTGCTCACTGGCGATCTATGTTCAATCTCAAGTGTTAGCAGCGACACTTTATTTCTATATAACAAAATGAAATCTCAGTCGTTATGTTCTATCCTCTTTGTGGTATCATATACAAATTAGATAGATAAGTAGAAATAAAGAACAAGGGGCGAATATAGGGCGGCTATGCTTAGCAAACCCGGTTGCTATTCAGGACACGGAGAACTGTACTACGACTACTACTACACAGAGATGTAGGCAAAACATAACACTTTTAAATTACGTTATTTTATTGTTATCGCTCCCTTAAAAAGTGCCTCTTATATTTTTAGTACACAGTAATCTCTGCATGTAAGTGACTGTTGCATTTCTTTGGGTGACATAATAAAAAAAGAAAGAAAAAAATAGGAAAATCTAAAGATCCTGGATCTAAATGTTTTCGGTGGAAACCTGTGTGTCGGCTATTAGTCCATTGATGACGTAGATATACATAGCTGGGATACTATTAATACTGAACCAAAAATTCCCCACCCTCTCATATATTCTTAGAAGCAAAACTAACGCTAAACTATGATCTGAAATCGGAATAAAATAATTTAACTTCAGTTTGTGGAATTAGTAAATATTAAAACCTCAAATATTCGGTTAGCGAATTATTCAAAATATATTTATTAAAGAAGATAATAAAATTGAACATCAGATAGGCTGTTTTCTGTTTATTCTCGCGCAACACAGCAAGTACCTACGAAACCAAAACATTAGCTTAAGAACTCGAGTCATGTTCTGAAAGAGTCTCTTTAGATCGAAATTTTCGTGTCTAGTTTCCTAATATAAATGAGATCGTGCTATTATGCAAAATATATTACTTATATGTGGCCATTTTTATAAAGCTGGTTTCTCGCAGTAGTCAGTTAAAATTTTAATGTAAGAAATTAATTTGTACATGCAAGCCAAGTGTAAGCATTTTATATCTAAGGTGTCATGACGCCATTAGTAATGTTCTATACGATATATATATATATATATATATATATATATATATATATATATAAGCATTTCACCCTAAGCAAGGCAGAAGTGCCACTAGCACACATAGAGTTACAGAGATTGAGAGCAAGAGAAAGGAGGAGTGCTTGAGGAAAGGATGTGGAGAAGGCCGGGGATCAGGATCAAGTTATCAGAAGATGTCGATTGACACGACATAATTTGTTAATAGTCCATAGTCATTTGTATTGAATCGACCATATTCGGATGCTATCCCTGGTGGCGGTAATTTCAGTCTTTGACGATCCAGTATAGTCTCAGGGAAAAAATCTCCATATGATTTGGAGTTAGAAATTTCAGAGCAGATGCAATAAGTTAAAGCCTATTTGATTCTCATCATAGAATCTTTGCTGTTTATGCCAAATAAATTTGGAATTATTGCTTTCAGTATGGAGAGGCATATGAAACGCAATGAACCAATTTCATAAAAGCTAATCAAATACAAATCTAAACTGGATTTAGAATGGTTAGATTGTAACTTCGGCGTTTTCTTCTAAGAAGTTGACTTTGATGATCTGTGAGTGTGTGAATCATACTCATGATTGGTTTTGGAACCTCTGTATCGATGTAATAAGACTTTATCTCTGAACTTTAGTAATCTATTTAGACGGGGAGAGAAACAAGGTATTCACAAAGATATAAACAACCGAGTTCCAAGCGTCAGTTTTATATAGATATACATATATGGATCAATCGATAGATAGATATATAGATAGATAGAAAGATATAGAGATTGAAAGATAGATATCAGTTCTAAAATTGTAAGTCAGTATATCTGAAGAAGATAATCTCTATCTATAAAATGCAGGATCTGTATGTGTGTGTGTGTAACGAATGCACGGCCGCAATTTTCGACGGATTTGCGCCAAAATTTACATGCACATGCTCCAAGTTAGTGGGAAGGCTAAGACCGAGATTACATTTCCCAACTCCCATCGATAGAGGAAATAACCGATTTTTTCATGCTTCTACGGCAGTTTTCATGTAGTTTGGGAGCATTTTCGGCCATTTTCTACTGGCCAGAGTGAGAGCCTATAGCTGGCAGACACGAATAAGCAGGAAGATTCTATTGGCCAGCGTGAGAGCCAAGAGCTGACTGACACGAATGTTAACCTGCATGCTAGCATGAAAAAAATATCGATAGCTACATTCGTTACAAGTGGGAAAAATTCAAATCTGCATGGCACTTTACTCCAATTGGCTCATTCGCTTGCTTAAACTCAACGTTGATTCTGATTCCGCAGAACTGGGTTGGGTGTGGAAAAGTATTTGCTGTTAACATTCTTTTTTCATTCGGTTTTTCCAGTTACGAGTCCTTTTTTAAAGCTGATCGTCTTGTTTTCATTTTCTTTAGTTCTTTCATAACAGATTTAATGTTTAGTTTAGAGCTTAGAAAAAAATCGCAGTGTGAGATAGGCAAGAAGTAAGGCATGTAGCAACATCAGCACGGCAAAAGGCAGTTCTTTAAAGGCAAGGAAGGGCAAAAATATTTTAAGTCAAGTGATAGCGATTGCTGTATGAGTCGTACGATTTTTGAATCAAGCACGGGCAACGCCGGGCCATGATGCTAGTAATGAATACTTATAATGAAAAATATGATTCATGATAATATATTTTTAATAAACAAGTACCCACCACACATATATATATATTTAAAAAAATCTTCTGTTGCACAAAATTTAACACTAGCCAGGTATAAGCGTTTTTTACAAGGCATTTTTATGTAAATTTTAATAGCTAAAAAACAACCGGTTTCGTTCCAGTCTTATCAAGTTTATTACTGGGAATTAAAACAATAAATTATTTTTTCAAGGAAAACTAGAGCCAAATAACAGTCAGACCTATCAAATAATCCCTGTTTACAAAGGGAAAGCTTGCGGGGTGTGATATATAAGGACTCCAGAACCTTGAGATGATATGAAGAGTGGGACCTTGATAGAATAGAAAAAAAGTCCACACTACATTCAGAAACACACAAACACACGCACCCCCATATATATATATATATATATATATATATATATATATATATATATATATATATATATATATTAAGACATTAAATGTTTAATATTCTTTTTATAGATACAAATATTTTAAGTAAATGCTCTGTTTATAATAAGCAGTATTAAACAATATTTACCGACTTTAAAATATTTATTTGTATCTATAAAAAGAATGTATAAACATAAAATGTTTTAAAATAATTGTCGGACTTTGTCCATTTCATTATATATATGATAGACATAGCTTTGCTGGAAATACCAGTGTCAGGGTGGACCTGTTTCATTTATATATATATATATTCAAACATATATATATATATATATATATATATATATATATATATATATATATATATATATATATATATATATATATATTCAAATATGTTTGTTTCAATATTGACAAGTTACTTCTACAAAATTTTGATACATTTTAGAAATTCCAAACTATTTTTTTAGTTTCCGCTAAGTTTAGCAAATTCATATTTAGCAAAGTTCATATTAATTCTATATAATTTTTCCCGCCTAATTTCAAATGTTCTTACATTCATTTTCAAGGATATATAAGTTATATAAGTTTAACCAACTGCTATATATATATATATATATATATATATATATATATATATATATATATATATATATATATATATATATATATTGTTATCCAGATTGTTTCGCTGTATCAGAGGTCATCTTCTAGCTAAGATTGAAACCCGGCTGAATTGGCGTCAGTCGGGAATTCTACCCCTAATCCGTTAGCGCACGGCAGGGATGAAAGTGAATTTAAGCGTATTCTTTTTATTTTTAGATAAATACACAGTGAATGACAGAGCTTGATTCGCTTTACCTAAGAGTCTTGCATTATTAGCAGCAACTAGTCACTTTTTACAAACTCACACTTCCTCCCCAGAGAGCTCAGCCGAAATAAAATTTTCAGTAGCATACGTACATATATATATATATATATATATATATATATATATATATATATATATATATATGTTTGTGTGTGTGTGTGTGAGAGAGAGAGAGAGAGAGAAAGAGAGAGAGAGAGAGAGAGTGGGCATTGAAGTCAACACAAACTGTTTCATGCTAAACGCAATCGTCGGGTCAAT
Organism: Acanthosepion lycidas; assembly: GCA_963932145.1. Classification (NCBI taxonomy): domain Eukaryota; kingdom Metazoa; phylum Mollusca; class Cephalopoda; order Sepiida; family Sepiidae; genus Acanthosepion; species Acanthosepion lycidas. Next base: position 39,469,949 of record OZ010590.1, on the reverse strand, counting down.
CGTGATAGTCTGGCGATTGAGTTAAGCATGAAACAGTCTGTCGCCTCTGAAGGTTGACTTCAATGTCCACTTTTCTATTTTATATTTACATACACTCCATGTCTGATATTGAGCACTTTACACCATAACTATAGATATACTGCAACCGTTATATATTTGATATTCTTACCAAGCAAGGAAGATAGGATTTGTGATAACCAGTTGCATGTTCAATTTTTTTTTTTATTTGCTCATCAATTTTACGTTCCGTACAGCATCCACAGAACAATTGAAAAAATTTGAAGAAATATTGTTACCGTATCACCCTTGCGATTTAGAGAAAATAGAGTTAATTAGAAAAAATAAATATTATAAAAAGTTAAAAATAAATATCTGTGAACAGATCAATTAGATTTGCATACAATATCACTGATAAAATGGCAAATTGGGAATATGGAATTAAAATGAAAGAAAATTACTTTGAGATATGTGATGCCTGTATAACTAGCCAAAAATAATCAATACATATAATTATCTGAATCTGAGCTCAACGAGGATTTGCGTGGACACACACACTAACACACACACACACACACATACACTGTACTTTATATATAAGATGTCTGAAGGAAAATATTAAATTGAATTAATACTTATAATTGAAGATCTCTTCAACAAGTGTCTATTTTAACATTATTATCTTCAAATTAAAATAAATCGTTTTAGTATTGATAAGCTCCATGGGATTTATCCAGAGGAGCGAAATAGCCATAGAAATGCAGTACAATTGAGTTTCATTTTTATGTAATTCATTACTATGCTCTAGAATAAATATATTGAGCTCTTTTTTGTGTATCAGTTTTCACTTGGATTACTTGCCCACGGATCTTTACCTGTATCTATCTATCTGTAATTCTCTCGCTCTCTTACTCTCTCTCTCTCTCTCTCTCTCTCTCTCTCTCTCTCTCTATCTATCTATCTATCTATCTATATATATATATATATATATATATATACTATTTTTCTTTTATAAAATATTTTACATCAGCGCACGGAAATTTCTGTTTCGGAAGTGAAATCTGTTCAGTTATCTAGCGATAAGAGTAAGGGACAAGATTTCAAATTTTTTATGGCTATGCCTTCTTTGACCAATCAAAAAACATGTCAAAGCTAAAGCAGAATAGTGAAAAAATGTCAGGGTGTGTCTGTTATTCAAACATGTCGAGATGAACCGTCATTTTTAGACGTGTCACGAAATTACTACCGGTTAGACGACCTTCTTAACTCTTAAATAAAATATCATTCTGTTTTCAAAGTAAATCATTTTCATAAAAAGATACCCAACATCACTTAGTGATGGAAAAGAATTAAGTTCCGAAGTATAGAAATTTCCCTGTTGCGATGTAAAGTATTTTTAAATAAAAATATTATAACATTATGCTCTACGTTGCATGCATATATATATATATATATATATATATATATATATATATATATATATATATATATATATATATATATATATATATATGGGGAGAGATGTAGAAATGAACTAAATATAGAGATATGATCAACCATATATGTGCTCGATTACGTACATATGAGGATCTGACAGCTTAGTTGATTCACTTATGAAATTTTGCGCGGTAATCTTGTGGCATTTAAGACCCGCTACTGATTTACAAAGGAGGACACATATAGAGCAAGAGTGAGGATTGTGAAATGAAATCACTGTTAGATTGGCTGATCTTTTAGTTCCTGCTCTCGCTTTTTGAAGATGATTCAAACCAGAAGATGAAAACTGCCGTGTCCACTAAAACAACGTACAGATATAGGTGAGTAAATATCTATTATTTAATCAATGGTGTAGAGAAAACAGTGCTCTATGCAGAGTTATAAATTATATATTAATAATTAAACATACACCTACGCTAACAGCACGACAGAGTCGTACTGAAAACCGAGATATATGTGTTATTATTAATTATATATAATATATATACAATGTGGGGGGGGAATAAATATTCGTACACTTGAAAAATTTTATTTATATAAATGTAAAAGCCTATAATAAAACAAATCTCGGCACATTTTATGTATAAAGACACATACTATTAAAAAATAATAATAAACTTAATTCTTATTCTAACAGAAATTAATGCATTTTTTAATTCTAACTGGTGAAAAAAAGTAATCGTACAAATCCATTATTAGAATAAATTAATCAATTACTCATGGAAAAAGTATATTCTAGAATGTTCCAGTAATGTTATCAGTAATTATAGTTAACGCTATTAGCCATTATCAGAGCATTCTGCAATTTCTAGTCTTACGAGAAGATTCTAATAATGTCTAAAGGTAATGAATTGACTATTTCACAAATACAACACATTTTGTCTCTTTGGAAAGATAGGAACAGTTACAGAACGATTTCTAAAAACCTGAATATTGTTTTTGCTACAATTGCTTCGTTTATTGCAAGGTTTAAAACGCGTAACAGCGTCGAAAACCAAAGACAAACAGGTGCTCCGAGGAAGATTTCTCTAAGATTAGCAAGGATATTAGGACGCCAGATCTGACAAAATCCTCAGGTTACCCGAGAAGAGCTGCAGGAACATTAGGGATTAAAGTAACCAAGCATACAATAAGTAATGAACTGCACAAAAACAGTCTGAAATCACGCATCCCAAGGAAGACTCCACTCCTCTTAAAATGACATAGATATGCTAGACTAAAATTCGTTAGAGAACATAAGGATAAAGAATATTCGTTTTGGGAAAAAGTACTATGGACAGATGTAACTAAAATAGAGTTGTTTGGTCATAATTATCGAAATCATGTGTGGCGGAAGGAAGGTGAAGCCTACTTACCAAAGAACACGTTGTCAGCTGTAAAGTTTGGTGGTGGCAGTATCATAATCTGGGGCTGTTTTTTCTGCAAAAGGTGTTGGCAAAATATCAATAATAGATGACAGGATGAATGCCGAAAGCTACCAGAAAATCCTGCAAGACAATTTTAATGTGTTCTGTTGAGAGACTTCGGCTACCTCCTGATTGGGTTTTCCAACTGGATAATGATCCTAAGCATACCGCTAGATCTACAAGGAAATGGTTAGCTGAAAGTTACGTTGATGTCTTGCAATGGCCAAGTCAGTCCCCAGACTTGAACCCAATCGAGAATTTATGGCGTTATTTGAAAATTCAAATTGGGAAAAGAGCATCATCAAATATCAAGAATTTGAAGACAATATACCAAGAAGAATAGGACAAAATAGCACTCAATGTGTGCAAATCATTAGTTGAGACTTACAGGAATAGACTGGTAGCTGTTGAACTCAATAAAGGATATTCCACAAAGTGTTACATTAAGTTAATATGCTTTTTGTTTTATTTTGTACGAATACTTTTTTCATCAGTTAAAATTTAAAAAATGCATTAATTTCTGTTAGAATAAGAATTAATTAAGTTTATTACTATTTTTTAATAAAAATATCTACACATAAAATGTATCAAGATTTGTTTTAGTTAAGGCTTTTACATTTATAAAAATACAATTTTTCATCTGTACGAATATTTATTTCCCCGCACTTTATATGGTGTATTCTCCCGTTGTATTCGCCGTATGAGGGTCATGCGGCTCAGTTTGTAGGAACCGACAGCCCAACACTAGTACATATGATTTGATTATAATGTGGAAGGCTTTTTGCAGAACGAATCACACTTTTTGAAGGGCCGAATAGAGAGACCTGATGCACAGAGACTTACATGCCACAAGGTTCCCCAATAACCCTCCACATGTTTTGAATTCCCAGTACTCCTCCTAGAGAGAAGGAGTCATAACGTTCCCAAGAGTATTAGCACGTAAGTGAATGTAATGGATTCAACTGGAATCCTACCTCGGCTCTCTGATTCCTCAATCCGAGCCGCTATTCATTCCTCCACCGTGCCTCCTCAGTCAGTTATGTGTCATGCATGATACACGCGTAGGCGAACATGTATCTTTCGATACATGATTGCCTGACAAGGAAGTAGGTTGCCATTTCTTTCTGCGGTGGACCAGTTGTTATAGAACTTGGTCTATTCTGTTATTTACCCATAGCTGGTGGGGGAGACGAATAGGATTCCAACCTATCCCAAGGGTATTAGCACGTAAGTGAATGTACTGGATTCGACTAGAATTCGAATTCGGCTCCGAGCTGCTATCCACTACTCCACCGTGTTTTATATATATATATATATATATATATATATATATATATATATATATATGTGTGTGTGTGTGTGTGTGTGTGTGTGTGTGTGTGTGTGTTAATCTCTTTTTTCTCCAAAAACTATATGTCGACACTGCAGACAAGTTGATAACACATTTCCTGTTTTCGTAATTATTCTTCACTGTAATGTTGCGGAATTCATAATTGATGGCTGCTCTGACCAAAGTTTATAGATTTCGATATAATTTTCCGCGAGACTCGTTTGACAACGAGACGGCATGATAACAACGTGATAACAATGAAGACGGCCACGAAGCAGATCTTACAAGCGTCCCTGCGACCGATTCCCGGCCGTTCGATAATTGTATCGATAATAGTCATATTAATGAAACAATCAATCAATGAGCCTAACGAATACTTCAATCGATCATGAAAAATCACTTCATATAACACTCATCTAAAAAGTGTTCGTCTTTGTCTGAGTATAAGTATGTATAGTCCTGGGTATGACTATAAACTTCATCCTGCAGCAAGGCCAATGGTTGGGCAATTGGAGATTTTGGGGACTCAGAAAGCACCACTTAACTGCAGTTATCACAGGGATTCACTTCTAAGGTTGTTTGTCGAACTCTCTGCCTCCGACAGAGAGCAATCCAGACGAGGCTATGTCGAAGGGCAAAGTATCGTCTGTGGATTGTAGACAGCTACTTGACCCCGTGTATACGGGGTCTACGGGTAATTTTTGCCCGGGCCTACGGGCTCGGTCACCCACATTAAATTGTGCCTTGTGCCATATCTGATCGCGTGGAGAGGTTAGTGAATATCTTAACAGCTGATATTCCAAGGGATAGCCTGATACGGGGTGGCAGTCCCAGCTATAGATAAATAGCGAATCTCCAGACGAAAACAAAACATTATGAAATTATAAAAATACTTTTTTTTTATAGTAAAAATATCAGCAAAACCATTTTATATGAAAACAATTACCAGCATTTATAATTAAATGACAAACAGACTTTATCTTATCATAAAATGGACCGTAATACATTTTATAGTAAAATTATTACGAATACATTTTGTACCAAAATGACCCCAAAAATTCTATCTGTAGTTGAAAGAATTAAATTGTGTTCAAAGTATTTAGAGTTCGGCATTAAATAACCCATACTGATTTATATGCCGCTAAACAAAATCACCCAAAATTAACTATATATATATATATATATATATATATATATATATATATATGTATGTATTAGGTTGGTGCAAAAATAATGACGTAATAATGTCGTTTTTTGACGTATTTTTAACGTCTAAAAACGACATTATTACGTCATTATTTTTGCACCAACCTAATATATATTTGCATGCTGTGTTTGCGTGTATCACTTTATTTATTTATTTCTTGTGTGTTTATATTCCGTCTTGTACATCTGTATGCATATCTTTTGTACTCATATATGTGTGCTTTCCATGAATTATAGATAACAGATTAATGAATGTATTGAGTTTAACATTTGGTGAACACTTTCTTTTTACCGCCAGTCCCTATTAAGGTGATGGAAATGCACTTTGTGACACTAAATGCCACTTGGATATAACATGCGTCGGGTCAAATAACGTATCAGTTTAGCATGTATCAATGACGCTAAATTGTTCCTGACAAAGAATCTCATTTTAATGAGTATTTGACGAATAACCACAAATCGCTAAATTCCATTGAGCTGTGGGGTCAGTACCTCGCCGAAAATATTTGACACATACCGAGACATATCAGAAGCTAAATCCCTAATATAATTCTTTAAGATCAAATAATACTTATAAAACTCCCGCCATATGACATACATATTAACTGGACTATTGTATTTTCCACTGACGACAACTTCCAGGTGTTCTATACTGAAACTACGCGTTAACTTTGGTCTGTGACCAGCTGACTATTGTCTCGGAAGGCATTGTATTATATACTTGTTAGGAGAAGCCTTGCAAATAATCTGATAGGCAAGCTCGGGCTTACGAAATAGGAGTATTATTCACAGTGGCCTTAGGTGCCATGGTTGAAATGTATCAGCAACGAAGAGGCTTCAGTTGGTGTTGCGAAAATCTATCGGAGGTTTGCAAAAAACTCTGTTCCACTGAATTTTCAATTTCCCCTCACTACGTGTGATGTGGAGTAGTCTATGAGTCATTCCTTCTTACACTGCAACCTTGTACGCCTGTTATGTAAGCTAGTTAAACGCTGCATGGTCTGAATGTTGGGTGGAAAGTTGTTTGTCATCAAATTCACTTCTGCTTGTAGCAGTGTCGTGCAACGGAAAAAGAATGATCAATATGTGTTCTTGTACTGTTATAAGAGGCGTAATTAGGATGTCACGACAGAATGAATTTCAAGAAGGTGAGAAGTCTTCTTCGAAACTGATCATTGATTTAAGCATTCGCTTAAGGTCAAGATTAGATATGAAAATAGGCGGCTCCTTTTATCGAGATTTGGTGAGAGGTGGGTGAATGATGAGCGTTTGTGTCGGGTGAATGGCGCTGATCTGATCTTCGGTTAGGCAAGAGGAATTTTTGCTTCGTATCTGAGCAATGATTAATTATTCTTAAATTTCGAAAAGGAGAAGACTAAGAAAGAAAGAAAGAGAGAGAGAGAGAGAGACGAAGGAAAGAATACTTGAACTATTACTTTTGATAAGGCATCGTATATAATATCGCATTCTGTTTCAGGAATTGGGTTATCATTCCTGTCCACAGCTTCTTCTCTTTTGTTGAACTCTTTAGTCTCTTTATCAACCCTCTTTGACTTTCCTGGGTAAGACTTTAAACTACGTCCAGCAGCAAGGTCTCTGATCAGGAGGTTTTGAGGAGCGTCGAAACATCCCTTAATTGCTGGTTTTCTCAGGTCCACCCTAACCCTGGGTGGTAGCACCAGCTAGGGTCCCAGTTATGGGAAAATAGTTAACTATTACCAGCAATACTTTTAAAAAAATTTATACCAGCAACACAATTTTGAAGGAAATATATTACCAGAAACAGATTTTTGACAAAACAAAATATTACCAGCAATAAATAATTTTGTCGGCATTAAATAACCCATTGAGGTTGATATGGCGTAAGACAAAATAAACCAAACGAATCTAAACCAAAAAATACATATTCTATTCATACGAATCTACCCTAAAAATGTTGTCGGCATTAAATAACCCATTGAGGTTGATATGCCGTCAAACAAAATAGAGCAAACCAATCTAAACCAAAGGATATATATTCTATTCATAAGAATCTATCCTAAAAATTTTGTCGGCATTAAATAACCAATTGAGGTTGATACTCCGTCAAACAAAATAAAGCAAACCAATCTAAACCAAAGCATACATATTCTATTCATAAGAATCTATCCTAAAAATGTTGCCGGCATTAAATAAGCCATTGACGTTGATATGATGTCAAACAAAATAAACCAATCCAATCTAAACCAAACCAATCTAAACCAAAGGATACATATTCAATTCATAGGAATCTCTCCTAAAATTGCTGACCGTATTAAATAAGCCATTGACGTTGATATGCCGTTAAACAAAATAAGCCAAACCAATCTAAACCAAAGAATACATATTCTATTCATAAGAATCTATCCTAAAAATGTTGCCGGCATTAAATAACCAATTGAAGTTGATATTCCGTCAAACAAAATAAAGCAAGCCAATCTAAACCAAAGGATACATATTCTATTTATAGGAATCTATCCTAAAATGTTGTCGGCATTAAATAACCCATTGACGTTGATATGCCGTTAAACAAAATAAACCAAGCCTATCTAAACCAAAGAATATTCTATTCGTACGAATCTATCCTAAAAATGTTGTCTGCATTAAATAAGTGTTGCGGTAGGATCCACCTAATTTGCATAGTGGAGTACCGACCATATAAATATGGTTCGTACCGGGAAGGAATCGAGAGATCCAACCAGAGATCTACTGTCGAACTCTATGTATTAGCATAGAGGAACCCGGACGAAGCTTTGCCGAAGGGCAAGGTTTCGTCCGGGGGGGTAGACAGGCCTCGAACCCGTCTAGGCGGGTTCAAAAAGGCTATATTTTTGGCCGAGCCTACGGGCTCGGAGATACCCACATTAAACCGGCCTTGTGCCACATTTTATCCTCGTGGGTGGATAGATAAATACAGGGATCCAACCAGAGACTCTGCCCGACTGCGACTCAGTCAACACACATTCCAGGAACGGTCTTCCCAGGAATATACAACAGACTATATGTAAATATTGTGAACACTTTCTTGTTTCAATACATTTTGTTCTAAGTACATTTTGTGTTACATTATTATTCCATGCATTAGTCAAGTTTCAACAATAAGCCATTGAGGTTGATATGCCGTCGAACAAAATAAACCAAACCAATCTAAACCAAATCATACAAATTCTATTCATAGGTATCTATCCTAAAAATGTTGTCGGCATTAAATAAGCCATTGAGGTTGATATGCCGTTAAACAAAATAAACCAAACCAACCCTCTTTGAACTTTTTCTGACATCCATTCATACAAATTCGTGACAAATAGGTGACCATCATTTCTTCCAAGAGCTCTAATATTTTATATTGTCCTATGAAAGATACTACTACACTTTTTTCACATTATGTCTTGGAGAAGCATAGCACTTCTTTCAGATTGTTACCAGCAGTTTCTTTGTGGTTTCTATCGTCCTTTCTTGTGTTCTGTCGCATGTGTTTTCAGTATTCGTCTTTAGAACCACGTCTCAGTCACTTCCAATTTCATTAAGTTATATATAAGGGTGTTTCATTAAGACGGATCAAAGTCAGCAGTAAATAAATTAGTTTTATTGGTGAAAATTATTTATTTCTCTTTCGGAGCATCTTATTTAAGTCATGGCAATTATGTGTGGAAAATAATATCGCCCAAATATCCGCCAAGGCTTCGGCTGCATACATCCATTGGATGGTCAAAATTTTTGATGACTTCTCTGCATAGTTGTTCCTCGAGCTCACGAATATGCCTTATTATCTCATCCTTCACCTGTTGAACTCTTCTTGGATTGTTGGCATAGATCTTACGTTAGAGATGACCCCGAAGGAAGAAATCTAAAGGCGTCAAGTCGCACGATTCGCTGTTTCAAGAGATGATGCGACCTGAGAACTTTCATTTCGGTTTGAACGTCCATTTTCGTAATAGGCTTCGATAACTTTAACACGTTGTTTGATTGTTAATCTTTCCATGGTTGAAATTGAAATTGCCAAAACGTAAGTTGTTAAATCTGAAAGAAAAAGACAAAATTATTAAACGCTTAAACTTAATTCACATTTAAAATCAGTTCAAGTTATTGGAACAGCCTGTCTAGCAAGGTTTTCTTTGTTTATAAAGACATGTTCACATATCCTTATAAATTTATGAGTTTCTGAAAGGAACCTCTTGCTATTCCAATGCGTGTGTGGAAGCGAATAGACAGAGCAGAAATGGAAGGAAGATTTATTTTTTAAATAAAAGAAAAAGAAAAATTTATAAAAAAGGAAAGAAAAACTTATCGAAGTATTTACACCGAAGAAGAAGTAATCGAAATATACTACTGACATCGAAAATATTGTTTTTATTGATTAGCTTGTTTTTTTGTTTTTTTACGATTTATCAACACTTTGGTTATTTAAAACCAGAAAATATTAAGATTGTAAGAACTTTTCGGAGATAATAATGAATTTTATTGAGACAAGTTCTGCTAGATAACACATAGCTGGGAGAAGAGACATGGGTTCGTCTTTTCTAAAGGATATTTGAGCGTAAGTGAAAATAACGAACCAGACTAAAATTGGAAATTGGTTATGTGATTTCCAATCTCGAGTTTTTTTAGTTTTTTTTTTATTATTTAGTTGCCCACCCGCAGATCCAAGGTTACAGCATCTGATCTTCCCAAACCTCGAAAAGTTGGAATACAGTCAGTGGGTTGGGGTCTAAACCAAAAGGGAAATGACGAATATGAAGCAGATAGAAAAATTTAATGAGATTCACTTGACCGTAAAGATAACAAATGTCTTTGACTCCTCAGCTCATATCTACCTTGTGGAACTATGCCCCTAATTTAGAGCGGCCATCACCTACAATAGACTAAAGAACTCTCTCTCTCTCTCTCTCTCTCTCTCTCTCTCTCTCTCTCTCTCTCTCTACTACACACAGGAGAAGACAAGTTCAAATACTGCTGGAGGGCGTATATTTTTCGTTTATTAGATTTCCCGAATATTCAGGCGAGTAGGCAAAAATAAATAAATAAATAAATATACTGTTTAATAAATAAGTGGAGCTACTCAAATATGAGTATTCACTAAAAATAACGTTTAAGTGATAAAATATGCCAGATTAATAAATAAAAAATAATCATTAATTGGTAAGAAATTGCTTTGTTTATGTTTGGATAAAAAACTGAGCAGATGTGAAATTTCGAGATTCTATAACTTGAAAGACTTCGCTTAAAGACACTATTCACTCTTGTTAGTTTGATAAATGTCCTTCGTGACTGAGTCGGTTAAAGCACGTCGGATCTAACGGCTTCCACCCCTGCCTACGCGACCAGATGTACGAATGCTGTAAATGAGGAGCATATTTTCTCTTAAATTTAATTCTCTTAATTTCCCGAATAGGTAAACGAAAGGCCGTTGTATGCTCCCGGTCATCTTCAGATGATATACGTTGTAATTTCGAAGCGAATCTTTTATTTAGACCACCGTTTTAAATTGTTCTAATTCCACGTGCTATACCTTTTCTGTATATCACAGTTTTCACTATCTCCAAAGACACATGTTGCAATGGAGAAAGCGTTTAATGAAGTAATACAAAAGTGACTTGAAGAGTTGTGAGTTCAATATCTGCCCACAGCAGAGGTGAACAAAAAAATCTTGGCGAGTTGACTTTCTAAAAGCACTTAACAGAACACTGAATAGAACTACACCAATCTACGCACGTTGACTAATTAAAGGGTTTGATTTGAAATTCCACCGTATATCACCTGAAAAAGGCCGGAGCATAAAACGGCAGATATGTCGTTAATATGACAATAAAGATGAGGATATCTGTCCGAGTAGTATAAATAGTTACAATACCTCATCACAGAAATATAGACAGTGGTAGCCGAGAATAAATGATAAGTAATCGGAGCGTTTATTTAAATGCGAATATCATTAGAAATAACGTTTGAGTGATAAAACACAAGCACATAGAATATTTTAATATGTATGTTTTTTTAAGTTCTTAAATATGTTAGGATCAGAAATAATAGAAACTTTATATAATATAATGAAGGCAATGTTATGTGTTCATATCTCGATTTAAATAAGGTTTGCTGATTATATGCCACGGGTCCACACGAATATTGGCATATGACGTTTAACTTTCGATCAACACAAAATTAGGCATGAAGTGTAGTCCATCATAGAAGAAACAAAGAGCAATCAAAGGCCTAAAGAAAAAAAAAAAGAACTCTTGAAATGAAATGTTTAAATTAAACTTTAAAAATTATGTTGGACTAATTCCTCACCCAGAATGATACAAATTCCTAGAAGGATGGAATTTAGAAGCTGGCTGAAAAATGGTGAAACCTAGTGAAACAAAATGGCATATATACAGTTGAATAAATATATGTAAAATATATCTAAATATTATAACAAAATGGCACATATATAGTTGAATATTATTATGTAAAAAAATATACATAATATTTGAAATTCATTGAACACACTACTTTTGTTCCTATCCAGCATATAAACAGCATACCATTTTAATGTTTATGCATGATGCAATGACATACGATTCCGTATAGTAGAGTTGAAAAGAAAAGAATTATACTGGAGATAATTAAATAATTGTTTTCGAACGACACTTAAAACACATTAAATTGAAGAGATTTATAAGATTATTACCTATACTGTCCCATAATATTCAATGCGTTATCTTGTAAGCAATTAATTGATTATTTCTTGAAATACTCAACGTCTACCCCAGACATCATATGCATCCAATGTATTTATCTGTTAATCACTAAATATTACTTTTTGGAACTCACTTTTCAGCGTAATTCCTGATATAACGTATGCGATTATGATTTCTTTGATGTAAAGATTATTGTTACTTACCTTTCAGATTTTCAACATATATATTTTTTTTATATTATGCACGTTGATTTTTTTTCCTTTAGCAACTCTAACATTTTAAAATAATTTCTCACTGGTCAATTCATTTATTCTGATTATTAAACCTTTTATACAATCGTTTTTTTTCAGTTTTTAAAGTCATTTGGAATTGGAATGAAGAAGTTATTACAGCCACCGTTAATCCATTATAAAAAAATTCTGGATATCAAATTAGTAAATATTAAACACATCAAATACTTGGGTGTTTGGATAACGAATTTATTATAGAAGATAAGACAACTGAACTATGAATAGGTTGTGCTAGGGATACTTTCACCCGACACAGAAAATTTTCAACAAGACTGAAACACTGACATAAAAAAAAATCCAGACCGATATTCATATGATGCCAAACTTATTCAGAAATACCTAAGGTCTCAGTTGTATGCAACCACTTTCTCAGATCAATGATTAAAAAACAGGTTCGTAGAAATTAAACCTGTAGTTCTTACAGGGAATCATTATTTTCTTTTCTTACCTCATGGACCGGTGCTACAGAATAAAAAAAAATAACTGTACCAAATAATAGAAATCACATCGATTCAGAAATTTTAGCAGAAGCAACAACTAAAACTGAATATCGCATGTAACTCAAAGAGCGAAAATAATGAAATAATACAGATGTTGACATTCCACACTGCTCCATACAAAAGGTTAGGAAGGAAGCCTCCATCAATACCGGAAAAGACGATAACAGTGATTGAACATGAAATAGTTAATTGGTAGAAAAATTTTAATAGAATGATTTTATAAATTTCCCCTGGAACTAACACTCGCTGCTCTATCAATGGCTGCTGAATGTTTCTTTATATAGAAACGGCTAATATTAACATTACTTTTATTATATGGCTTGATTATATATTGCCAGTGCTTACAATTCGGTTTTCATTCTTCCATGATCTCTCCAACTCTTTCGCAATTTCCCAGTTTGTGTTCCTTATCCGCAATATCTTTACAAGATCTCATTTATTTTTATGAATTTGCATCTTCCTTATGGCCCTTGGCAATATTTATATCGCTGAAATTTAAAAAAAAAAAAAGTATATCATTAGTTACACATTCATTTATATTTATTTGCAATATGACGAACAACACCCCCCCCCCGAGTCGCATAATGAAATCTCAAAGAAGTATTATTGCGAATAAAAAGAAAGATAAAAAATTGAAAAAAACACACAGTAGATTCATTGTCATACTATATCTTGAAATTTTACCAATATTTTGTTGACTAATAATTTAAATAACTCTTTCTTCTTCCTGTTCTCCTCCGCCTACCCCCTACTTCTTCTTTTCCTTCTTCTTGTTCTCCCCCTCTTAATTTCCTTCTTATGCTACTTCTTCTCCTCTTTCTCTTCCTCATCCTCCTTGTTCTTCTTCCTCTTTTTGTTCTTGTTCTCCTCAATCCTCTCCTTCAAATTTTACCCCACCTGCTCTTCTTTTTACTTCTTCCATCTCTTCTTTTTCTTATGTTGTTCTTCTCCTCCTCCGCCTCATTCTCCTTCTTCCACGTCTTCTTCTTCTTCTTGTTAGGTATGTTACTCACTATCTTCAATATGTCCTTTAAGTGTCATATTTTCTGACTCTTCTTTCATTATGGTGCCTACAATTGCCTCTTTCTGATTCTAATTATAAGAATCATTTTCCTTTCAATTAAACCTTTCAAGAAAATAACATGCTCTGTCCATGGTATAGTATTCTCAGCATCCTTCTGTAGATAGCACTTCCAAAAGATCTTTTTGAAGTGCTATCTGATGATCCGGCGTCCTTTAAAAGGGCTCTGGTGAAATAAATTATTACAATGGAACCTTAATGTGGTCTGTTTGTCTTTAAATTATTACCTCTGGATTTACACTAAGCTCTCAGGATTTCATCCTCCTTGGGACTACCAATACGGATTACCAAGTTTTTCATAACTTAAATATATATATATATATATATATATATATATATATATATATATATATATATATATATATATATTGATGCATGTTTCATTAAATAATATGGACAAGTTTTGTCTATTTATTTTAAGTAAATTCCTTTCCTATTGTCTGATAACCTTATCATTATCATTGAAAGAAAATCATCATATTAATATATGCTTTTTTTAATCCTATCTATGCTTTCGGCTTACGTAAGCCATTATCATTGTTATCAGTTCGTATTTGGTGTTACAAGGGGCTCTGCTGGTCTCTTGCTCAACTGCACCCACACATAATAATCAAGGGGTTGCAGTCTGTGGAGTTAACTGGCCAGATGTAAGAGGTGATAGGGACACAGAAATTGTCTGATAGCCATGACTCTGTTCTCCTGCTTGTGTCTGATGGTGCAGAGTCCTGTTGCTAGACATAAGGTCTTCCAGTAGCCGCTCTCTTGACCCAGGGCCACACTACCTCTTCAATGCACTTGATGTAGGCCTCCGTGTTGTCTTTGAAGCCCTGTAGGAAGATGAATAACGTTGCCATCACTAGTGATCTGTCAATACGCCATCGTAATGGCTATTAAACTCATCCAACTCTTTCCGAATTTTCTGCAATCTACTCGAATACGAAACAGTACAACATGCCATTTACAACTTTCTGACACAGTGAATAGCGTCATCCTGCTTTTTTTTATCACATATGGTACCCAAATGAACATACTATACTTTGCAGTCGATAAGATCAAAAACAAACAACACGCATGACTAAAATTAAAAATATACAATGGCGGCAATTTACGCATCGCAAACTGTCTACCCTGTTATCTGATCACCTTATCTGATGACTTTGTGCGAGGATAACTTCAACCAACTTATTCTCCACAGTTGTTCTTTTGATATTTTTAAACTTCATTACATTCCATAAAGACTGCTCTTTTCGTCTCAGTGGTGTAGAAAAACAAGGAATTTAGTAACATCTAATACATATATTTTTGAAAAATATTCAAAGTAGGTTTTTCATGTTTTCATCTTTTTTTTCTTTTTTTTTTTTGTAATTACGTTGTTTCTTTATGATGTGGGTCACCACTGCCCTTCACAGATTCTTAAATTTCTTTATTCTCTCTGAATTGCCATACGTTCTTGAGAAACCTAGTAGATTAGTTTACCATATTCTTTCTCCATGGATCAGATGTGAAAATTTTACATCAAGCCCCGTTTCATCTCTCGGTTAGAGAGCCTAGTCTAACTTGCTCATCCATAGATCAGAGACGCAGGAGAGAATAATTCATTGCTTTCCCATGGAAATTAATCCAAAAGTGAAATCAGCCGTTGCCATAATTTGAACCTGCGTTATGCTTCCATTTCGAGCCGATAACTTTACTCGAAAAACAAGAGGCTGTAACATTTTTCTTCTTCTAATTTTAGAGTTTGGATAATCATTCAGGCTACAGAAAATAGAGTTACTTGTTTGTAAATTAGTTTCGCCTCGATGCTCAAAATTCCTTGGTAAGTTTGCGTCCTAGATTTGAATTAGTGTCCGCTGTTGATACAAATCCGATTTTCCAGCTGAATGAATAAGAATATTTCCTTTGAGCGTTGAAATCAGTCGTCTAACAAATATTTTGAGCTTGTTAATTGAGCAGGAATTATCCTTTTATTGTTTACTGTTAAAAATTCAATCCAAATTTCTACGATTATTCTACAGAATATTTTTTACTTAGTGGAAGAATATTATCACATAAGAATATGGTAAATACCTTTTATCAATTGAATATTTTCAGAAAACATTTTGATGAACATTCTATGACGCCCACACAAGTTCTCGGTCCAACCAAGAAGGGATTCCAAGGAATCTATGATATATATATATATATATATATATATATATATTGCTTAATTATAGAATGTTGAGTGGACAGATAACTTTTCAGTACGTGCTCATGTTTTTATAACCAATAAATTTCATGATTGCTTTTTGTTGGTAATGTCTTATTGTCTTTAGGAAGAAACCAGACAAAGAAACGATTTTAAAAGAATCTGATGTTTTTGTATTTGGAGAAAAATGGAACGGGGGATTTTAAGCACCAACTCATATTTAAAAAAGAAACCAATATGGCTTCACAAATTAATGAGACATTTTGTCCAATATCTTGTTATATCTATTCTTTTATCTAATAAGGTTTAATAGAAAAAAATACTCATAGTTTTTTTTTTTCTAAATCTCAGACAAGCCTAAGATTTTTTTAAATATTGTGCAAAGGATCTTTTGGTTCATTTTTAATAATTGTAGTTGCCGAATCCGAGAATCACACCCATTTTCCGCCATCAGCTGAACTTTTCCTGTTCCAGAATACTATATCCGGCGTTGACATTGCAAATCGGTTATGACACCGTAAATATGAAGAAAACATGTAAGAGTCATTGGATGGTTAAGCACAATCTTAGTGTTAAATATAACACCACTTCTGAAATACGAAAGAAACGCGACACAATAAGTGAAAAAAATCGAATATTTTTAGTCGTGAGAAGAACTTTCCCTTATTTGATTTTCATGAGGGCTTGGGCGTTTTGTTCCGTTTTAACTTTGAGCAGTAATCATCTATCATTCTTTTGTTTTACCTTCTTTGATACCGTTCTTTCATCAATTTCATGACCGGGAGGGAACTTTGCCTTTTTCATTTCTAATATATCAGAAATTGTATCATTAAAAAACTCACGTTTCTGTCAATTTTATGTTTTATGCATTCTGTGTAAAGTGTTTCCATTCAAGGTCTCTATACTGTTTCTGTTCATAGCATATAACAATGCAGTTACATGATCAATATCCACATGCGTTATATCCAAGGACTTTATATTGTTTCCATTCGCAACTTAAAACAATACATTTAAACTTTCATTATCATTATGCATAGCATCCAACGATTGTATACTGCTTCAATTCGTAACGTAGGACAATACAATTATTATTGTCATTATCATAAGGAATTATCATAATATGAAAACCAGCTGTTTGAGAAATAAGAAATCCAATAACCTTCATGGTTTTTGTACGAGGCAATCAATATGAAAATTATAATAAATTGGGCTATTAATAGTCATTTTTTAATAATGAATACTTGTGCTGGAAAAATGCAGAGCTAACCTGTAAAATTGACTTTATTTTGGGATTCATTTGGATTTAACTAAAACAAAGTACGTCGTCTTGCAACAAAAGAAATATAAAGCTGTTTGATCAATACACTATTCATAAGAGTTGTTTGGTTTTCTGTTTCCCGCTCTTTTTGGGGGGGTGTTATTAATACGGGTTATACCGAAGTATACTGAAAATGTCATGGACGGAACATGCAACCACCGTCGAAGGTTTAAGGAAAATGTCATTGAAAAATGGTACTTATACTTACATCAGAAAGATACAGATGAAATATTGGGACAAATAATAAGGAAGATTTGCATGGAGAATTTGAAACACACAGAGCATTATGAACGCAAAGAAGACAGAGGTAAACATTGAGCAAACTAGCTAACAAACTTATGTAAACACATTTCAGAACAATGACTGGGCAACAGTAGATAAGCAAAATATTTAGAGCTTGATATAAAGTTAATGAGAACGATAATCTGTGCATACACTACGAGGAGAATATATGTAGTGACGACAGCACTCTTCGTCTTAATCATATGAAATGTTCATCAAAAGGAAGGGTTTCTTTTATCAGTATGAGGCATTTTACCATCCCAATTATCACCTTGGTGAATCTTAGTGATTAATTTCACTTCGCGTGATCGAACATAATATTTTCTATATCTCATTGATGACAAGGAGTGAGCTTCGTACTGTGTGACTGTCGCATTCATAACGACAGACAATGTAAATTTATTACATTTTGTGATCTGGGTTTTTGACGAAAATTCAACCTATTAAAATTTGCCAGCCTATCTAATGTTTCCATTCGTGAATTCAGGTTTTTCCCAAAGCTAAAACCAAGAGTGAAACGCAATGAGCGGAATTAAGGAGAGCATATTGATGTAGCTGTAGATGTAATCTCACGTTGACGGCTGACCTGAGATGGAACAAATACATTGAGTAAATTGCTTCGTCCACTGCAAAGAAAGTTGGTCCCCTGTGCAGCACCAGGAAATGTTTCTCCCCGGAATCGATCCTTCAGGTCTACAAATAAACAATTTGCCCTTGCATGGAGTATTGCTGCCATATATGGTCTGGAGCCCCTTCTGTTTGTCTCGGGGTTCTTGATAGGCTCCAGAGGCGGATATGCAATATAAGTGGCCCTGCTCTGGCATCTCGTCTACAGTCACTTTCTCACAGACGCGCCATCGCCTCTCTCTGTCTGTTTTACAAATACTTTCATGACAAGAGCTCCGAGGACCTGCATTCGCTGGTTCCCAGACTTCATGAGTTCAAGCGCCCTACGAGGCTGGGATCCCGCTCTCACCCTTTCACTGTCGAAAATCTTATATGTAGCCGCCTCTTCTACTCCAATAGCTTCATGTTTCGCACCCCTCGCTCGTGGAACTCCCTTCCCTATTCCAGTTTTCCTGAGAGCTATAATCTCCAGCTATTCAAATGTAATGCCAATCGACATCTCCAGTTGCCTTGATCTATCCACTACCCTTCTCCTCATCCTTTCTTCTATCACTCCTATCTGATCTTGCTCCAAACTTTCTGTAACCCCTTGCATCCTAGTGGCTTCCCGCCTTGCTTGGGGTGAAACGCTAAAAAAAAAAAAAAATTAGGGTAAGGCCTATAAGAAAATTCGCCGTCGTTCGTTCAGACACTGATATAAGTTGGGTCCTGAATAATTGGTAATAAGTCACGATAATTATAAGATGACACGCAACGTAGCAGAATAATTATGTAAATGGAAACATGATAAATAAAATATTAGGATAGTATACAAAAATGACAGACTTTATGGTAAATGAATAAAACGCTTCAGAAATGTTAAATAACTAATTTATTTCGATAAAATAGGTACCATGTTGATGAATGACCAACGTACCTCTAAACATTTGATCCCATCTTCAAAAGAATCCCCATCCTTTGATGTGATAAACAGTTCAAATGTTTAGATTATCTCTTCCTTATTTAAAATGTTTTATTTCTTATGAAAAGCTCAAAATGCTTGAATAAGTGGTACTCACTAAGAGAGTTATCAGGTAAATATTGAGATTGAGACAACATTTCATAATTCAGTTTTTGGACATTTCATTAAATGGCGTGCGGCTGTACGAAGCAAAAATGGGCCAACCGTATTCACAAGTCTAGGATTCTTCTTTTTCTATTTTTCGTGCATGCACACAATTTCTTCACAAGGCGAGTTTATGGTTATCGTTTTCCCTTGAGTTAAGAATGAATAACCTTTTTGAAAGACCATTATATACTAACAAATAGCTTTTTATGGTGCAGTGGAGGTTTTGTGAATTGTTTTAATGATTAACTTGTACCTAACTCTTTGGTCTATTCTCTTAGTGTTGTCAAAGAGTATCCATTTCTCATCACATCTAAGGATTCGATGCAAAAATCATTCTTTTTCCAGTCGGGAAAGCAACAAAAAACACACTTCAAAGCGACGGTTTTTGAGTCTCATTCAGTTTTTGCAGAACAAACTTATCCAGTTTCTTTAATTTTCCAATTGCTTTTAAGTGCCGAGAATAAATTGTGCGAGATGTCATGACTTATGTTGTAAGTATTCGGACTGCAATTCTCGGATTTGATCAACCAAAGAAGTCAATTGATCATGTCTGCTAACCGATCGTGATCTTCCCTTGGTTTATTCTTAAGGCTATAATCTCCCGAATAAAATTTCGGATTCAATCTCTGTAAAGTTTTGATTTAAACAACACTATTACTAAAACCGCCTTGATATTCCGAAATGCTTCAGAGGTAGAATGACCCAGTTTGTACACATACAGTAAGATTACACGACATTGTTTCAATAGTAATTGGGCTTATGAATAATAATATATTGAAAGGAAAATTATCTTGAAAGGAAAAAAAGTTAGGAATAAGTGAAGATATGTTTTATATACTACGGAGGCTAATTCATTAGATGACTGGATCAACAACCAACCAAATCCTGCTCCATTTAATGTGTGATAACCTAATAAATTAAATCGAAAATATTAAAAAAATCCCAAAAGAAATCGCCGTTCTCGTCTACAAGGGAAAATATCCTTGGATTTTTAAAAAGGAATTAAAAAAACAAAATATCTCTTTTGTCCCATGCAAGAAAGTAGTATGCTTTTAAGTCATTTTGAGTAAAAATATCCAAAAGAAAACTAACACGAAACCAAATAAATATATTACCAACTATTTCTTAATAAATCTAATGAAATGAAATGACTTTAATATAATGCATATTTGCTTATTGATATATCTTATTTATGGTTGCCCAATATTTGCTGCATACATTATAATAATGGGTTTGATATTACATCACTGTTCAGTAATCTTTTCATGTTTTAGAATTAAATTTTTCTATCTTTGAGTTTTTTATAGATTATGAAGTCGGTCGGGCCGAATAATTTTCAGCACATAATCATATGCTCATCAAAATGGCTGAACACTTGGTGTTGTTGTTTATGAAAAGAATTTCATATTTAATTTTGTTCAGAATATAAGTTATTTTGTTTATGTGTGATTTATATTTTAACTCCAAGAAACTTATCTATATACATGATTAAATCCTATCTTTAGAAATCAACATGGATATAAGAAGGGGGCGTTTTTTTTAAGCGACAAGCGGCAAAACGGAAATAAGATGGCGCCGTTTTTAGAAGTGGATAAATGATCTCTGCAATAAGATCAGAATACCTATCTGCGAAATTACATCAGGCGATAAATTTTAATAAGCCTTGACAGAAAATAAATATATAATTAGTCATACATTCGACTGTTATGACAGCGACGAAATATAATAGGATGGAGATCTTTCTCTTCCACTCCCTCTCTCTCTCTCTCTCTCTCTCTATATATATATATATATATATATATATATATAAAAGTGAAAATATAAAAATAAAAATGAAATCAAAACGCAGAGGGGATGGACTGTTTCATGCTAGACGCAATCGTCAGGCCACATGTGTTAGGTTTTTTCTCAGGTATCTATATATACGGGTTAGTATTGTGGCTAGTCGACAAAAAACCAGGAGAATTTTCATTTTTAAATTTACATGCGCGCTGTCCCTAATATTGAGCACAGTTATCCCTTAAATACAGCACACTTTTAAAACTATATTTCTTCATATGTATATATATATATATATATATATATATATATATATATATATATATATATATATATATATATATATATATATGTAAAAGAACGAAGAGTAAGATTTCAGCGTTCGGAACATTAATTTCAAACAGGGCACAATATAAAAATAGATTAATAAATATTTATTTATTATGCAGTGTTACATTAGAACATGCACGTACCCGCTACAAAACTCTATATCTTGTTTCAACGTTATTTTTTTTAAACGTTTCATCAGGTGAGAAATCTCGATGCTAATAAAATGTTTTATGCCCAAATGCAGTTATCGAAACTTATCTTCCACTTCCGCCATTGTAAAATTTCCCAGAAACGGCAAAAAAGGTTGTTGTTTTTTTAATTTCTATGCGAAACTTTCCAATGACAGGAGTGGAAGATATACTTTAATCACAGCATTTCGGAATAAAATATATTAGTAGCATCGTGATTTCCCACCAGATGAAACGTTTAAAAAATTTAACGTTGAAACAAGATGAACAGTTTTGTCGTGGGTAAATGCATGTTCTAATGTAACACTGCATATAATATATATATATATATATATATATATATATATATATATATATATATATATATATATATATATAGTGAACATTGAAGTCAACACCTAGAGGCGACATGCTGTTTCATGCTAGATGCAATCGTCAGGCCACGATTGCATCTAGCATGAAAAACCCTATCGCCTCTAAATGTTGACTTCAATGTTCACTTTTATATTTGCACACGCTCTATCTCTGATATTGAGCACTTTATCCCATAAATATAGTACACCTTAAGAGTATATTTCTTCATATATATATATATATATATATATATATATATATATATATACACACACATATATATATATATATATATATATATATATATATATATATATATATATATATATATATATATATATATATATATATGATTAGCAATGAATTTTTTACCGAAAAAAGATTAGGGTGTAATGCATAAATATTATACAAAGTTACAAAAATTTACATAATACTTTTTTTTAAATAAAGATTAAATGAAACAAATGAAATAAGCTTTCATAAGCTTTCAATAAAAAATTCATTGCTAATCATGCATTACTTTTTAAGTAATACACATATTTATGTCTTTGTTGTTTCCGTTCCTTATATTATGGCCGCTACTGTGTATATACAATGCTGTTCGATAAAAGTGACTCACCTGTAATTTTCTTTTAACTTAAAAATTTTTTCGCCTATATTTTTGGGGGTCAAACTAATTTTTAATCTTACTAATATAATGACCACTTCCCGACCATCTAGTAAAAAATGTTTATTCACTCTAAGGTATTCGACTGATAATTATAATTTTGGATATAAATGAGATTTAGGGGAAAATGACTCACTTATTTCCTTCAACTAGTATTCAGTCGAAACATAACCGAACATCTTTAAATAAGAATAATATAGGTATAATTTATTTATAATAGGTAATATCGTTCGAAATATTTAATAATCTATGGGCCCTCCTTTATTTTGAATAACCTTTTCAACCCTTTTTGGCATTGACTTGATTAGGTTCTAGCAAATCTCATCTCCAAGCATTGAATTCCATTCGGATATGAAATTCACCATCACATCCTCATTGTTGCTCAACTGCTTTCTCGAGAGACTGTGCTTTATAATGTTCCATAAGTTTTCTAGGTGGTTGAGGTCAGGAGATGGGGCGGCCATGCCATGACACTCACCTGCTTCTCATCAAAGTATTCCTTCATCAATTTTGATTTGTGACAGGAAGCATTATTCTGTATAAAAATGAGCTTGGTGGGGTCGATTTGCACACTTTCAGCAAAAGGGAGCAGACAAGACTCTAAAATTATTTTGTACTGCTGGCTCCTGAGGGTCTTTTCAATAGGTTTTAAGGAACCAGTTCCATGAAAAGAAAAGCATCCCGAGAACATTATACTGAACGGATGCTTGACAGTACTTACTGCTAAATTCAATGAGCTTTCTAATCTTCTTCTTCGGATTTTACATCGCTTATCCTTTGAATTTAATTCAACTTTCGTTTCATCGGAGAAGAGAACATTTAGTAAAAGAAATCAGATGAGTCACATTTATCGAACAGCACTGTATATATATATATATATATATATATATATATATATATATATATTTGAAAAGATTCTTACAGGTACAAAATTTTATTATAGCAAGGAATAAGCGGAATAGAAAGGACATAATTATGAAAACTAAGAACTAAAACAAACAACCGGTTTCGTCCCAGTACTCCTCAGGTTTGATACACTGGGATTATTTATTCATAAACCTAAAAACAAAAAAATTCAACGAGGGGGGAGGGAAAGAAAAAAATATATATGATAGAAAGAACTAGAGCCCAATCACATTCAAACCCAACAAGCAATCTCTCTGCTTACAGAGAGACGGCCTGCGGGATTTGATGTAAATGGACTCAAGAACCTTCAAATGATATGCGGAGTGTAACTTCGCAAGAATGGAAAAACAGTCAACACTCAAACCAGCAACACATTCCCTGCTAGTTATAGCGTGTTCCGCTATAGATGACCCGGATGTATTCACTAGTTGGCTTTTATTAGCGGCCGGATTTAAAATTCTGGCGGGGTAAATGTTGTTTAATTCTAAAATCCAAGCGCTGAGACGTTCTGCCTATGTAGTCACATCCGCAACCACATTTAAATTTATATATATATATATATATATATATATATATATATATATATATATATATATATATATATAATGCAGAACTTTATTTAGCTGCCAGGAGGAGATTGATACCTTTCACTGGACTTTGAATTTAGTTCTCCGATTTATGTTGATATATAGGAAAGATAACGCGAAAGATGCTTTTCAGTAATGAGCCAATGATTTAATGGATACTGAAATGTCCTTAGAAGTAAAGAAAATAGTCTAGAAATTCCATATGTCATTAAAGAGTGGAAATTTCCAAATATGCGAAGCGACTGAGATGTGCTTCAAACGAGGCACACAAATAATATTGTTTAATCATTTCATGCCAAAGAAGGTGATAACATGTTAGTGGAAGGCAAATAAATGTTATTTAAGTTAAGCAATAGCGAGCAGTTTCTTTCGGAGGCGTTAAAGTTAACAAACCTCTCCTTGCCCAAATTACCATTGATTACTGATTGAAAGTCAAGAACCGAACATTTGAGCAACCATGATGTATTTAAGAGAACAGAGATTCCAAGAAAACGACTGTTACAATCAGTATGAGAGATGTAGTTAATATTGCGGGTGTTATGAGGAAAGAAGACATGGAGAATTTAATAGTATTTTCTTTTTATGTACCATGCCCCTTTAGGACTTAGGTGATCATGGCTGTCCACCTCCCTCTATCCCTTGCAGCTCTCAACTAGTTCTTTACTTATGCTTTCTCTCCAAGACCACATTCTGTCATTTAATTGCTTAATATGGATATGTCACGCGTTGTTTTCTTTTGTCTCTCTTTCCTTCTATTCAACAGGTAAGTATCAGATTCTCCAGCCCCAACATTTAACATGCACATTAAAGGTAAGAGAATCGCGGGACCCAGCACATAGTCTATTTGACGAGTTTTAGTGATTGGATATTGAAAAGAAAATTAAAAAAATGAAACAAACATGGTAATGCTTGATTCTGGAGATCGTGGAAATCTGTACTCTGCTCTTGAAAGGATATTACATATGAAAGGCAAATTCAGTTATTTTTTTTTTTTGTGTGTGTGTGTGTGTTCAGACTTTTGTGTGTACGTTTGTGGTAGGTTTATTATATTATTTTAAAAAAAGTTGACTACTTAAAAGGAACCAATCTACTTAATAGAATTACAAAGCCTATTAAATGACTAATTTACATATAATTACTGATTTATCCTTACCGCAAAAAAAGACGTCGTAATTTTTAAATTATTTAATAATTGCTTTGGGCATAATTTATGTAAGTATAATCTCGAGTTTCTATTCGTGAAATTAACTCAACTGTCGCATGTGAAAATTTATTCTGCTTTCTGAATTAATATAATTTAAAATATCAAATA